>JADMLD010001500.1:0-55134 GCA_017589585.1 Phylloscopus whistleri
TCTTTAAGTAGAGTAAAAACACCACAGACAAGATCAGCACCCACTTTTGAACATCTCTGCCTACATTAGAGGTGGAAAAATTGCTAAGAAACGGCTCAGAAGAGGAAAGTTTTCAGGAAAGTTTTCAGGAAAAAAGTTTTCAAAAGTTTAAATTTTAATTTCCATTGTGATTTTTCTCAGTGCCCATAACAAGAAAAGCACAATGAAGAAAATTGGTTTCTCATTTCTACATTTCCTGTTCTCTTCCTTGCCCTCACAACAGCACTGTCACACCCACGCTGCATCACAGTCATATTAAAAAATATTAAAAATATATATTAAAACTACTTACATTCATATTTCTTGCAGAGAGGGGGGTACTTGGCTTTCACAGCCTTCTGCTCCTCGGTCAGGTTGTAATCCCTGTCCTCGGCTGCCATCGCTGAGGGCTCGGCAGGAATCCCTCCCTTCACTTCCTGCTTTCACCACGGAGTGATTCAACCTGTGGAGAACAGGGAGGATTCCTCTCGGTGCTAAATCCGTGGAATTTCAGTTGTTTTGTGTCAGACTGGGAGGTGAGGGAAGTTGGGGAGTTCAATCCCACCCCCACGAGGTTTGTTCAGCCAGCAGAGCCAAGGGAAAATATTCCTTGATGGGAATTGTGGACTTTGGCCTTTTCTGGGAGGAATTGTGTTTCTTTTTCCTTGATTACACTCAGCATTCCATTCATTCACAAATAATAAAATGCAGCCCTGACAGGAACAGCTGTAAAGTGAATTAAACTTCCATGCTTTAGCTTAATTTGAATTTTCTAATTAATTTTTTTGAGGGTACATCACACACCTGAAGTATCACTGCCTCCCAAAAACCTCTGATATGACCTTAGAGAAGATTTTTCTTCAGGAAAAAAAAGTTGTGCTCTCTTAGGACAAGGATAAACCTCCAGCTCTCAAAGCACATGCGTGGCAAATCCAGCTGTCACCTGAGTGCAAGGGGCTTCCTGTGTTCCTTTTCTGGCTGATTTTTTAAATAAAACAAACAAAAAGAAACCCCTGAAGAACTGTATCAACTCCCCCACTTGAAAGTCAGATTCTCACACCTGATCTCATAAATTGCTCTTTTCCTGTTCATTTATAAATCCAACAGACTCAAACTCAAGAATCCAATTAACTTCAAGCTAATTAATTTTCCTCTCCAGATTTCCAGACATCATAGCCATTCCTTAATATTTTTGTGCATTAGGAGATTTATCCACAGCTGAACTCAACACTTCCCCCAACAAAGCAAATAATTTACAGATATCCCTTAACTTTTACACAGGAGTTGTTTCTTACTCCAAGGCTTAGAAACCAGATATAGGATTTCCAGTTTCTAATTTCAGGTGAACATCTAGGTGTGTTGGAAAGAGAAGTCTGAAATTGAGAACTTGGGGTATCTCTTGAGGAATAAACTCAGATATTGATTTAATATTTGATTTTAAACCTGTTAAGCCTCAGCTGTGGACAGTCAGGTCTCAGGTTACCCTCAGCAGCCGACCAGAACCAGCAAATATTACGCCTCTAAAACTCACCGCGGCACTTAATTGTAGAAAAAGGGAATATATTCGTGATTAGAGAGAATTAATAACACGCCGAGGATACCCGATGGTGTCAGGGTGGCCCTGGAAGGAGAGCTCGGCCTACACACGCACCGGTCCGGTCCAGTCCCGCCCCAATACGCTCTGCCCACGGCTGTGGTGACCGGAGGAGCCGCAGCCACCGGTTCTTCCAAATCGGGGACCGGGAGCGGGGACCGCGAACCGGGAGCGACCCCGAACCCGCCGCCCCTCAGCGCGGGGCGCGGCCCCTTTAAGAGCGCGCTGGGGGCGCTCCGGAAAATGGCGGCTCCCGGGGGGAGCCCTCCCACGTGACCGCCGCGCGCGCTCCCGTCCCCGCCCCCTTGCCCTCCGCCGATTGGCCGGCGCCTGTCAGCGGCGGGCGCTGATTGGGCGGCGTTGGCGCGCGAAGGGGTGCGCGGCGCCGGGAGCCGCACGCAGCGGGGGCAGGAAACAATAGACGGAGCCGCGGCCGGAGGGGTCGGAGCAGCGAGCGCAGGAACCGCCCGCCCGCCTCGCCCAGCCCGCCCCGCCTCGCGCCCCGCGGCCGCCGCGCTCCCCCCGCCCCGCCATGGCGGACAAGGAAGGTAAAGGCTCCGTATGGGCGGCGCGGCCTCCGCCGTGAGGCGCGGGGCGCCCCCCCTCCCGTTACGGCGTGAGGGGAGCGGGGCGGTGCCGCCAGGGGGCGCGCGGGGGCGGGGCCTGAGGGCCCCCTCGGTCATGGCCGCCGCTGCCTCCCGGTGCCCGCGGCACCAACCGGGGAGAGCGGCCCGGGCCGGGACCCTCTGCCCGCCCCTGTAGCCATAGGAGGGGGTTTGTGAGGCCGGGAGGGCCGGGCCGTACCCTGCGAGGGGAGCGGGCAGACAAAGAGGTGTCACCGGCCGCTGCCGCGCGCCCTGAGGGTGCTCCGGTTCGGTGGGGGTGCCCCCGTTTCATGGGCGAGCTCCCGTTCCGCGGGGGTTCTCCCTTTCTGTGAGCGAGCTCCGGTTCCTTTGAGGTGTCCCCGTTCCGTAGAGAGGTGCCCCCGGTTCCATGGGGCTGTCCCCGTTCCATGGGGTGTCCCCTTTCCGCGGGTAAGCTCCCCCAGCTCTGCCCGTCGCCTTCTCCTCTACACCGGAGGCTGGTGACAGCTGGGCCGAGAAAGTGTTAGTGAGCGTCAAAGCAGCAGAAGGAGCCTTGGGAAACTGGCTTTTGGGAACAAGTAGTTCAAGGCTGCACCCAGACCGGTCTGTTAAACGGCAGTTGCTGCATCTCCTGCGTTTAAACATCGTTACGAGTCTGGGGTTTGCCTCTCTCTGCGCTAAGTCTCAGAATTTTATTGTGCTGCTCTAACAACATCATCATCAAATCACCCCAGAGTGGATTGTGCTGGAAGGAGCCTTAAACTCATCCCATTCCAGCCCTGCCATGGCAGGGACACCTTCCACTATCCCAGGGTGCTCCAAGCCCTGTCCAGCCTGCCCTGGGACACTTCCAGGGATGAAATTTGTTAATATTAACTAATTGAAATCGTTAATATTAATTCCCAGCCATAGAAAAAAAGATTAGCATATGCAACAGGATATTTTTAACCATTTAATAACTACTCCACTAGAGCAAATAGCAAACCAGGGTGTGATTGATGTACTTGACTCTAATCCATTGCCTGCCCACAGAGCTGTGTGTCTGTAAATACATTTATAAGTAATTAATTGTATGTATTTCTGGAAAAAAACCATTTCAGCAGCCTTTGATGATGCAGTGGAGGAGCGTGTGATCAACGAGGAATATAAAATATGGAAAAAGAACACCCCCTTCCTGTATGATCTGGTGATGACCCATGCCCTGGAGTGGCCCAGCTTGACTGCTCAGTGGCTTCCTGATGTCACAAGGTAAAGGGACCCTGCTGCTCTCTTTGTAAAGCAGAATAAACAGCAAGTCCAGGCTTGTGCTGAGAGATTTTTTAGGTTGAGATCACAGAATCCCAAACTGGTTTGGGCAGGAAGGGTCCTGAAATCTCCTGGGACCCTTTCCACTATCCCAGGCTGCTCCAAGCCCCGTCCACCTTGGCCTTGGACACTTCCAGAGATGTGGCAGCTGCAACTTCTCCTGTGCCAGGACCTCCCCATCATTAACAAGGAAGAGCTTTTGTGATCCCTGTGTTGTTTCTCTTCCCCTGCAGACCTGAAGGCAAAGATTTCAGCATCCACAGGCTGGTGCTGGGCACCCACACCTCAGATGAACAGAACCACCTGGTGATCGCCAGCGTGCAGCTGCCCAACGACGATGCTCAGTTTGATGCTTCCCACTATGACAGTGAGAAAGGAGGTGAGAGCCCAAAAAGGGGGGGGTTTAACCATTTTTCCCTTCTTTTCTCAACAGAAAATTCGCCTTTTTCTAAAGTTCAGGCAGCAAAGTTCAGATTTTACTTCTAAAATGATTTATTTCTAAGTGGTGCCTCCTTAAGAGACAAATATTCTGTTTCTTGAATGTCTTAGTAATGGAATGATGGAAACAGAAGGTGGAGGTTAATTTCAAAAATATTTATATGTGGGAAAACCTCTTCCTTCTCTGTTTCTCAGGAATTGACATTGAATCCTATGCAGTGCTTATAATTGGCATTTTTATTACCACATTAGTAAATTCATGCAAAAAAATTTTACACAAACTCATGTAAAAGAATATTTTTATTTCAGAGGAGTGTAACATTTCAAACATCCTTCATTTGTCTTTGAGTTCTGCTGCCTGCTTGCTGTCCCAGTCCCTCTGGGGTGAAATTGTGTTTTATTCCATGTATCAGACTTGAATTTGATGCTTGGTCACCTTTGTGGCTGCCCCAAGTCAGACATTTCTCCTGTTTGCTTGGCTGAATCAGTCTTTCCACCTGGTGAAAGTCCTTCATGATCCAATGTTTGCTGTTCTCTTGACAGGAAGTTTGGGTTGTGCAATGAGTATTTTGATCTTTGGGCTTCTTAAAGTTATTTATGAACACAGGGTTGAATAATAAATACTTGTTTCTATTCTATTTTAGTATTTTCTCAAAAATACTTTAAATTAATTTTAAAATAATCCCAAACTCAATTCTTTTTGCCCAAATTTTGCAGTTTTGTGAATTATTAGGTTGTTTTATGTATAAAGATAAAGGAGTTTTAACAAGCTGTATCACAGCCCTAAAATTGCAATTTGTTTTTAACCACAACTCTGTCTATTCTGAAAGCTGGGTACCAAAGCTTGAATCAACTCTTTGTGCCTTGTTCTGAAACTGGCTTCTTATTCCCAACTCTCTTACTCCTAGAGTTTGGAGGTTTTGGCTCAGTCAGTGGCAAGATTGAGATTGAAATCAAGATAAACCACGAGGGGGAGGTGAACAGAGCCCGGTACATGCCCCAGAACCCCTGCATCATCGCCACCAAGACTCCCTCCAGCGACGTCCTGGTCTTTGATTACACCAAACACCCCTCCAAACCAGGTCTGTGCTTCAGAGAGCAGCCAGCTCATCCCCCAAGGGTGAAAGAAGAGGTTAAGAAATGGGGTTGGGATTTTAGGCCCCAGTGGGTGTTTATTCAAGAGGTGAGTTTTGTATGAAGTTTAAACATGTGTATCCTTGGAAAAGGAAAGCTTTTCCTGCACTTCCACTGCTTGTTTTATCACCTTACCATGAGGTGTTTGAGGTGGTAGAAGGTGGATTTTTTAGAAACTATGATTGATTTGGTGGGTAGCTGAGCTATTCCTCTGATATCCTGTAAATATATTAACCTATACTCCTCAAGATTGTTTAAAGTAACTCCTTTTACCGCTTGTGGGGCAGACCAAAAGTGTCTTCCTCACCTTAAAAGTGCAGTTGGAGTTGATGAAAGGAGGAAAAACATCCCACCTTATATTTCTGGGTGTTCAGGAGGAGTTTTTTAAGCAGTAACAGCTGAGCTGCTGTTCCTCCCTCCAGCTGGAACTCAGGCCAAAGCGTGGAGGTGGCTGCTGGGTTAAAGTAAAGTTAAATAAACTTAATGCCAGGTATTCCAGCATGTGCTGGGAATGATTCCAGCCACTGGAATCCTTACCCTGCCTTGTTCCAGATCCTTCTGGGGAGTGCAACCCGGACCTGCGTCTCCGTGGGCACCAGAAGGAGGGGTATGGGCTGTCCTGGAACCCCAACCTCAGCGGGCACTTGCTGAGTGCCTCTGATGATCATGTGAGTTCTCAGGGCACAGCTGGGCTGAACCTGCACTTGCTGTGCCTTGGGAAGGGCTAAAACATCCTGGCTTGGAGGGGGGAGGAGGGAAAGAGAGCCTGAAGATGTAATTATTTACATTTTTTGCTGTTTTAAAGACCATTTGCTTGTGGGATATCAGTGCTGTTCCCAAAGAAGGCAAAGTGGTGGATGCCAAGACCATCTTCACGGGGCACACGGCGGTGGTGGAGGATGTGTCCTGGCACCTGCTCCACGAATCCCTGTTTGGATCTGTTGCTGATGATCAGAAGCTCATGATGTAAGTGAGGGAACCCCTTCACAAATTGTTCCTGCCCCTCAGTCGTTCTCACCTGCACAGGCAGTGAAATGGGACACAAACCTCTGTTAATTCCACCTTTTCCCTTCCCAGCTGGGACACCCGGTCCAACAACACCTCCAAACCCAGTCACTCTGTGGATGCTCACACAGCTGAGGTGAACTGCCTCTCCTTCAACCCCTACAGTGAGTTCATCCTGGCCACAGGATCAGCTGATAAGGTACTTCTGCCTGCATCTTGGAAAGTCCCTGCTCACTTTCTGGTGGATTTATGTGTTGGTTACTTCAACAAAATACTTTTGTATTTTTTTTTTCCTAGACTGTTGCTCTATGGGACTTGAGGAACCTAAAACTGAAGCTGCACTCCTTTGAATCACATAAAGATGAAATATTTCAGGTATTAAAAAAGTCTCTATCTTTTATCTTCACAGACTTAGTTCTACTCAGCAGCCTAGAAAAGAAAAGTGGTTTTTCCACAGTGTTTTTGCACTTAAACTCATATTCTGTTCTTTTATCTGCTTACACTTCTCTGGGTGTTGTTGTGGAGCTGCAGAGCTCCAGTACAGAGAGAGAGTCCAGAAAGGGATCAGGGAAATGCTGAGGAGCTTTAACCTCAGCAGAAGGATGAAATGGTAGCAGTGCAGAGTCCATTAAATTATTCATGGCAGCAGATTGAAGCAGGAGGCCCAGGGAAATGGCTGCAGTGTTTCCATCTCCTCAGCCTGGTCCTGCAGGAAGCTTGAACACTCTGACAAAAGATAATTGCTGATTTTGCTGCTGTAAATAGAGAATGTTCACATCATGGGCAGCACCTGCTTAGCAGATTAAATATTTCCATCTCCAACTCGTGCCTTAATCAGAGGAAAAATATGTAGAAGGGTTTTTTTTGGTGGAGGGATTATCAGTTCAGACTGTGTTATGTCTAAATAAAAATTACAGAATCCTGAAATGCCACTTTAGTGTGCAGAATTCTGTGTTCCTTCCTAATCCTGTGATCCTATTATAAGTGGTCTGTTCTGGAGAGCTTTATCTCCAGGAGAAGCAGTAAATGTGAGCTTTTGGGCAGTTAAGCTTAATTACAGTGATTTCTTTTCATCTGAGAGCTGTGCCTGCTGCTGAAGGAATCCCTGGGTTCTATTTGTGCAATCCTTATTAAGATAAGGAGCAGCCAATACCCTTGGGAGCTGTTTGCACTTGCAAACAAGTGGGGTTTTGTTAGAGGAAAAGTTCCAGGTGTCACTTTTTTTGGTGAAATGTCTTTTTTTGTGTGTGTGAATATTCACAGTTCTTCCTGCGAGAAATGTTATTTACACATATTTGTGTCTGAGTTCTTGTAGAGCTTTTGGGGGTACAAAATGAAGTGTTGGGAATGTTACAGCTCCTCAAACCCCACTTTTACATTTACCCCTGCCTGCAGGTTCAGTGGTCTCCCCATAATGAAACCATCCTGGCCTCCAGTGGCACGGACCGCAGGCTAAATGTTTGGGACTTGAGGTAAATCCCAAATTCCCCAGAACTTTACTGATTCATTGCATCACACCTGAAAGAAACCCAAACAAACCCCCACCTTTTCTTTTCTTTTTTTTTTTTTTTTTCCCTTTTTTTTTCAGTAAAATTGGAGAAGAGCAATCCCCTGAAGATGCTGAGGATGGTCCCCCAGAGCTGTTGGTGAGTCTCTTCACTCATTAATTACTTTTACCTATTACACACCCTGCAGAGCAAATTTCAAACCCATTCCCCTTTTCCTTTCCCCAATCCCAGTTTATCCACGGGGGTCATACTGCAAAGATCTCGGATTTCTCCTGGAATCCCAATGAGCCCTGGGTCATTTGTTCTGTATCAGAAGATAATATCATGCAAGTCTGGCAAATGGTGAGTTTGTTTGGGAAGGTGCAGGTGGGTGATGGGGTTGAAATTCCTGGATTTCAGCATTCCTGCTTTTATTGACAGCCCTCAGAATTACCCAGTTTGTGGCACTGCTGAAATCTCAAAGGGGCAGTGAAATCCCCTTTAGCTTTGGTCAGAGCAATGGTTTCCAAATACTCAGGAGATGTTTTGTGTTTTTAAAAAAAAGAGAAAAAAAAAAGGAATTGCTGGTGCAGAAGGAAAATTTTCCTTTCTGTGTTTGAATTAAAACTGTGTGTGAGAACCAAGGATGAAATTAAGGTTTCTGTATTATTGTCAAAATAAAGGATATTTAAAATTTCCAAATTTCCTTCTCCAAAGATGAAAAGGGTGCTGCTGAACATGAACAGTTTGCTGGCCCCTACATTCCCAGCTGTTGAAGGTTTTGGAAAACAATCTTGACCTTCAACAAGACCATTTTCCTAATTTTACTTTTTTTTTTTTTGTTTAGTTTATCTCTAAATTTTGCTCTTGGCAGCTTTCTGTGTAGTTCTTACAGAAAATGCTGCTAAAGTAGAAGATCCACAAAATAACTGCTTGAAACACTTTGTGTAAGTCTTGCAGCAGATCCCTTTTTACAGGACATTTTTTGATTTGTAGATTTATGGTTGTTTGTGTTGCTGCTTTAACATGAATGGGATCAGGGATGGGTGATCCATATCTGCAAATAAAACACAAACAGAACTTCCTGGGGGTGGAATCCTGTCCAGAGGGGTGGGAAATGCTCCCTCAGTGCCTCCATCCCTCTCTTGCAGGCAGAGAACATCTACAACGATGAGGATCCCGAAGGCAGCGTGGATCCAGAGGGTCAAGGATCCTAGATGGCAACTTCTCCCTGTTTTTAGTCTTTTCTCCTTCTCTTCCCTCTCAGCCCTGGTATTGACTTAACACTGGTTTTGAGACACACACGTAGGCTTTGTGTTCAGCCATCCTCCTGTAGGTCCCATCACAGCCTTTTCCACCCACACACTGAGAACCCCACCACCCAAAACCAAAAACAAAAAGGGCTCAGCCCCCTCAGCCAGGTCCCTGCTGTGGCTCCTTGAGCAGAATTCCTACAGCAGCCTCCTTTATTGCTCTGGCTGTCCCTTTTTAACTGCCTTCATCACACAGCAAGCCTGGGATTAGGTTTTTTTTCCTCCTCTCTCTTTTGCTTGCTCCAGCCACAGGCTTTTGCCTAATTTAAACAAAAGTTAAATTGGCAGAGCTGCCCAAGTGGGCTTGAGCCAACAGAGATGATCTGAGTGTTAATCCCCTGACAGCTCAGAAATGGTGTGGAAGGTCTTGTCCTCCTCAGTACAACTCAGAAACCTTGGAATTCCTTTAGTTATCTGTACCTTGTGGCTTTTTCTGCCTTTGCAGATACAAGACTTGCAAGTTCTGACTTGAACTGAATTTTTTTTTTTTTTTAATTTTTAATTTGTCTCTCCTGGCAATTCTGGGTTTTTTCATTCCTTCCTTTCCCTTTCCTCCCTCCTGCTGGGCGCCAGCGGTTTGGATTCATTAGCTATTCCTGCAGAGCCTCCTTCACCTCCCATGGTTTTTTTTTTTGCTCTATTGTGTGTTTCTTGAGCTGTGTTTTTCACATAATGTTTTCTTTCCTTTCTGTGAAATGGTTTTTTTAAAAAAAAACTTGGGGGAGCCCTCAAGTTGTAAAAGGTGTTTGTTTGTACCAACGGATGCCCCCGGTGCCCTCGACAGCCTTGGCAGCTGGTGGAAAACAAGGGGAAAATGTGGATGAACTACTTTTTTTAGGAGTTTAGTCCTTGACCACAAGGTCCTGCACGTCTTCCACTCGGGTGTCCAGTGCCACCAGCAGCCTGTTGCTCTCCATCTCCTCATGACTAATTGGTGTAAGTCCTTCAGTTGGAATAAAGTTTTTCTACGTAAAAGCTGCCAAGCTTGGGGAGTTTTGTGCTGTTTCTGCATTCACTGCTTTGTCAAGGTTATTTTCAGGGAGCTGAGTGTGGTCTCTACCTATGTGTGTCCATGAGGTTGGGTGCTGGTAGAGGTATTTTTTAATTTTTAAGACATTCAATTGGGTATTTCTCCCCCTCTCGTTTCTGCTGCTTTGTGAAATAAATTAATGAGCACTCGAAGGCCCAAGCAGCCACCAAATCACTGAATTGTTCTTCCCCTCAAGCCCTGCTGCTGTCTGCATTTTAACTCTGCCTTTAGCCCTTTCCACAATTGTGGTTTTTTGCTACCCTGCAGCACGAATTTGCTACAAACACCTCGATTTGGCAGAGAAATTTGGGCTTTTGAGACGCAGCTCTGAGAGTGAAAAGGCTCCTTAAACTCTGACCTTTTATTTTCAGTGTGAGACTCGATATAAAGTGGAAACCTCTTCCCCACCACCTCATTTCTGTGGAGCACGTCCCAGTACAGCAGAAACTCTTGAAATACAAAAGAAAATCTTCAAAGGAGAAAAGCTTCTCTTGCATGTAAACTTTAAAAGTCAAAACCCCCCCCTTAACACCAGCTTCCAGAACTTTCTGTGCAGGCTGAAACCATCTGGAACAAGACAACATTTTCCCAAACACAGCAAAACATCCATCAGTTATTCCTCATCCAATATCCATTGTTCAGCAGGAGGATGATTTGCTCTGCTCCTCTGGGGGAAAAAGCAGTTTTACTACAGGAGCAGCAGCAGTGCCTGGGGAAACACCCAGGGAAAGGATTGTCTGGTGTTCCCAGCCCCAGGCAGGGGAAAGCAGCATGAGGAGACATCCCTTGTGTCCTCTGTCCTCTGGTTTTTGCTACAAGGAGGAGAATTCCCTGGTTCTAACAGTCCTGCTCTGCTTTCTCCTCTGATTTGCAGAGGTGGCCGTAGATTTCTAAGCAGCTCCTGTGAGGGGAGAAAGGAAATTCAGGCTGTGGAATATTGACATCAATGCTTTGGCTGGAGAAAAGAGGGAAAACAGTTCTTTCTGTAGGATGGAAGAAAAAGGAGTTGGGAAACACTCCAAGAGCCCACGGCCCAGCCCTTCCAGAGCCCCTGGCAAAGAGGATTTGACATAAGGGAATGTCATTTTTGGTGGGAGCTGCTGGAAAAGAAAACTCAGAGCTGCAGTTAACTCTGAGCTCCCTGGAGCTGATGTGAAGGCTCATTTAAAGGTGTCACTTCCAGGGATGGATGGCAATTTGTAGATGCCAGGAGTTAAGGGACTCCACTGCTGTGTTTGGGGTTAAATGTTGGGCTGTGAGTTAGGAGAGCCCCAGGCTGCAGGGACAGGGTGGTGTTGGGATCTGGGCTGAATCCTAAATGCAGTTTGTCCCCTTGGGAAGGGCTGGTGACAGCACAGGCTGAGAGAGCTCATCCCTCTGCTTGGATTAAAAAAAAACCGAACAAACAAACACAAAACCAACACAAAACCAAAAACAAACAAACAACCCACAAAAAAAACCAAAAACACAAACAAAAAACCCACAAAAAACTAAACAAACAAACAAACAAACAAAAACACACAACCCCCCCCAAAACGAACCAAAAAACCACCTTTGGGGTAGGGAATGTCCTCTTGTGATGTGTTTGAGTGAGGAGAAGGGGGAAAAGGAATGCTAAAGGAGCAATGAGGCTGCAGAAAATGGTTCAGAGTGTGTCCAGCTGAGGCTGGAATAGCACAACAGCTCCACGTTGGGTGATTCAAACAATCCACAAACTCATGGACATTTTCTGGAGCTTTTGAAATTCTCCTGAGTGAAACCAGGAGAGGACAGTTCCAGCATCCCCAGCATGGCTTCCCAAAGCCAAACCTCAGCTCCTTTCCACACCTTCCTGAGGAAACCACCACTTAAACTGCCACACCTGCTGCTTGGGAATCCACTCCTCTCTGCAGGAGTTTCCAGCCAATCCCTCTTTGCTGTTGGGCAAAGGAGCTGGAATTCCCACTGGGGGCCAAGAGGAGAAGCCCGTGCTGTCCCCCAGCTGTGTGACCCCACTGTGGGCTCTTCCCCACCCTCCCTTCCCTCCTCCCAGCCCCTCTGCCCCGCAGGGGTGAGAGCCAGGCTCACTTGTAGATGGAGAGCTCCCGGTGGAGGCTGGTCCTGAGCTCCTCCAGCTCCTGGTTCTTGCGCTGCTGGAGCTGGACCCCGTTCTTGAGCTCCTTCAGCCTGTCCTCCAGCTCCTCCACCTGCTCCTGCGGGGAGAAAAATGAGTGCATCAGCTGAGGGAGGACCACGCTCCCCTCAGGGATCTCCCTGTGGATGGTGACAGCACAGCCAGGCTGTCCCTGCCCAACCAACCTCTTTAAAAACCTCTGGAAAAAAAAAAAAAAAAAAAAAAAAAAAAAAAAAAGCTTGATTTTGATACAAAGGTGAGAATTTGGGCTGGGCTGGGCTGCGTTTTGTCCTTAGGCTTCTCCTGGCTGCTTGGTTTTGTCCCCTAAACAACTTGGTGTGTGTTTTGAGAAGCTGCCAGAGCTGTAGAAACCCATGAGTCAGAAGGGGATGAATAAGGAATTTGGGAAAAGGAAAATGTGGAGGCACACCAGGGGGTCTGAGGGACCCTGAAAATCCAGGGCAAGCCGTGGCATGGGTGCTGGTGCTGCTGATCCCCATCCCAGCAGGGAGGAGCCCTGAGGGAAGGGGAATGGCAGCTTCCAGAAACTGCTGGGAGGAGGCAGCGGCTGCGAGCCGAGAACAGAGAGTGTTGAAAGGGGGGAGATTAATTGTGGAGCCTCTTTGCCAAATGTGCTCTGGGAGAGATTGAATTGCCTTGTCCCTCAGGCCGAGGGGATGCCTGGCCCAGCCAGAAATAACCCTCCCAGGAGGCAGCCTGGCCCCGGGGCTGTGGGGACACGGGTGAGACCCTTCCTGGCAGCAGGAAGGGCAGAACCTGCCCCAGCAGGAGAGGGATTGGAAAGAAAAGGCACCTGTATTTAAAACTGGCTTTTCCAAGCGTCTTGGCTCAATCCTGTGCTCAGAGGAGCTCTGGGAAGTGGATGGTGCCTGTGCTCAGCAGTATTGCTGGGCTTTGAGAAGGAAATCCCCCATCCCTTCCACCTCATCCCTGGAGCCATTTCTGAGGGGCCAAACCCAAGTGAATATATTCAGGAGAAACCTCTTTTCCAAGCTTGGGTGAAGCCCTACACCCAAGAGATAGGTGGAGATGTCCCATCACATCTCTGACTTTGCCTTACACCCAGGGGCTGCTGTTTCACCTGGCCTGTGCCAGGCTGTGGGATAATCCTGATTCCAACCAGCAGGAGATTTCCCACATCCCTCCCCACCCTCATCCCCCCCGCTCCCTCCCCGGGCCCTACAAGCAAATCCCACAGCATCCACATTTCCCACAGCTCCCCCTCTCCAAAGGGGGCAGAGCCGTGACCTCGGGGGGAGCACGTACCCGGTACTGCCCGACCTCCTCATCCCTTTTTTGCTTGACCAGGACGATCTGCTCCTCCAGGCTGCGGTTCTGCAGCCGCAGCCGGCTGACCTCGCCCTGCAGCGGCCTCAGGGCTTCCTTCATGCCCTGGATCTCGCCCTGCATCTCCTGCAGCGCCTTGGCCCCGGCCTCCCGGCGCTCCAGCAGCCGCAGCAGCTGCGGCTCGTAGTGCTCCTCCAGCCCCCGCCGGCTCTCGGCCACGAAGCTCTCGAACTCCACGGAGAGCCGGCGGCTCTCCTGCAGGTACAGGTTGTCCTGCCGGCAGGGCGGAGCCTCCAGGCGCTGCCTCAGGACCTCCTTCTCCTTCTCGCAGCTCTCCTTCAGCTGGGACAGCTCCCCCGAGAGCTGCCCGGCCTGGCTCTCCAGCTCGCCCTGGTAGGCGGCGTGCTGGGAGAGGTCGTGCCGGCGGCTCTCCAGCTGGTACTGGCAGGCCACGCATTCCTTGGTCACCCTGAAGAGCTTCTGCTTGATCTGCCGGATCTCGTCCCGCAGGTTGTCCCTCTCCAGCTCCACCTTGGCCAGCAGCCTGCAGGCCGCCTGGATCTCCTGGTGGGCCTGGCGGATCTCCTGCAGCGCCGGCTCCCGCAGCTGCGCCAGCTCGGCGATCAGGCTGTCCCGCTCCCTCTCCAGCTGCTCCACGATCTCGATGCACTCCTGGAAATAGTTCCCCAGCTCCTCCAGGGTCAGGCACTGGTGCTCTGTGGTGTCAGGGTCCAGAGGGCTGCCTGCTCCCTCTGTGTCCATGGCCAGTGGGATCCCTGCCCCATCTGTGTTTGTGTCCATGGCCAGCGGGATCCCTGCCCCATCTGTGTTTTCTGGGACCCCTGCCCTGTCCGTGTCCATGGCCAGCAGGGTCCCTGCTCCATCTGCATCCTCATCCAGCGGGATCCCTGTCCCAGCTTCATCCGCGTCCAGTGGAATCTCTGCTCCATCTGCATCCTCATCCAGCGGGATCTCTGTCCCACTTGCATCCACGTCCAGTGGAATCTCTACTCTGTCTGCATCCATGTCCAGTGGGATCCCTGTCCCATCTGCATCCACGTCCAGCGGGATTCCTGCCACCTCCACACCCCATGGGATCCCAGCCCTGGCTGCATCCTCATCCAGCTGGGTCCCTGGTGCGTTTTGCCCCAAGGAGGGATCCCTGCTGGCAGCCTGCAGCTCCCTGCTGGAGTCTGGGCTGCCCCCGTGCAGGGGTTTAGATCCGTTCCCTGCTGGCTCCAGCGGGGTGTGAGGACATTCTGGGTGTGGAGCAGCTGAAGGAGCTGCTCCCGGTGGGGCTGGGGATGCTCTGGCTTCATGCAGCTGCAGCTCTGGAGGGGGCTCGGGCTGTGCCATCAGGTCCCTGGAAAGGAGAGGGGATGTGAGGCAGAGCAATGAGTGTAACAGGTCTCAGCCTTTCCTCCCCACCTGGTGAGCCCCAGAGCCAGGGGAGTCCCACCACAACCCCACTGTGACCATCCCTGTGTCACCCACAGGGTGACAACACTCAATGCTCTGGTGACAACTTGGGCCCAGACCGTCCAAAATAAGAAAACCCTATAAAAACCCTATCAAAGTGTCTGACTGCCACGGAGGAGGAGTGAGGGACACAAACCCAGACCCCAAACCCAAGAGCTGCTCCTGTGCCAACCTGCCAGGGCCAACCTGACCCGTGTGAGCACTCCCTGGAAAACTCACGGGGATTTTGGCACAACCTCGGGGCAGGGGAATGCGCTGCTGGGAGCACGGGCAGCCTCCCCAAGGACCGAGATGGAGCGAGCCCCACACGCAGAGAGCCCCGGGCGAGCGGCAGCGCCTGCAGCAGGAGCTTTGCAGAGTCATCCGATCCCGGCATTGTCCCCAAGCACCTGCAGCTGCCGCCACCAAACCCCGGCTCTCGCCTTCCCCCGGCTGCTTTTTTGGGGGTTGGGATGGAGACAACGACGCTCGGGGACCAGCCGGGGCTTTTCCTGCCGGGAGCCGGCGGGGTCGGTGGGAGGATGCTCTCACCTCTCGGCCACGCCGCTGAGCTCATCGCTCGTCATCCCCGGAGGAATGAGCACGGGCTGGCACTCACGGGCAGCCCTCGGCTCGGAGCGGCGGCTTTCAGCAAAGATCTGATTTTCACCGATACTTTCTCTCCTAATAAGGCAGTTTTCGGCACTGCTGACACATCGCAGCCTCGGACCCAACGGCCGGCGGCTGGAGAAGGGGCAGCCCCTGGAAAGGTGGGGAAAAGGGCTCCTCTGCCCCGTTTTTCCATTGCCCTCCCCGCTGCCCGTGCTTGTTTTTTCAAAGTTCTTGGATCCGCTCGGCACGGGCGGCACGGCAGGGGAGGGCTCCGGCCTCTCCCATCACCCACCCTTCATCCCAGAGCCCCCCAGAACTCCTGCGCGCCCCACAGGGACCTTCCCCCCACCACCCGAGGGTCCAGGATTGCTGAACTTCACATCCCCCCACCCCACCCCTGCCCCCCTGGCCTGCCCCACATCCCGCACCCACGGGACCCCCCCCCGGAGCACCGCGGCCCCTTCCTGCCCCGCTGGCCCGGCTGGGCTCTTACCTTCCTCCCCCGGAGCCCAGCGCCGCCGGCTCTGCGCTGCACATGGGCTGAGCATGGGGCGGAGAGGGGTTATTAATAAACAGGGCTGGAAATCAGACTCCCCGGAGCAGCCGCTTCTCCCGGCCGCCGCCTGCAGTGCCAGCTGCGGGCGCTGCCTTCCTCCGCCCCGGGGAGGAGGAGGAGGAGGAGGAGGAGGAGGAGGAGGAGGAGGAGGAGGGCGGGGAAGGCCCGGCTCTCTGCATCCCTGGCAGAGGCAGCCGCAGGGACGGGCTGCAGCCAGCCCGCATCCCTGGGGAGCGGCCCTGGTAGCCCCCAGCGCGCCCCGGCTCTTCCCAACCCTGATTTACGAGCGATTTGTTTTGTTGTTGGTTTTTTTTTTTTTTGTGGCCCCTTCCCGTGCCGCTGGCGGCTCCTCCCCTGGATCCACAGGTCCCCATCCCGCCGGGGTCCTGGGCAGGGCTGGGCTGGGGACAATGGGGTGTCCCGGTGGGCTCCCCTGGGGCTGTGGGGTTTGGGTGCGGTGGGAGGGGAAATGCCAGAGGATGGCCCCAAATGCCACGGCCTCATCCCGAGGGGGGAATGGGATTTGTGAGGGTGCTGGTAGCACGGTGCTGCACTCCCCGGGGATTCAACACCAACATCTCGGGGTCCTTTCCACGCCTCACAAACCCACAAACCCCAGCAACGGCAGAGCACAGCCTCTGCTTCCTCTTCCGCCCCTCAGCCACCCCTGCCACCCTTGTCCCTCTCCTCTGGGGATGGAAAAGGTGACTTTTCTCCCTGCAGAGCCCCGTGGTGGCCGTGCTCACCCTCCTGGCTGTCCTACCCACTCGGTCTCCCACCCCTGCCCACCCACAGCTCTTCCCTCCCATCCGCATTCTCCCCACTCCGTGGATCCTAAACCCATCATATCACCAACAAATATCTATATAAAATCCCAGGTTTAGATAATATTTTGCCACCAGGGCGCGGGTTCATTGTCCCAGGGTCACGGTGGCGGTGCCCCCCGAGCCTACCTCTGCCCGCTGCCGCTCCTGCCGTGCCCAGGAAGTCGGCACTCGCCTCTCAGGAAGTCTCCGGGTTTAGGTGCCCCCAAAGCGGCCGGCAGCGCTCGCCACAGCCTGCGACACCGCCCGGTGCCACCCCGCCACCGTCACCGTCACCTCGCCCATGGCTCGCCGGCCGCGGGGCTGCCGAAATCGAGTTTAAAATAACGGCATCGGTGCATCCTGCGGGAACAGAGCTTTAAAAGGAAAAGGGAGATTTGAGTGGGGTTTTGTTGTTTTTTTTTTTAAACTCTTTTTTTGGATCCCGCTGCTTTTTTCAGAGCGGCACACCTTCCTTTTCTCTCTCTCTCTTTTTTTTCCATGAAGCGCCTCTATTTTTTTGACTCAATCAGAGAAGAACGCTGTTAATTCGCACAAGTTGGGTGTATAAATATCCATCCAGAGCTGGCGGCTGCCAAGGGGAGAAACCTGCGGATGGCGCGGGCCGGCTCCAACAACCCTTGTAGGGCCTGGAGGGGACAATGACAGCGGCCAGGCTTTATCTGACGAGCTGCCAAGGGCAGGGTGGGGAGTGAGGAGGCTCAGCTGTTCCCCTCTCCGGGGTAAGCGGATACCCCGGCCCAGGCCCCGGCCCGGGGATGTTTTGTGGATATAACCAAGCAACAGCCGGGCTCCGGTGTCCCCGGCACACGCTGGGGCCGGGCCGTGCCGGGAGACGCCGCCGGCCGCCAACAACGCGGACTTTGCCCCGGTAAACAGAGCTGGGGGTGGTACCGGCGCCGCCAGAGCCGAGGGAAAAGGGAGGAGAGAGCTGGAGAGACGGAGAGCCCGAGATGCGGCTGCTGGGATGAGCGTCCCCCGCCTGGGAGGGGTCGTGGGGAGCTTCAGCCCCTCTCCGGTGCCCCCGGGCTGTGTCTCCTTTCCTGGTGGATTTTTTTCCCTTCCTGTCACGCAGGATCTGCCCCAAGGGCAGGGACCCAGCGTGGCACCGCCGCCACCAGCCTGGCACGGCCACTGTGCTGTCCCCGTGCTGTCCCCGGCTTTGGGGACAGGCTGGGGGTGCCAGCCCGACCTCAGGGCTCCGGCAGCGCCGGCAGCTCCGTGGGATCCCAGCGTGGATGGGTTTGGGAGCTCTGGGATGGGATCGCCCCTGCCCGCTCTGGGTCCGGCTGCGCCAGGGCCAGCGGTGCCACATCCGCCCCTGCAGGGCAGGAGCTGCAATCTGATCCCGGGGGGGAGGCGTGATTTGTGATTCATCCCTGGAGCCCGGAGCGCACCCAGGGAGGGATCCCGGCTCCGAGGGCAGCGCCCGCTGCTGCCCTGCCCTGCCCCGGCGGGGTGAGGGGTCCCTGGGTGCCTCCCTGGCCGCACGTGGGGGGATTCACCCAGGTTTGAGGCGTTGGATGCCGCTGTTCCCTCGGGAAACCCAGTTTGTTTCGCCTCCTGCCTCAGTTTCCCCAGCTGAGAGCTGCGGGGGCCCCTGGAGAGGGAGGGGAGGTTGCCCAGCCGGGATGGAATCGGAGGAGGAGGAGGAGGAAGAGTGAAACGTGGGCGTGTGCCCAGCTGGGGCAGGGATGAAAGGGGAGCCCGAAGGCGCCGTCTGCCCCGCAGGGACCTTGGGACCTCCGCGGGAGCAGGGCCAGACCGTGCCCCGGTGCCACAGGCGCCAGCGGCTCCCGCTTATCTGGGAGCTGGGCCCGGCTCTCCCTGCGGGGAGGGGGTGAGGGAACATCCCGGCAGCTCCCGAGGGAGACACAGCCCGGCAAGCAGAGGGGTTCCAATTTTGGGGATCCCTGGAGTGCCTCGGCTCCCCCAGCACCCCGGGGTGTCACCTGTGCCACCCCCGGGGGGATTTCACACCCCGGGGCCGGGGCTGGCACTTGCTGTCAGCTCCACCAGGCCCGTGCCAACCCCGGGGGCAGCTCTGCTGTGTCTGTGACATCCCACACGGCCCCGAGGCTCTGCTGACACTCCCGCGGGCTTTTCCCTCTCAGGAACGGCTCAGGATGCAAGGAGATGCCTCTCGTGGCCGCCTGTCCCTGTCACCGCCCCACGGGTGACGCTCCTGGGCTGTGCCAGAGCTGAGGGAGCCTGAGGGAGCCTGAGGGAGAGGCCACTGCTCTGTATTCATCAGCAAGGAGATCCCTCTTCCCTCCCTCTTCTCTCCCTCTTCCCACACATTTGTGGTCCAGCCACCCTTTTCCAAACCCGTTTTTCCAACCGAGCTGATTTTCAGCACCACACAACCAAACAATCCCCGCGTCCCAACGATCGCCAGCGGGGTCACCGCGGCCCCGGCTCCGCGCTGGCTTTTTCCATACCCCGGGGCAAGAAACGGGCAGGAAAAACCGCAGGAGGGGTTTGGGGGCCGGCAGCTCCTACCCGGGCTGGGGAGAGGCAGCCACGGGGCTCGAAGGGATGCGGGAGGACCTTGTCCCGGCCCGCTGTGCGTGACGGAGGCGTTAATGAGTAATGAGGGAGCAGCCAGGGCTCCGTGTCCCCGCCAGGGGACGGGAATGGGGGCAGGGGGCAGACGAGCACAGCCCGAGGCAGGAGCTGCCGTGGCAGCCCGTGGTGTGGCTTCTTTGTTTTGGATTTTGCTTCCCGGTGATCAGGCACGGGGAGGGGACGTGGCAGAGTCTCTGCCTCCCCTGCCCTGGGGCCGGGTCTGGTGGGAGCTGAGCTCTGGTGGGAGCTGCTGTCCCCCAGGGAATCCCAGTGTCCCGTGGCCATCCTGGCCCTGCACGTGGAAATGAGTGACCCAGCTGGGCACCCCGCAGGCTGCTGGCCCTGCAGCTCTCTGGGAGCTTTCTGGGGCTCTCCAGAAAGTGCTGGTGCTTTAGGGAGCTCCTGGGATTTCCTTCTCCTCCAGGGCTGGGACAAGTTTCCTCTTCAGCTCCCTGCTCTGCCTCCCTTGCCCCTCTGATGGGAGCTCTCCCTGCAGTGTCACTGATGCTCTCCCCTCTCTCACTGTGGTTATTTGGACAAATGCCCCATTACTCTGTGCAAAAGTATTTTTCAAGCTGGTTCTGCTGCCACACGAGGAGGGGAAAGATGAAAAATGGGAGATTTTTTTGGTTTTTTGGAGGCTAATGACTCGGAGCCAGCAGCAGAGAGTCAACACAAACACCCCAACTGGGGATCAGGATCTCCTCAGTGTGGTTCAGAGGGTCAGCAGAGCCCGGGGCAGCAGTGACATGCTCAACCCTCATCCTGGGAAGGAATCAATCCCCTGGGATTGTGGAGGGGCGCAGAGGTGCCAGGAAATTCCTGCCCAGCTCTTTCCAGTGCTCGTTTCAACCTCCAGTTTGGGTTCAGATGGGTGAAGGAGCGGGGGGGATGTGAGACAGAGACACAAAAGCACAGCAAATCCCGGCCTTCCCGGGGTGTCACCCCGGGTTTGGAGCCAAATCCCCACCCCTGGCCCCCATCCCTGCTCTCTGGTGCTGCTGGGGGGCAGCAGGATGCTCAGGTTTGCCCACGAGACACAAGTGCCAGCGCCTGGATCCCAGGGGAAAGGCTGAAGTGCTGGGAAGCCTGAGGGATGGATTCTTGTTTTATAAATCCTTCCAGCCATTTCCAGCAGCTGGCAAAGCCCTCCGGGCGTGCAGCCAGGCCTGGGAGCATCCGGGAAGGATGCAGCTCCAACACAACCAGCAGGAAACCGAGCAGGGACCCAAACCCTCGGAGCCAGGAGCGTGGAAATGCAGCTGAGACCACCCGAGCTCTTGTGAGGATCATTCCTTTGGCTTTGCCACCAACCTGCTGCTGCTCCGGCCCTGTCCCTGCGTGTCCTGCTGTCCCCTCTCAGCTGGATCACAGAACCAGGGAATGGTTTGTGTTGGAAGGGAAATTAAAATCCATTTTGTTCCCACTCCCTGCCGTGGGCAGGGACACCTCCCACTGCCCCAGGTGCTCCAGCCTGGCCTTGGGCACTGCCAGGGATCCAGGGGCAGCCACAGCTGCTCTGGGCACCCTGGGCCAGGCCCTCCCCACCCTCACGGGGAAGGATTCCTTCCTGAAATCTGATCTAAATCAGATCGGTGCAGTCACGCTCCTGAGCAAGGCCGGCTTGTACTGCGCGGTGAAATCCTTCCCGGGAGGCGCTGCCCTTCCCCGCAGCTCCTGCCGCTCTCCCGGCCCCGGGCATCCCCTCCCGGCCCCGGGCCGCTCCCTTTGCAGGGGCTGATCTGTTCTCAGCAGCAGAGCGGCACGGGCTGCAGGCAGCGTCCTGGTGCCCTCGGTGTGCCCGTGTCCCCCCGGGTGCTGCCACTGGCGGTGACAGGGAGAGTGTCACCCCCGGGCCGCCAGGTGAGGAACCGGCCGTGGCTGCGGGATGCGAGGGCGAGGGCGGGACAGGCTGCCAGCTCGGGGTCCTCTCTCTGGGGACAGGGACAGGGACAAGAGACAGGGACAGGGACAGGGACAAGAGACAGGGACAGGGACAGGGACAGGGACAGGGACAGGGACATGGGACAGGGACAGACACAGGGGACAGGGATAGGGACAGGGACAGGGAACAGGGACAGGGACAGGGGACAGGGACAGGGACAGGGAAAGGGACAGGGAAAGGGGGCATGGGACAAGGGACAGGGGACAGGGGACAGGGACAGGGAAAGGGACAGGGACAGGGAGAGGGACCAGGGATAGGGACAGAGACAGGGGACAGGGACAGGGACAGGGGACAGGGACAGGGACAGGGACAGGGAAAGGGACAGGGGACAGGGACAGGGACAGGGACAGGGACAGGGACAGGGACAGGGAAAGGGGACAGGGACAGGGACAGGGACAGGGACAGGGGACAGGGGACAGGGACAGGGACAGGGACAGGGACAGGGATTGGGACAGGGGACAGGGAGAGGGACCAGGGACAGGGACCGAGACAGGGGACAGGGACAGGGACCAGGGACAGGGACAGGGATTGGGACAGGGGACAGGGACAGGGACCAGGGACAGGGACAGGGACAGGGGACAGGGACAGGGACAGGGACAGGGATAGGGACTGGGACAGGGACAGGGACAGGGACAGGGACAGGGACAGCCCCCCCGGGGATGTGCGGGACGCCACCCCGGGCACGGCCAGGCTGGGATTCCGCGCTCCGCTCCCTCTCGGCTGTTTCCCCGTTTCCCTCCGCTCGCCTCCCGCCGCTGCTCAGCGCCTCGGGCGAGGAGCACAGAGGGTCCCAAGGGCCGGGACCGACCCCCGCTGTCCCCGCACCGCCACCCCCGCCAGGGACAAAGCCGGGACCCACCGGGGAACGCCACCAACATCTCCGGGAGCCCCGGCAGCGGCGCGGGTGACGCCGGTGACACCGAGGGGAGGGTCCCCGGTGTCCCCACGCCTCCGGGGCCACCTGCGGGCCAGGGCGGGGGGGGGGGGGTGGCGGGGGCCGGTGCGGGCGGAGCTCCCGCAGCCCCGGCCCCGCCTCGCACAGAAACTTTCCGTCGGCGCCGGGCGCTCGGCGGGAGCCCGGAGCGGGGCCGGGGCTGCAGCCGGAGCCCAGCCGAGCCGAGCCGAGCCGAGCCGGGCGGGCCCGGCCCTATGGGCAGCGGCTGCCGGCGGTGCGGGGCGGTGCGGGGCGCTGCCCTCCGCGGCCATGTCCGCCGGGGCTGCACCTGCGGCGGGCGGCGAGCGGGACCCGGAGCGGGGCGGCGGCGGCGGCGGCTCGGCGGGGGCTGCCGGCGATCCCCCCCGGCGGAAGAAGGCCCGGGCGAACTCGCTGCGCCGGGCGTTCAGCTGGCTCCGGGGCCGGCGGCGGCCGCCCAAGGACGGCGGCGCCCCGGGAGGGACGGAGGGAGCAGGTGAGGAGCGGGCGGGGAGGTGGCCACGGTGGCACTGCAGGAGGGGTCACGGTGGTGGCCGCGGTGAGGGTGGGCGAGGAGATTTCGGGGAGCTGCTCAAGGAGGTGTCGGGGTGGTGGCGACGGTGGTGGCAAAGGAGGGGTGACGGTGGTGGCCACGGTGGTGGCAAAGGAGGGGTGACGGTGGTGGCCATGGTGGTGTTGGGGTGATGGGGAAGCGTGGAGTGGTGGCTGTGGGCAGAGAGGTGTTGGGGTGGTGCTCACAGCGGTGGCCAAGGCAGTGGGCAAGGAGGGAAAGGGTTGGTGGCCGTGGAGGGCTCAGGGGTTGTGGCAGTGGCCAAGGAGGAGTCGCAGCAGTGGCCCTGGAGGTGGTGAAGGAGAGGTCAAGGTGGTGGCCATGGAGGCTCAGGAGGTGTTACAGTGGAAGCCAAGGAGGGCCAGGGCGCTGATCCTGGAGGTGGCCAAAGAGGGGTCACCGTGGTGGCTGAACAGGAGGTGAGGTGGTGGCCATGGACGTGGCTAAGAAGGGGACACAGGAGGGGCAGAGGTGCTGGTCATGGTGGTGGCTGGGCGGGGTGGAGTTGCTGGCCGCGGTGGCAGCAGGGGAGGAGGTGGCAGCACTGGTGGCCATGGTGGCCGTGGTGGCAGCAGGGCAAGAGGTGGCAGCAGTGGTGGCCATGGTGGCTGTGGTGGCCGTGGTGGCAGTAGGGGAGGAGGTGGCAGCCGTGGTGGCCCTGGTGGCCGTGGTGGCAGCAGTGGTGGCAGCAGTGGTGGCCCTGGTGGCCCTGGTGGCCGAGGTGGCAGCAGGACGGATCCGGCAGTCCCTGGCGCGATCTCGCCCCGGCCCCGAGGGCTGGTGCTGCTTCACTGGGTAGGTTCTCCCTGCGCTGAGTCAGAAGGTCACTGGGGCTGAGGGGAATCTGGAGGGGTGCCAGCCGCTGCCACCTCCTCCTCCTCCTCCTCCTGGGCAGGGTGTTTGCGTGCTCCAGGTGTGGCCCTTCCTGTCCCAGATATGGCCCTCACCCCGGCCCCTTCCTGGGTGCTGCCTCCACGTCCCTGCCACCTTGGCCAGGGCAATCCTGCAGGGGAAGCTGCTCTGCCTCCCCTCTCCTGGCCGTCCTGGAGCCGTTTTGGGGATCCCCGGGCTCAGCCAGGGAGCTCTGGCAGAGCCACGGGTGCTGGCTTGTCTGGTCATGCTCCTCTCCTCAGCGCTTTTTGGCAGTAGTAGCTGTCCCAACGAGGCAGGTATCACCCCAAACACCTCTCCCACCCCACACTGTCGGTGACATTGTCTGTGTCACACCCCTGCCCTCCCTGCAGGCACCTCTGGCAGGGATGTTTTGGCTCTTTTGCCAAGGGAGAGGCCTCTTCTGTGGCACCCAAGCTCAGCAGGATGCTGTCAGCTGGGACTTTCTTCCTCAGTTTGCTCCAGGGAGTGAATTTCCAGGCAATCCAAGCCCGCAGGCAGGCAGGTTTGCTGCGTGGAGAAGCACAGCTGGGGTCTGTGATAGGACAGGAGTGGCTGTGGAAAGGGAAAAGAGGTTTGGGAAGAGCTGAGCTCTCTGCTGGGCCGATCCATCGGATGCTGCTGGTGCCTCCTTCCCGGCCCTCCGTGCCTGGATGCCGCTGCCACAGCCCAGCACTGAAACCTGAGCAGAAAAAACGAGATGTGCCGGAGCATGTGATGTTCCTCTCCACGGCAGAAACGCCTCCAGCAGCTCTGCCAGCCCTTTTTTTCCATTTTTTTTTTTTTTCTTTCCCCTGAAGTTGTACCGTTCACCAGCTAATCATCAAAATGCCAAGTCACGGCCTGCCAGGGTCACAGCCTGGGGATTCTCCTGCCTGCTCGCAGCTCCTGCCAGCCAGGGCTCTGTCACTGCACTGCCACCCTGCTGTCCCACCCAGGAGAGCTGTCCTGGCTGCCCACAGCCCCTGCTGCTGGTGCAGGGGCCGTTCAGTGCCCCAGCCCGGGGCACTCTTCCCCTCCGGGCTGCGCTTTTGGCAGCGCTGCCATCCCGTGGGGCTGCCCCGAATCCCCTCACCTCTCTGCCAGGAGAATCAGTGCAGATTGCACTTGCAGCTTGCCTGGGTGACTGAATCACCCTCCCCGTGCAATTCCAGCGTAGAGAGCAGGCCAGGAGCCCCTCCCTGCTCCAGCGCCTCCGGCTCCGCTGCCGCCAGCACACGCCGGGGTTACCAGCATCCATCCCTGTGGGATGGGGGGTGAGCTTTCCCTGGAGGGTGAGGGCCAGGATGCCTCAAGATCCGGGCTGGGCCGTGGGGAGGGAAGGGGTGTCAGCCCCGGGTGTTTTCCGGGTGTTTTCCGGCGGCAGCGGCCGCGCCACACGCGGCTCTGACCCGCCCGGGGGCAGCGCCGGCCCCGGCGTCACGAGCCTTGGTGCAGCTGGAAAAATTCCAAACATCAGCTGGGAGCTGTGGGAGGGGGAGAGGGGAGAGCTGCAGCAGGGCCTGGCAGGCTCTGAGTGCCCTCAGCCTTCCCCCTGTGGTGCTGGGGGGTTTTGGCTCAGGCCCCTGACCCAGCAGTTCCCATCCCATCACCCAAACTTCCCACAGGTGGGTTTGGTCATGAATTTGGGACAGGGAGTGTCTGACCATGCTGGCAGTGGGGAGGGGAGTGGGGCGGCTCCAAGGGATGGGAGAGAGGGAATTCATCCCGGGGCACGTGGCTCAGGGCTGGTTGCTGGGCTCTGCTGTGGGTGCCGGTGAGGTTGGCATTGCTCAGCACTGAAATCACGGCAGCGGGAGGAGGATGAGAGCATTTCCACTTCGGATCAGCCCCCTGGGCCCGGCTATCAGCCAGCCCATCTCTGCCTGCCCAAACAGCTGAGCTGTGGAGAGGAAAGGCTCTGTAATCCCACTCCTGGGCCAGCATCAGCCGCCTCCCCGGGTTCACCAGCAGCCCTGGGAGCGGGGGGATGGCTCCATCCCAGCTGGAATCCCATCCTCGGGATGCTCTGCCCTGTCTGGGTGCTCGGGAACCCCAGCACCTCACCATTCCAGGAGTGTTTATTTCCACAATAACCCTTGGAGGCAGAGGGGTGATCGAGCCCCGGGGTGGGAGCTGAGGCGGGGAGAGCAGCTGGGCTGTGCCAAGGGTCAAACACAGAGCCAGGATTTGGGGTGCCCGGGTATTCCCTGGGCTGAATTTCTGGGTTCAGAGATGGAAACGCAGCTCTGGGATGAAGGATGAGCTGGTGCTGGGCTCCAGTGGTTTTAGTCTGTTTTTTTGGCTGCTGCTTTAGCCGGCTTTCACAACATTCTTCTTAATTCCTTGATGAAGTGAAGGAATCGATGTTCCAGAAATATTAAATTAGGATTGGCCTTTTTTTTTTTTTTTTTTTTTAATTTTCCTTTTTGATGCCAGCTTAGCCCAGCAGCAGCGATTTCCTGACTGGGGCAGGGGGATAGTGACGTTAAAAATAAAGCTTTCAATGCTCACAGCTGCTTTGTAACAGCAGCAAGTGCTTGTTGGGACTCAGATTGGCAGTGCGAGGGGTGAGCAGAGGGTGGAGGGGCTGGGCTGTGGTGGGGATCGTGCTCAGCTCCTTCATGGAAAGGGTTTTTGAGCACTGGGAGGTGCCCAAGAAACAACTGGACGTGGCACTCGGTGCTCTGGGCTGGCTGACAAGGTGGGGTTTAATCACAGGTTGGCCTTGATGATCTTGGAGGGTTTTTCCAACAGTGATAATTCCGTGATTCTGGTGACACTTGATGCCACGGGGTGCACGTGAGCCCTCAGGGCAACGTGGAATCTCCCTGGAGAATTATTTCCTCCATCCTCTGCTGCCACACAAGGTTTGGTGTAAACACAGGGCTTGTGCTCAGCCTTGAGCTCCTCAGCTCAAAGGAGAGAGGAGAGGCGTGGGGATTGTTCCCGTGTGTGTGTGTGTGTGTGTGTGTGTGTGTGTGTGGGAATGAGTTTGCTAATCTGCCAGAGGCAGGGAGTGACACTTCAGAAAATGTGAGCAGCAGGAATCCCCTGGCTGGCCTGGCCTGGCACCGGCGAACAAAGGGAGGTGTGTCTGCAACCACAGCCATTCCACCTGGAGACAACTGGCAGAGCGACTCCTGGGAATAACGTTCCACGGGATCCGATAAAGCGATTTTGGCGGGGTCGCGTTTCCCCCTGGAAGGGAGCTCTGGTTTCATAAGACAATATCATCATTGACTCTGGCCCGGGCAGGGGGGGAACACAACCCGCTGGGAGGTGCAGGGCTGGGCGAGGACGAAGTGAAAAAACCATTTCCCTGCCAAGCAGAGCCTTGGGCTGGTGCTGCTGTGCAGGGATAAAATCCACCTGAGCCCGGGCTGGGAGCTGAGCTCCCTCCACCCCTGCGGGCTGGAGCCGGACCTGCCGTGGGCAGAGCCGGCCTGGACTCCGGCTGGAGCAGGAAATGGTTTGAAACCCTCCTGGTTATGTATTTCTGTTAATGATTGGGGATCTCAAGTGGGGTTTTTGTGTTACCTTTGCCTCGCTGGGCTCTACTTCCCCGTGAAGGGAACAAGGGCTGAATTCCTTTCTCGTTCGGGCAGCTCAGCCCCTGCTCTGCGTTTGCTTGGAGAGGGTGTTGGGTTTGGAAAACACCAGAAGGAGTGGGTGAAGCACCAGGAGGGATGGAGAGAGCACCAGGGGAGACAGATAGAGCACCAGGAGGGATGGGTAGAGCACCAGGAGGGACAGATCTGTTCCCAGTGACAGCACAGAGGGGTCCCCGTGCCTGGGCTGGCCTCTCTGACCAAGGGAACGTGTGACTTTGGGTAGATCAGATGTGCCTGGGGCACTCAGGCTGTGCTGAGCAGATCTGTATCTCTTGAACAGCTTCTCTGCTGCTCCAAGCCCTTATCAGAGTTCTCTCAGTGAATAGAACCGGCGATTTCTGGCCCGGAGAAGAGACTCTGCCTGGAAATCAGCATCTCTGGCCCCCAGCTCCCTCTTCTCACACATCCCTCCTGTGCTGGGGAGGCTGCAGATGCTTCCCCTCCCTTCCCTCTCCTCCCCTTTGGGCTGCACTGAGGTTCTAACATGGAGCAGGGAGTTGGGGTGCTCAGCTGTCCCCACTCCCCAGGCTCCCTGAGCTGGATTTCTGCTCACAGCAACAAAACCCAAGCCTGGGATGCAGGATGAGAGCAGCCTGCCCGCAGATTTCAGCGGGGTTGGTGCCCTGAAGCAGCAACGGGGCAGCTCGGTGGGGTCTGTGGGGATGCTGGAGCCCCTCGTGCTGCTCTCAGCCCCCCCAGGCCCGGCCCGGGAGGAGCTGGAGCTCGGCTCGGCGTGGCTGCGAGTTACCCCACGGCAGCTGCTCCAGCTCAGAGGAGCCGCGCTCGGTATTTTTGGCACACGTGGGCCCCGCGGGGTGCCCGGGGCTCGGCTCCCTCCCGGAGCTCTGCCGGCACATCCCAGGCTGTGCCTGGGGGCGGTGACGCCTCGGTGCTGGCGGTGGCCGCCTTCCCTGAGCAAGTGCTGGCACGGAGGGCATCTGTTTTTGGGAGCGGAGGGGGAAGTGTCTCCCTGGATCTGGGGCAGGCTCCAGCCTCCCTGCTCCTCCCAGGCAGAGAAACAGCCGAGCTGCACCGGGGGGTTGGCTCTGTGTGGCTGCAGAGGAGCCCACGGGGCGCTGCAGAGGGGTCTGGGTGGCACAGGGGGGGTCCTTGTTTTGGGATGGACATCCCAGAGGTGCTGGAAGCTGCTGGGCAGGGGGAGGAAGCCTCATCCCAGCCTGGAGAAGCCCCTGGCTGAGCAGAGGGGGGATCATGTCCCACAGTCACTGGGCAGAGACCTCTGATCTGCTGCTCTTGTGACCATGACCCTGTGCCAGGGCTGTCCTGTGAACGGGGCACAGCCAGTAAAGGAAAACTGGGAATATTTTCCCATTGGATCCCCTCACCCTTCACAGCTCCCACAGCAGACAGGGCAGCAAACCCACGGGGACAGTCCCTGCCCAGCTGAGCGTGCCCTGGGCACCCAACCAAGCTGGTGAGGAGCTGAACCATCAATATTTCCATTGCTGGGGAGGAGACTGAAGTCCAAAGATTAATTCGGTGCCGATCACCTTGGGAGGTCAGGACAAAGCCGCTGGTTGATCTTTAATTTTTTTCCTTTCTTTCTTGCACCACCTCCCCGGTTTTGTGCCTTTCCCACAAAACCCTCCTTCCTATTTATCCCAGCCTTTGATGAATCACCTAAGGAACATAAACACTGCCAGCAGGAATTGCCCACCGCTGCCTGCCTGGCTGACCCCTCCCTGCCCTCTCACAGCATTTAATGTTCTAATTAAAAAAAATCAGAAGGGAAAAGTGGCCCTCGGGAAGGGGCCGTGGAGGGGCTCGGCCGGGAGGTGCTGGCAGCTTTGGGAGCAGCGATTCCCGTGGGCCGTCCCCTTCCTGCCCTGGCTGCCGGGGGAGCAGGGACTGGAGCCGGGGGAGGGCAGGGGAAGGTGCCGGCAGGGTGAGCAAGGTGCTCGTGACTTGCCCCGGAGCCAGGAGCGGCCGTGGGGAGGGCGGCCGGGGGTTGCCACCCACCCCGGTCTGCGTAGGTGCTGCTGGCATGTGGGTGCTCGCCCTGGCTTTGGGCAGCGGCCGGAGCCAGCCCCGTGGCCTCGGGCACTTTGCTCGAGCCTCGGTAGCCCTGTCCTAGCCCTGTCCTAATCCTGTCCTAATCCTGTCCTAGCCCTGTCCTGGTCCTGTCTTAGTCCTGTCCTGGTCTTGTCCTTGCCCTGTCCTGGTCCTGTCTTAGCCCTGTCCTGGTCCTGTCCTGGTCCTGTCCTGGTCCTGTCTTAGTCCTGTCCTGATCCTGTCCTAATCCTGTCCTAGCCCTGTCCTAGCCCTGTCTTAGCCCTGTCCTGGACCTGTCCTGGTCCTGTCCTGGTCCTGTCCGAGCCTTGGCCGGGCTGGGTGAGGTGTCCCCCTCCCCAAACCCCCCGAGGAGGGCAGGGCTGCAGCCGCGGTTGTTGGAGCCGGGCACAGCCAGCAGCGCTGCCAAACCCCAGCGAGGTGCGAGCACGGCCGGAGGCGAGACCCCCGCCCCGCTCCGCCGCTGCCCGGGGATGTTTGGCCAGCGGGGCGTCTCCCTCCAGCCCGCTCAGCCTCTCCGCATCACCCAGGCATCCCCGCCGGAGGGATGGGGCTGGGAGGGTGCTGTGGGATCCGCCGGGTGATCCCGGCAGGCCCCTCCTCTCTGCCCGCACCATTGGCTCCGGCACGGCCGCCTGCGAGCGCTCAGCTCCGCCGGGGCCCGGAGCGATGGGAACCGGCGGCTGAGAGCGCCGTCCTCGTCTGCCGGGGGGCCGCCCGGGGGCCACGCCGGAGCCCCGCTCGGCTCGGCCATGTAGCACCGCGGTGCCCTCCACCCGGCCGCGGTGGAGGCGGCAGCGGCCTCATGGGCAACGCGCACCGCAAGCGGAGCCCGGCGGGCACCAAGCCCGGCTCCCCCTGGCCCTTCGGCCGGGCCGGGAAGCCCAGGGCAGGTAGGAGCCGTGCCTGAGGATGGGGGAGCGGGGGGGGGTTGTCGCTTTGCGGAGGGGAGTTTGAAGGGAAAGTTCGCCGCTGGTGTTCCGCCGGGCTGGGGAGGAGCGGGGGGTGAGGGGGAGGCTTGGCTCTGTGCGCTGGGGGGGCGGGAGCAGCCCCCGAGAGCGGGGTGGGAGCTGGGGGAGCCCCCCTGGCTGCGGGCAGGGCTGTGCCGGGGAGCGGCCGCGCTATCGGGCCGGGATCAGCTGAATGAGTTACTGATTTGTTTTCCGAGTGGGATCTCAGCGCTGCCAGCGCCGCTTTCCTCCCCGGCCCCCCGCTCCCGTCCCGTGCCTGGGTTTCTCCGGCTGCGCCGCGGGGAGCGGCGGCTCTGGGGGTGTTCGCTCCCCACCCGCCGTCCCCCCGCTCTGCGCGTGTCTGTCCGTCTGTCCGCACACCCATTGCTCCGCCGCTTTGTGCTCCGTCTCCATGGATGCCGCCGGCAAGCCCAGGAGGGAGCAGGGGCCGAGATCTTTCCCGCAGGGACCAGGAGCAGGGAAAGGGTCCCGCTCCAGCCCGGACCCAGGCGCGGAACACCCCGCGGGGTGCCCGGTGAGCTCCCCCCGTGGTTCCTCCGGCAGAGCAGGGTGATGCCAGCAGGGGAGGTCACGGTGACACCGTCCCCATCCCGGGGTTGCTGTCTCCCCCCTCGCTGGTGTCATCACTGTCCCTGTGTCCCCAGCCCAGCCTGAGCCGAGGAGGAGACTCGGCAGGAGCGTGGGCAGGGTGACAGGAACAGGGTGAGCAGGGCCCGGGGGTGGCACTGCGTGGTTTTCCCACAGCAGCCCTGAGGGATCCTGGGCCCTGCTGTCCCTCCTGCCCTGCTCCCCTCGGTGCTCACAGCCAGCAGCCCCCCAGGGGTGTGAGCCTGGCTGCCCTCAGGGTAAACAGGGTCTGGAGTCAACTCTGCACCGGCCTGGTGGACACCACTCTGAGCAAAACCACCCCAGAGGTGGGGCCTGAGACGGGGAGACCCCGCAGGTGCACGGGGAGAGAGTTCCAGAACGTCCTGGCTGAGAAGATCCGCTCGGCGCCTGGGGAAACTGAGGCAGGAGGGTCACACGTCGTACAGGGACAGCACCTCCTTCACGTCAGGCTCCCCACCATCCACCTCTCCTCAGCAGGTGGCTGCAGGCTCCTCTCTGCCACACTCCTCTTGTCGTGGTCTCCACGTGGGAAGGGCTCGGTGCCCTCAGCTGGGCTGGGCTGCAGCTGCAGACCCCGGCACATCCTCACCCTTTCCATGTGGAATTCCTGCCCAGACCTCCAGCTCCTCTCCATCCCCTGCCCATGCCCCAACCAGGACCGTGCCACCCCTCCCCAGGGCCGCCTGGAGAAGCCCTGCTCCATCCCGGGTCCCCCGGAACGGGCGGGATGTGGGGCTGGCACGGCCGGGGCAGAGCCTGGGGGGCTCGGGCCGGCGCTGGGGCCGAAGGCCGTGGGGTGGAAGGTGCTGAGAAAACATGGGGCGAGTTGTGTTTGTTCTCTGCCACGGCTCCATGGCAACGGCGCGGCGGCCACAAAGCCAAAGAATTTGCATTGTGTCGCTTCAGCATTTCGGAGGGTGCAGCCGGGATCACCGGCTGGGGGCAGGGTGTGCCCGCACCCTCCGGGCGCTCCCCTCTCCCCCTGCGAGACCCTGGGCGCCTCAGGATTTTGGGCTGGAGAGGAATTGCACGCGGCGGGCGGCTGGAGCAGTGTCCCCAGTTCCTGTCCCTTTGGGGACTGGAAGTTTAATTCGGTCCCGCCGTGGCCGTCGTTTTTGCTTCAGGCACTTTCGGGTGGATTTGTGCCTGTGCCGTGTGTGCAGCAGAGTGGGCACCACCTTTGGGTGCTGAGGGGTCCCCAGGGACAGGGTGGGCACGGCCGAGGGCTCCGGGGTGGCTCTGCCGCTGCTCCCGGCCTGAGCCCACCCGCTCTGCCCCACCGGTGCCAAACCCACGCCCCCCGTGCCCACCTCCCCGTGCCAGAGCGGGGCCTGGCTCGCTCCGGGGGCATCCCCGGCCTCTCATCCCCGGGCTTGTCCGTGCCGGGGAAGGTCCTTGAGCCCCAGGGAGACCGAAGCCTCTTATCGCCTCCTTATCGGGACTCCCCGCCGGGCCCTGCTGAGTCAGGGCGCAGGAACGTGGCTGCTGGCCAGGCCGTGCCCCGCGGAGCCAGCGGGGATGCGGCCGCCGCGGAGCTCTGGCTGCGGGGTCACCCGGCACCCGCGTCCCCCTCGGCGGCCGCTGGGGAGGCTCGCAGGGTGGAAAAACAAAACAAAAAAATAATAATCATGGAATGGTTTGATTTGGAAAGGACCTCGAAGCGCCCATCGCGTTCCACTCCCCACGCAAACACCCGCGGGGGGCGGATGAGGGCAGGGGCCGATCCCGGCGGGGGCCACGCTGTGATTTACACCGGCGCTTTCTCCAGGGGCACCGGGCAGCGCCCTGCTGTGCCCGGGACATCCGAGCCCTTCCCGGTGCCCCCATCCTGCTGTGCCCGGGACATCCGAGCCCTTCCCGGTGCCCCCCTCCTGCTGCCGGAGCAGGGGAGGAGGCGATCCGCGGGTGTCCCCGGCAGGCAGCTCGGCCCTGGCATGCCGTGCCGTGCCGTGCCGTGCCGGCTTGGCACGCTCCCGTCACCGACAGGCAGGGACGGGACCTGCCCCCGTGGCTCTGGGTTATCCCCCGCCCCATCTCGGTGGCAGCAGCTCCTCCGGCTGCTCCCACACGGCCCTGTCGGTGTCGGAGGGAGGGAGGATCGGCAGCGCTTCCTTGAAAAAGCCCCGCAGGGCGGGAGCGGGCTCGGGTGCTGCTTGCAAGGACGGGGGATCCGTGCACGGAAAAAAAAACAAAACAAAAAACCTGCAAGGTCTTGTCCTTAATCCGTTCTGCTGGGTTTGCTCCTGCGGGGAGCCGGGTGCCTGCTGCGACAGGCAGCGCCTCTGCCCTGCAAACAGCGCCGGCCGTGAGGGCACAGCCAGCCCCGAGCACCGGGAGGGCTGCGGGACACCGAGGGGAGGGCGTCAGGGGGTGACACAGAGCCCTGGAGTGCTGAGGGAGGTGCTGGTGGCCCGCTCCCGGTCACACCTGGGTGTCACCCCCGTGTGTCTTTCCAGGCTCTGCCCGCCGCCCTCTCCCGCCCTGCGCTCCCCATCTGGGATGTTCCCCCCCTCCCCCGGATCCGGCTCCTGGCTGGGGAAGGCTGTTATTTACCTTCAAACCTGTTTGGTGGCTTCCCCGGGGTGGGGACGCGGTGGGATGGAGGCTCCCCGGGCTTTCACAGGGGCCGGGGGCGAGGCACGGCCGGGGTGATCCTGCCCCGGGACCCCCTCTGGTCTGCTGCCCGGAGCTGGGGTAGCTCAGGGAGCAGGAGACACCCTGTGTCACCTCGGGGCTGGCTGTGGGGCCGGTGTGGGGCAGCAGCGAGGTCAGGGCCCCTTGCACAACCCCGCGTGCTCCTGTCGCGACAGCAGCCGTGGCTGGAGGCGGCTGGAGCCACGGCTCTGCTCCAAGCGGGATTTCACCCTGCTCCAGCTCCCTGGGCAGGGCCTGCTGGCTCACCGAGGTGACACCAGGCAGCTTTCCCCGCTGTGATTTAGAGGAAGAAGAAAAACAAAACAAAAACGATCCAAGTTTGTTTTCCCAGTTGAAATTAATTTTAGTTCAGGCTCTGCGTGGGATCGTGTTTGAGAGCCGGGGCAGCAGCGTGGATGGGGCGGTGTTTATTTGCTCGGTGGAGATGTTTTCCTGGCTGGGGCAGCCCCCCAGGTGCGGCCGAGGGCAGCAGGGGCCGTGTGGCCGGAGCCACCGAAAATATTTTTGTGTTCCTGCCCCAGGGCCCTGCGGCGTGCCCCGGGGCGGGGAGCTGTGCTGAGACAGGGACTGGGGAACGGGTTGGGTGTCTTTAGGGGCTCCCAGACACCCTGAAGAGCTGAAAGTTGCAAGGGGAGTATGCAATAAATATAATAAATATAATATAAATTATATTAAATATAAATAAATGTAATAAAATATAAAATAAATAATAATAAAACAAGGAGGGACAGGATGCTGGAGCACAGGGGCTGGACAGGGTCCCTTCCAAATCAGAATATCCTGTGATACTGGAGCTGAAAGTTGCAAGGGGAGCATATAATAAATATAATAAATATAAAATAAATTATATAAAATATAAATAAATATAAAATTAATAATAATAATAAAAAAAAAACAAGGAGGGACAGTATGGTGGAGCACAGAGGCTGGGTAGGGTCCCTTCCAAATCAGAATATCCTGTGATACTGGAGCTGAAAGTTGCAAGGGGAGCATATAATAAATACAAAATAAATTATATTATATATAAATAAATGTAATAAAATATAAAATAAAAAATAGTAAAACAAGGAGAGCCAGGATGCTGGAGCACAGGGGCTGGGTAGGGTCCCTTCCAGATCAGAATATCATGTGATACTGGAGCTGAAAGTTGCAAGGGGAGTATATAATAAATATAATAAATATAATAAATATAAAGTAAATTATATAAAATATAAATACATAAAATAAATAATAATAAAACAAGGAGGGACAGGATGCTGGAGCAGAGGGGCCGGGTAGGGTCCCTTCCAAATCAGAATATCCTGTGATACTGGAGCTGAAAGTTGCAAGGGGAGTATATAATAAATATAAAATAAATTATATAAAATACAAATACATATAATAAAATATAAAAAATAATAAAACAAGGAGGGACAGGATGCTGGAGCACAGGTAGGGTCCCTTCCAAATCAGAATATCCCGTGATGCTGGAGCACAGCTCTGTCTCCATCCATGTCCCGACAGCCCCGTGGAGCTCCCAGCAATGGGGTTCATGGCGCACCCCACTGGTGTCCCCCACGCCCGTGGCTTTGCAGAGCAGGGAAGCCGAGCAGCCCCCAGGCCTGGATGGTGCTGGGAGGGACCCCCACCAACCCCGTGGGGGCAGGGGGGGTTTCTCGCTGCCCTCCGCAGCTGCTCCGGGAGAAGGGAGGCACAGGCTCCATCCCGCTGAGCGTGGGGACCCCGCAGCCCCTTCCCGCCCCCCCGGCAGCTCCCCCCCCCTCCTCCCCATTTTTCCGCGGTGAGTCAGCGGCGGCGGAGGGGCGGGCAGGGAGCCGCTGCCGTGCGGGGAGCGGGCAAGTCGGGGCAGTGCCGAGCAGGCAGGCAGGCAGGGATGTTCGCAGCCCAGCCCCGGCCAAACCTGCTGCTCGCAGGAGGCACAGGCCCGGCGAGGAGGGGGCACAGGAGCTGGGGTTTTCTCTCCTGGATCTCTCCAGGTGGAGAGCAGCAGCGTGAGGGCTGGGCCGGCGCTGAGTTCTGTTCGCAGCATCGGGCTGGGCGGCCCTGGCCGTGTTCCTGTGGGGTCTCAGCCCTTCCCGTTCCCACTTTGGTACCTCCAGCGCGTCTCAGGCAGCGCTGAAGGCCTGGGGTTCCCTGCCCTTCCTCCAGGGATGCTCTGCTCCCTCCGGACCACCCCTGGCCCCGGCAGCAGCAGCAGGAACCAGCTCCGAGCCGGGGAGCCCATCCTTGCGAGGGTGCCCGGGGCTGAGAGCCCTCCGGCTGCTTGGCTCCCGATCTGGGAGAACCCCGCTGCCACGTGCGGCCGAGGCACGTGTGCCAGCCGGGCCCGGAGGGCACGGGGCGATCCAGGATGCACCGCAAGGAACGCGCAGGGCCCGGGAGCACCCGGCTCCAACCGGGGCGTGTCGCTACCGGCAGCGGCTGCAGCTGCAGCGGCTTCCCCAGCCCACCGGGACCCCTCCCTCTGGCTGCTCCCTCCTGGATTCCCCCCCTTGGTTTCCAGCGGGTTCCACCGTGTGCTGGCAGAGCCGGGGTGAGGCCGCCCGGGTGAGGATGATGAGGTAGTGAAGGTCACGGGGAGTGGGAGAAGCAGAGGCTGCTCTCCGTGGCCTGCCCTGGGTTATCCTGTGGGAGATTGCAGCTACCCACGCTGAGCTGCTCGCGAGAGGGACACGTCTCCCTCAGCCAGGGATGTTCTCCAGGTCCTCTGAGTGGGCACCGGGCCACAGGCAGGGAGGTGGAGCAGGGCCAGGCTGTCTGCCAGCACCTGGGAATGTCCCCACAGCCCTGGGAGCAGCTTCCTTGTGTGCTGCCATCAGCAGACCCGCGGGGCCAGAGCTCTGCTGTGCCTGGGCCCTGCACCAGCAGCACAGGAGGGGCTGTCTCCCTTTGCTGGGTGAGCTCCTGGTGCTGTGAAGGGGGGGACTGTTGCAGTCCCATCTCTGTGGCACAGCTGCAAGGCTGCAGGGCTGCACCCTTCCCTGGGAGCTGGGAGCAGTGTCCCTCTTGGCCGCCACCGCCCGTGGCCCTTTCTGGGCTCATGACAGGCTGAGGGCAGAGGGCAGCGCTCAGCCCAGCACGTGGCCGCCTGCTTTGTGCATCCTCAGCCCTTTAATTATCTCCCCTTTCCACTTGTGCTGTGCAAAGAGCCGGGGAAGGTCTGCCCGTGGCCACCGGCACCTCCTGGGGGGGCGTGTGGGCAGCAGGGCCCATCCTGGAACAGCTGCTGGGTCAGGCACAGCCGGGGAGCTGCTGGTGTTTGGGGCCATGCTGGAATTCCAGGGGAGAAATCCTGCCTGAGCACGGAGCAGCCTGGCTGGGGACACAGAGATGCCCTTCACAAGGTCAAACTGTCCCTTGGGCTGCTCAGTGACTGCCTGGGGCCTGCTGGGACCCTGCGGGGGGTGACACAGCCCAGGCTGTGTGGTGCTGGAATAAACCCTGGGCACGGCCCGTGGGGAGCTGCAGGGCAGGGGACAGAGGGGTTGGCACAAGGACACGGCTGCCTGCTGGATAAAAACCGGGGGCTGTTCACCTTTTGGGGCGAAACACCTGTAAATGAGGGGCATGGAGCTCCCAGAGGCACCCACTGCCCTGGGAGCACCCCCGTGGTGGGGACAGTGCCAGGGCAGTGCCACTGTGTGACCGCCTGGCATTTCTGCCCCTGCTTTCACCTGCCTCCACACCAGCAGCTGGAGATACTGGTTAGACTGGTCCCAGACGTGGTTTTCCCCCAGTGCTGCCAGCCCTTGTGACCGTGACGTGGCCCTGTCTGTCCCTAAGGACAAACACCCTTTGCCCTGTCCTGGCTCCTGTGCCCTGCCAGGAATGGGGCTGCCCTGGCAGGGTCCTGGGGGGGCACTGGGACAGGCTGGGACGGGGAATGTGACACTGCTGCCTGTGCTGTGTCATAGCCCAAGGTGGAAAAGCCTCCCAGTTGCTCCCAGTTGGCCGCCCCGTTGTGGAAGCGAGCAACTGGTTTGCAGCTCTGCCGTGCCCTGCAGGGTCCTGGGGGGTCCCAGGGGTCCAAGAGGGAGGAGCAGGGGAAATGCTGGCCCCGAGCCTGGAAGAACAGATCCCTGTGGTCTGTGCCGTGCGTGGGAGGAGGCGGGAGGGCCGGGGGGAGCCAGGCGGAGGCCGGAGGAGGGGCTCCCCTCTTTCCTTCTCCCGCGGCCGAGGAGCGCGGTGGGCGCAGCCGGGACTGTCCCCTCCTGCCACCGCGCAGCCGTCCCCGGGTCAGGCTGCTGCTCCCTGCTCGCGAGCAGCTGCGCCGGAGCGTCTTCGCCTGGCCGAGCATCCTCCCGCCCGTGCGGATGAGGACGGAGGGAGGGAGCTGGGGGCCGCCGGCATCCGCCCCGCCGGCACACGCCGGGTGAGAGCAGCCTCGGCACAATAGGCTGAGCCTCCTCGGGGGGCGGCGGAGCCCCCCTTCCCTGGGGAGCTGACCCTCTCGCCGGCCACCATGGTGGTTTTCATGGGCAGGAACCTCTCCTCGCTTCTGGCTTTCTTCAAGAAGAAGGGTGAGTGAGCAGCGGGCGGGGAGGGAGGGAGGCAGGGAGCAGAGCCTTGTCCTTACACAACCCCTGCCCGCCGGGACCCCCCCCGGCCCGGCCCGGGGTGCTGGCGGGGGAGGCTGCCATCCCCCGGGGGAGGGCAGGGAAGGTCACCCCAGCCCCGGCCTCTCCCCGCCGCGAAGTTACCGGAATAAATAAATCACTGCGCTCCTCTCCCCCGCCAGGCAGCTCCGAGCGCGTTCGGGGGGGTGTCAGGCGAGGGGCTGCCGAAACTGGGGGAGAAAAGGGGATGAGGAAGATGATGCTTGGAGGGGTGTCTTGTGTCCCCTGCAGGGATTTGACACCAGCACAGGGGACCCGTGTGGCAGCACCCGCCGTGCCGGGCTGGCCGTGCCCCGGTGCCCGCTGCCGCCTCGGCGGGTGCTGGCGGAGGCAGAGGCCGGCATGGCGGCGGGGCGGGAGGCTCCATTGTTCCGGGCCCGCTCCTTTGTGTGCTGGAGCCCCAGCACGGCCGCCTCGCTGCCTGCCTGGGCTGGCCCTGAGGGCACCGGGGAACACGGGGAACACGGGGAACACGGGGAACACGGGGTGCTGTGCGGTGCCGGCGATGCTGAGCAGCAGGTGCCCGGAGCCCCGGGGTGCCGCCGCCAGCCCCGACGGTTTCCTGCGCTCGCCCTTCCCTTCCTCAGAATTGTTGTGTTGTTTTTGTTTTTTTATTCTGGGCAGGAAGAGTTTGAGGCTTTGCTCAGGAGAGGGCAGGGCTGTGCCACGGTGCTGCAGTGCCCGGGGTGGGTGATGCCAGGGCTGGGTGATGCCCTGGCACCGCAGGGAGCCGGTGGTGGCTGCAAGGCAGGGAGTGAAGGCTCCGTGCTGCCCCAGGCGTGGCAGCCGGGGTGTTCAGCATCCAGCGGGGTTCGGAGCAGGGAGTTGACTCTTCTAGAATCTCTGCTGCTGGATGTGCCTCAGTTTCCCTCTTCTGTGCAGTTCCCAGCCCGCCTGGGCATGGAGGGAGTCCCTGCTCTCGGGGTGATGAGCAAGGCCTGGGAATGACGCAATGCTCCGGAGGGAAACTCATCCTCGCTCAGCCCCATCCACATTCAATCCCGTGCTGTGCTGCCCCTTCCCCGCCCAGCCACCCCCAGCCCCACGCAATTCACCGCCTCGTTAGCTCCTAACGAAGGCACTGGGGGAAGGAGGGCGGCCCCACATCCCAGAAAACCGGTGGAGACATCCTGACTCCGGAATATCGACCGGCCGGGATGGGATTTCTCTTGGTGTTTGGGATAACGTCATCCCGGGGTGGCTGTCACCACCCGGCGCTCGTCCCCCGCGGGCTGGGAGGCACCGGCGGCAGCGTGGCCGTGTCCCCCCAGCCCCGCTGACCCCGCTGTCCCCGCAGGCGCCGCCAAGGGCGAGGGCGAGAAGCGGCTGAGCGTGCAGTACACGGCGGGCGAGGAATGTCCCGACAACGTCTTCTTCCCTAGCACGCGGCCCCCGCACCTGGAGGAGCTGCACAACCAGGCCCAGCAGGGGCTGAAGTCCCTGCAGCACCAGGGTAAGGTGTCCCCAGCCCCCGGGGTGGCCTTGGGGACACGGTGGAAGGGCTGTCCCCGGCTCCTGGCTGGCCGGGCGGTGTGGGCGGCGCACGGGGCTGACCGGAGTCCAGTGCTGGTGGCTGGGCTGTGCAGGGGGCACTGCCAGCTCGGCAGCTGCTTCCTCCGGCTCCCCTGGAGGGATTTACCTTCTGTCTTCCCTCCACAGAGAAGCAGAAACAGACCAAAAGTGCCTGGGACCACGGGGACACCGGCAGCCTCCAGGTGAGCCCTGCCAAGTGGTGCTCTTGGGGTGCCCTGGGGGTGAGGGGACACTGGGTGGCTCCTCTGTCCTCCCTGGGTGGTGTTTGGGGGCAGACAGGCAACCAGCTGAGGTGGCAGGACCACGTCCAGGGGGGTTGTGGGGCTGGAACTGGCCGTGTGTCCCTTGGTGGTGTCCCCTTTGCCCCATGACGAGCTGCTCTCCCCACCCTCAGCCTTGGCACGTCCTGCTCTGCCCTGTGGGGCTCTGCTGGGGTCCCCCCCGTGCCTGCATCCCTCTGTCCCCCAGTCCCTCCCCCAGAAGTGTCCCCTGGGAGCCCTGACCGAGGAGGGGTGACGTGGTGGCATGGTGGGGGCTGTTGGCCATATCCAGCCCGGTGCCTGTGCCCCTCCCCAGCTGCTGACGAGGAGAGGCTCCTCCTCTTTTGGCCAAGCTGAGCTTTGGCAATCCCTGACCCCACTGCCAGTGCCTCACCCGCCCGTGTTTGCTCAAGCTGTTGCCTCTCGTTGGCTCTCAGCCCCTTTAACCCCTTGGAAGTGGGGGACTGGAAACGCCAGGATGGGCAGAGCCAGGGGGGCAGTGAGGTGGAGGGGTCAGGTTAACCCAGAAGTGTCTCACCCCCAACCTCTGCCCGTGCCAGGGGTGGTTTGGAGGGATGGGGACACAGTGTCCAGCATGGGGCTGTGCCACTGGCTGTGCCCAGGGCGTGCTGGGGATCCTGCCTGTCCCTGTCCCACACCCCTCTCCCAGCCCTCCAGTCCTGGGCTCCCAGCAGGGCTGGGAACACCCACGGGGTCATTTTGGGCTTGGCATGAGCCTGGCGCTTCCTTCAGGTGCTCCTTGCGTGCACCAGACCCCTTCTCTCCTGCTCTCCGAGGGGCTGCAGAGCCTTGCGGGGTCCCAGGGGCTGCTCCCAGCCCTGCTCCTGGTGGGAGGACTCTGGATGCCGGCGTGGCTGACTCAGCCTTTGGCCCTGGGAAAAGCTTTTGTCTGGGCTGCAGAGTCAGTTCGCGGCGGGGAAGGGGCCTGGCCGGGGCTGGGCTGGGGCAGCTCCGTCCCCTCAGCCCCGGGGATCTGCTGAGCCCCCCGTGTCCCCGCAGTCCTGCGCATCCTCGGAGGATGACAGCCTGTCCTTCCGGAGCCGGGCGGCCTCCTGTGCCACGGACAGCCCCTCTGAGGATGCCCTGTCCATCCGCTCCGAGATGATCCAGCGCAAAGGTACCCGCGGGGGGCCGGGGGCTGGCCAGGGGCCCTGGGGAGCGCGGCGGGGAGCTGGGCTCTGCCTTGGTGTGGCCACGAGCCGGCGCAGGGGTTTGGGCGCCCTTGGGAGAGGTGAGAGCGGCTGTGGCTGAGTCAGAGCGTTGGGGCTGGGCGAGGGGGACAGACAGACGGACAGACAGACAGACACCGTCTCCTTCCTGCTCGGATTGTTCGGTTGGTGCCTCTCTGGGCTGTTCTGTGCCTGAGCCTGGCTTATCCCAGAGCACCTCCAGCAGTGGGAAGTGCTGGGGACACTGGGGACACCCTGGCCAGGACCCCCCTCACACCGGCTGGACCCTCTCACACCTCTTGTAGGTTCCACCTTCCGACCACATGACTCCTTTCCCAAATCCTCGGAGAGGGCTGGCAAGAAGAGGAAGGAGAGGAGGACGACGGTGCTGGGTATCCCCCAGCACGTCCATAAGGAGCTGGGTAAGCTCTGGGGGCAAGGGGAGGATTTTCAGGATTTCTCTTTGCCTCGCCTTGAGATCACGCTGAGGTCATCTCTCCCTGCTGCCAGGTCTCAGGAACAGCCACGGAGCCAAGGGACACGCCGAGGCGGATGGGCGAGGGCCAGCAGGGCGTGGGGACGGCCAGGCAGCGCAGCCCCTGCTGAACGGGGGGCAGCTGGCCGGGGATGCCGTGCGCATCCCCACCATCGACGGGAAGCTGCAGCCTCCGCCCGTGGCCGGCGGTGCCCGCGTCTGCCTGGGGGTGCTGGAGGAGGCGGATGCAGCCCTGCAGAAGCACATCAACAGGGTTTACTACGACGACAGCTTGCTGGGGAGGAAGACAGCGGCCAAGCTGTCGCCCATGGCGAGGCCGAAGTCGCTGGCCGTGCCGGGCATGACCACCTACGCCAACCCCCCGGAGATGCTGGTTGGCCCCGCCGTGTCCATCTCGCCCCAGGCCACCTACATGTCCAAGATCATCCCCAACGCCATCCTGCCGCCCACGGTGGACGTGGTGGCCCTGACGAGGAGCAGCGTGCGGACGCTGAGCCGCTGCAGCCTGGTGTCCTCCAGCCCGGCCTCGGTGCGCTCCCTGTCCCGCTTCTCGGAGCGCAGCGCCCGCAGCCGCGAGCCCTCCTCCTCCAGCGACAACTGGAGCCACTCGCAGTCCACGGAGACCATCGTGTCCAACAGCTCCACCATCTCCTCCCAGGGCGGCTGCGACCACCGGCAGTCCGAGGCGGGGCCGCGCGGCGAGGCGGAGGCGGCGGCTCGCTCCGACACCGACCAAATCAGCATCTACAGCTCCGCCAGCTTCGCCAGCTCCTGCTCCAAGCCCGCTGCCGGCCTGGCTCCTGCGGGCCCCGGGCTGCTGGCCGTGGGCAGCGGCCGTGCCTCCCCCGCCTACAGCACGAGCAGCCAGGCGGACGGCTCGGACACGGCCAGCCTGGCCAGCGAGCGCTCCTCCGCCCGCAGCGTCTCCCTCAGGAAGATGAAGAAGCCCCCGGCCCCTCCCCGCAGGACCTACTCGCTGCACCAGAAGGCCGACGGGGAGCCCAAGGTGCTGGGGCTGCCCCCCAGGCCCGAGCGGCGGCCCCAGCGGGAGAGCGGCGCGCCCTGGTCGCCGCGCCCCGAGCCCTTCAGCCCCACGGGCGAGGATGAGGTGTTCTCCCCGTCGCTGAGCGAGACCAGCAGCCTCCGCTCGGAGAGCCTGGCCGGCGCCAGCTCCCCCGAGGCCTCGCGGGGCCGCCCCGGGGTGACGGTGCTGCTGAGGGAGCCCCAAGCTCAGGCCAAGTGGAGCTGCCCCGATGGGTCTGACCGCACCATGTCCCCCTCCAGCGGCTACTCCAGCCAGAGCGGAACGCCCACACTGCCCACCAAGGGGTTGGGACCCCCAGCCGTGTCCCCGGGCAAGTCTCAGCCCCAGAAGCCGGACCGGGTCTACTCCCTGCAGTCACCTGCGCTCTCCGTGTCCTCCTCCCTCACCTCCATCTCCTCCTCGGCCTCGGACCCGACCCCCCCTGAGGTGCTGACCGGTCGCTCAGACCGGTTCATCATCCCACCGCACCCCAAGGTTCCCGCTCCCTTCTCCCCACCACCCACCAAGCCCCAGCAGCCCCCGGCCCCCGCCGGCTCCCTCCAGCCCTCACAAACCCCCCCAGCGCCCAGCACTGCCGGCCAGGAGCCCTCGGCCAAGCCCAGCGGCAAGTCCCCACCGCCGTCACCGCCGCCTGCCTACCACCCACCTCCCCCGCCGGCCAAGAAGGTGGAGGGGAGCCCCCAGAGCAGCGGCGAGCCCCTCACCGACACCGCCTGGCCCCCGCCACCGCCGCCGGCCCCCGAGGAGCACGACCTGTCCATGGCAGACTTCCCCCCTCCGGATGAATCCTTTCTCTCCGGCCTGCCCGATGCCGCCTCGGCCCCGGCGGACGGGCAGACAGCCACAGCGAGCCCGGGGGCTGCATCTCCATCATCCCAGCAGCAAGACCCACCCACCGGGGCTCCACAGCCCCCGTGCCCCGCCGAGCCCCTTCCCACGGCCTCCGTGCCCCCTCCACCGCCGCCGCCTCTGCCGCCGCCCTCGGCTCCGGCCCTGCCGCCCCAAATCAGCCTTAAGAAGGCGGCCAACGGCCCGCGGGCAGAGGCCAAGAAGGAGCCGGCGTCGCGGAGCAAGAGCGGCCCCGTGGCCAAGGAGGACGCCAGCCTGCCCATCGTCACCCCCTCGCTGCTGCAGATGGTGCGGCTGCGCTCCGTCAGCGTGGAGCCCGCGGCCGGAGCCGGGGCCGGGCCTGAGGAGCGGCCGGCCCCGCAGAAGCCCGTCCGCCGCTCCCTGTCCACACGGCAGCCGCCTCCTCCTGCCCAAGACGCGGTGCCTTCCAACCAGCTCCACCACGCTGTGCACCTCAAGGCCGCCGCCTTGGCCTCCGCAGAGGAGAAGCCGCCGGGCGGCCGAGCGGCCCAGCCCGGCCCCGAGGGGCCCGCCGGGGATGGGCAGCTGTCCCCCAGGAACAAATCGCCGGCCTCCACCGCCAGCTTCATCTTCGCCAAGAGCTCCAGGAAGCTGGTGATTGAGACGGCCTCGTCCCCCGAGGCACAGGCCGACCTGAAGAGGAACTTGGTGGCCGAGCTGATGAATTTCTCGGGGCAGCGCTCGGCAGCCCCGGCTGCTGCCACCACGGCCCCGCAGGGCCCCGGGAAGGCACAAGCCCAGCGAAAACCCGGCAAGATCCCCCCTCCAGTGGCCAAGAAGCCTTCGCTTGGCTCGGGGCCGGCTCCTTCCCCGAAGGCACCGGGGGCAGAGGCGCTGGGCTCCCCGGTGCCTGACGGGGACGCCAAGGTGGAGGAGAGCAGGACTAAGAGCGAGCTGGCGGGGACGGAGGGCAGGAACGCCGCGGAGCCGCCGGCTCAGAGCCTCCCTGCACAAGGTACGTGGGCTGGGAGCCGCGGGGTGAGGCTGCTGGAGGTTCAGCCTCGCTGCTCAGCACCCTGAGCTGCACCAGGATTGTGTATCACATGGCCAAGTGATAAATTCCCAGAGTTACAGACACCCAGCACGGCTCCTGGGGCAGCAGGGAGAGGGCCTGGTAGGGCTGTGGGGAGCTGGGATTCAGGGTGGCTGATGGGCTCTTCCCTCCTGCCTTGCAGACGGACGGGGAGATACAGCCTGAAGGACAACACTGCAGGACACCCACGGACAGGAATCCAAATCTCTCAGGGACCTGGGCAGGTCAACGGACGAGTGTGGAACTGGCAACTAACTTAATACAGGAAGCAAACAGCCTTAGCCTCCACGGCCTTGATGATATTTATGCAAAAATGGTGTTGGTTTCACTTTCCTAAGTACTACAGCTTTATTTTGCTTTTTTTTTTACTGGAATCGAGGCCCGTGCCCAGAGCAAGCACCTCCTCCCTGCCAAGCTGATGCTTGGTCTGGGTGTGTGGAGCCGAGCAGCCACACCCAGAGGAGTTTGGGGGTCGAGGACACCGGAGCTGGGGCCAAAGACACCGGAGCTGGAGCCAGCACTGCCGGCCAGACAGGCCCGTGAGGAATGGAAGCACTTTGGACAAAGGAATGGGAAGGCTTTGGCCACGATGCAAACAGGAACAGGAGGGGATGGAGGTGCTGGTTGGGAGGGACCAGAGCTTTGGCTCTTGATGGAAAGGCAAGAGGGACTCGTGGTCAGCACTGGCCCCGGCCACTCGCCACTGCCTGGCAGGAGGAAGGGCCTGGCTGTCCCTCGAGCTGGCCCTGGGCTCTGAGGTAGAGCCTTGATTCTGTTTCTGTAAACTCGGGTCACATTTTGATTTCTTTGATTGTAAAAAAAAACCAACAAAACAAAACTAAAGGAAAACCAAACTAAACAACAAACCAAACCAAACCAAAAGCAACCGACCCTCTGCCGCCGAGTAGCTGCTCAGAGCTCTGTACCTGGCTGGTAAAAATGATGACCGAAGCTTGCTGCCTCCTGTTCTTCCTGATTTATGGTTGCAGGTCCCTTCTGGGTGGTGCTGAGCTCCAGGGACACCCTTGGGCTGGCTCCCAGCAAAACTCTGGAGCAGGGCTGACTGCCAGCTCCCCTGGACAGATGGGCACAGCCACGTGCAGTCAGCTCGACATTTTATTGGGTTTATGACAGACAGATGGTTCCCGAGTCAGTGTTGAAGGCCCACACCCTGCAGGGGGCTCAGGACAGCCCCACCAGTGCTGCCTGGGCTCCTGGCCAAAGAGCAGCACCAGTGGCCACAGCGCTGGGTGGGCTGAGGGGTGGAGCAGGGGACGGGCTGTCCCCAGCTCTGCTAGCAGCAACACAAGGTTGGAGAAGCAGCTTTTCTCCCTTCTGCCCTCAGCGGGCAGGGAGTCCAGTCCATGGCACAGCTGGGAGCGAGGCGTGGCCACCAGGCCACGGGGATGAGTCACACGGGTCCCTTGGGTGTGGTGGCACCTCCAGTCCCCGGGGCTGGCACAGCCCAGGCCCAGGGGGATGATGGAGGGAGCTCCCCGGGTGAGAGGCTGCAAGTTCAGTCCCAGAGCCCCCCGGGCTGAGTCCCCCGACTCGGGGCACTGGTGGGGAGATGACTGGGAGGAGCCTGGCTGAGGTGCAGGAGGCAGCAGAGCAGCCCTGGCACTTGTTAGCTGATGCTGCCACCCTTCAGGCTTTTACAGGAGACTGTCCCCAGCTTGGTCAGGAAGTTCCTCTGCTGCCACTGCGCGACACAATCCTCAGAGATGTGGAAATCAGCCTGGGGAGCAGAACAGGGAGGCAGGGTCAGCCCTGGGAAGGTTCATCTCCTCCAGTCACACCGAGGGGGCAAACAGCTCATTTGGGGTCACCCTGAGATGGGGACCCTGCTGGATGGAACTCCAGCCACTCCCAGCTGTTCCCAGTCCTCACCTGCAACTTCTCAAAGACCTTTTTCTTGGGCTTGAGCTCCTCGTCGGGCTCCCCTCCCTCGTAGCCCTCCACATAGACACGCTCCCCGGCGCAGCACCCGGCTGGGGGGTCCAGAGGCTCCACTTGACGGGGCTCCCCCACGCTGAGGAGAGATGTGGAGACACCAGAGTGACCCCAGAGTGCTGCCCAGCTGCCCCTCGTACCCTGAGGCAGGAGAGGTGGTCCAACCCCAGTGTCCCCTCTGTCCCCTCACCTGGAGGCACACAGCACCATGCCCTGCGACTCCACCCCCCTCATCTTCTGGGGTTTGAGGTTGCAGAGCAGCACCACCAGCCTGTCCTGCAGCTGCTCCTTGGGGACAAAGTGCACCAGGCCGCTGACCACGGTGCGGGGCTCGGCCTCGCCCACGTCGATCTTCTCCACGTAGAGGCTGTCGGCGTCCGGGTGCTGCCAGGGGGAGCAGGGGTGGGAATGGGGTGGCAGAGGAGGTGGCAGTGCCCTCAGGCACAGCCCAGGTGTCACCAGGTGGGGAGGCTGCTCCCCCTCTGCCCGTACCTTTTCCACGCTGAGCACTTTGCCGACGCGGATGTCCAGCCGGGATGGGACCACGTCGTCCGGCTCCGAGTTCTTGGTGCCCTTCTCTGCAGGCTCTGCAGGGAGAATGGAACGGTCACAACACTCAGCACAAACCCAGGGAGGTTGGTCAGCCCCAAATGCAGGCCCTGGGGGGAATTCTCTTCATGGAATTCCATGCTTGTCCCTATACCAGAGAGAAGAGTCCTTCCTGTGGGGCTTTCCTCACCTCTCCCCATGTTCTCCATGGCTGTTTTTGAGTCTGGAGCTTCAGAACTTTTTCTCTGACCTCAGCTCCTGGAGGGACTCTGTCCCACTCAGCCCTGCATGGCCAGGGCTCCATTCCCCTGAGCTCCCCCAGGCTCCCAGCCCCTCCTTACTGCCTTTGGATGGGGTGGGATATGCGGCGCTGCTCAGCTTCTTCAGCTCTGGGCAGTTGAATTTCTCCCTGATGGGGTCAAGCAGTTTGTTCAGGGCCACTTCCACAGAGTTCTTCAGGTCTCCAGGGTGCACAACCTGTGTCAGGACAGAGATGTTCCTGTCTGAGGCCACGGGTGGGAACTGGAGACCAAACAGGGTGGGAAGATGAATCCCAAAACCCTTGACCTGATTCCCCTTGGACATCAGAAGTTTCTGGACACTTCTGCCTCCAGCCTCTGATGGGAACAGCTGGGAAGGGTCAAACTGCTGTTTTGCTCCAGATGTGGCTGATGTGGTGCTGTCCTGACCTCACACCCTTCACTTATCCTCTCTCCCCCAGGCTCTCTTGGCTGGAAGCATCCCACACCACCAGGCCACACTCCACACCTCTTCCCAGTGCAGATTTCCATCTTCCAGAGCTCCCAGATTGCTCCCAGGAACCTCAGGCAGCAGGTTCAGCCCCTCCCAGCACTCACCTGCTCAGCAAAGTCCTTCTCCAGGGCCTCGTAGGCCGTGTAGGTTTTGTTTCCTCCCCACTTTTCCTCTCGCAGGATCACAAACTCTGGGACAGAACAGGTTTTAAAGCTCAGATTAACTCCAGGCTCAGATAAACCACACAGGAGCAGGGGCTGGGCAGGTGGCACTCAGGGGCAGCCTTGTCCCAGGGGACACATTCCTGTCCCCTCCTCTTCTCCACACCCAAGCGTGGCGAGCCCCTCACCTGACTTGAGGGGGAAGAGGACGTGCTTGATGAAGGAGAGGACACCGTTGTTCTCCACGTTCCCTGGCTCACAGAAAGCCTTCTTCAGCTTCTTCTTCACGTCCTCCTTGCGGTCCAGAAGATCAATCTTGGAGTCCTGCAGCAAGAGATTCCCTCAGCCCTTCACCCTTTTACCCCAGAAAACTCCACACTGGAGTTGCTGCACCGTCTCAGAACCCCGTGTGAGTGGGGAGGGAGAGCTCACCTTCCCTGGGGGGCTTCCCTCTCAGCCCCCAGCCACCAACCTGTCCCCCCAGAGCCCCCTGAGCACAGCCAGATCCAGGACCCACCTCTTCTGAGGAGCTCATTTTGCTGCCTGTCAGCCCAGGAACCATGGGGTTCATCAAATGGACACGCTTGGCATAGCCCAGGGAAGGCAGGTACTGGAAAACACAAGGAAGCAAGTCAGAGACAAGCTTCCTTCAGCTATAACTCACAATCCCTGCTTGCTCCTGGCTCCAGGTAACCTTGGGATCTGGGATAACAGCACCCAGGAAGGGCAGAGTTACAGCCAGGGCCGTGTGGCTGCACTGAGAGAATGGAATGGTCACAACACTCAGCACAAACCCAGGGAGGTTGGTCAGTCCCAAATGCAGGCCCTGAGGGGAATTCTCTTCATGGAATTCCATGCTTGTCCCTATACCAGAGAGCAGAGTCCCCCCTGTGGGGCTTTCCTCCTCTTTGGTTGATGTCTTCCTGTGACATCAACCAAAATCCCACACACTTCTCCCAGTGGATTTGGGAGTGGCCAAGCCCTCCCTCAGGCCCCAGTCTGGCAGAAATCCCCCATCCCTGACCTTCTCTGCGAAGGTGAAGATCTTCCTCTGATCCACCCCTCCAAACTGAGCGTCCACCTTGAGATATTCCTCATCCAGCGCCTGTGGAGAGACACAGAGCCTTGGGGCTGGGCCCAAACCACTCCTGGCCTGGCCCTCAGCCTCTCCTGGGGCACTCCCAGCCAGGGGAGAACAGGAACATTCCAGGCTGTGTGCTGGAACAGCAGCTCCGTGCTCAGGCCGGGCTTTGAGCCAGCGCCAGGTGTGACATTGGGGTGGACAAACGACCTTGTGCCACTCAGCCCCTCCCAGGACAGCAGCCCTGCCTCACCTGCAGGCCTGGGTAGAGCAAACCACTGAGCAAGGGATGCTCCACCTGCTTCACCACCTCTGCCCCGGCCTTCTTGGCGTCGTGCTGGGTCACCACGGAGGAGAGGCGGTACACGTCCAGCGTGTACTCCCTGCGGGAGGGACAGCACTGTCACCTCCAGGACAGCTCTGAGAGGGGACAAAGCCTGCAGGCACCTCAGGGACAACGCTCCAGAGAGCCAGGATCAGCAGAGCACAAAGTGAGGCTCCCCCTCTTGACTCACTTGCTGAGCTGGTAATCAGTGCCCCGGACAAATCTGAGCTTCTCCAGGGGCACCCCGATGCTCTCCAGCATGGCTTTGATGACGTGCTCGTAGTAACGGGTGCGCAGCTCCAGCAGCTCCCACGGAGCTTTCATGTTGTCCAGGTAAGCGTGGAGGTCGGCAAAGAGGATTGTCACCTAGGACAGGGGACGGGTGGGGTGTCACCTGGGTCGGGGGAACCGCCCCTGCTGCCTGAATGACAAGAGGAAGCAGCAGAATTGCCCGGCTGTCAGCCAGCACGGTGAGAACGCCCACCTCGCAGCCGGCCTTGAGGAAATCGGCGATCTTGGACATGGGCACGAAATAGGCCACGTGGGGCTTGCCCGTGGTGGCGGTGCCCCAGTAGATCTTCAGCTCTCGCTCTTTCAGGATGGCCATGAGCTTGTCCTCGCCCAGCACCTCCTGTGAGAGGCCGAAACACACAGAGCTGGCAGGGCTGGGAACTCACCGGGAACTGACCGGGAGGGAGCCGGGCAGGACAAATTCCGGGAGGTGCCCGGGCTTCACACACGCCGTGTGATCCTCGAGGCTTGCTCTGCCGCAGATCCCCCCATCCCGGGCTCCCCCTGCCCTGATCTTGCCCCGTTCCCCGTCTCGTACCCCAATCCCGCCGTATTCCCTTCGATCCAGCCCCGATTCCCCCAGTACCCGGACCCCATCCTGCCCCAATCGCCCCCGCCCCGGCCCCGATCCAACCTCAATCAACCCGCCCGGCCCCAATTCCTCTGCCCGACCCCGATCCAGCCCCGCTCACCCTCACACCCAGCCCTGACACCCCCGCCCGTCCCCGCGGCCCAGCCCCGACCCCGCCGCCCCGGCCCCATCCGCCTCCCGGTACCTGCAGGTTCCGCGTGATCAGCTGATACTTCTCCTGCGGGCCGGGCGCGGGCTCCATAGCGGCGGCTGCAGGGCGGGACACGCCGTTACCGGAGCCCCCGGCAGCCCCCGGTCCCCCCAGACCCGCCCGGTTCCCCCGCCCGCTCCCACCGACCTGCCCCGCGTTGCATCAGCCCCGCTCGGCGCTCGACTGCCGCGCCCTGGGCCTGCCGAGCGCCGAGCTGCCGATGCAAAGGAGCGGGAGGGAAGGGGGGCGCGCTCCTCCAATCAGAGAGCGTCTCGCGTGGCGAGGAGCCCGCGCTCCGCCAATCAGAGGGCGCCTCGGGCTCCTGCGGGGCGTGGCCTTGGCGCCGTTAAGATGGCGGCGGGTGAGCGCCCTTCCCGCCAGGCCCGGCCGGGCCGCGGCCGCTTTGTCTCGGCGAATTTTAATTTCTCCTCCTTTATTTTGGAGGGTTTTACCCCTTTTTTTCCCGGGGCTCGGGGAGCTCCTCATGTTGGGGCGGGGCGGGAGGCGGAGCCGGGGGCGGGGCGGGTTTGGCCCCGCCTTGGGGCGGTGCCGTTGAGGCGCCGGTTGGGCGGTGCCCGCTGAGGGACGGGCGGGTCCCTGAGGGAGGGAGGCGGGGGCGGTGTTCGCTTCGATGCCCTCGGTGAGGGGAGAGCGGGGCGTTACCGCCTCCTGAGGTTTTTATCCGGAGAGGGAAAGGCTCCAGGGTGTCCCAACTGCGGGGTTTTAGTGCCTAAAGGGGCTCCGAGAGAGCTGGAAAGGGACGTGGGGCAGAGAGACAGGAGAAGGGGGAACGGCTTCCTACTGCCAGAGAGAGACGGGATATGGGGAAAAAATTCCTCTCTGTGAGGGAGGTGATGCCCTGGCACAGGGTGCCCAGAGAAACTGTGGCTGCTCCATCCCTGGAAGTGTCCAAGGCCAGGCTGGAGCACCCCGGGGTAGTGGGAAGTGTCCCTGCCCCGGCACTGGATGAACTTTATGTCCCTTCCAACTCCAACCATTCGGAGATTCCACGGTTAGGAGCTGAATTATCAGCCTACCACACTCCCCAGGACTAAACCCAGACGTGTTCGTGTGTGGGTTTTGTGCGCACAGAGCTGATTCCTGAGGGGTTTGGTTTTCCCTACAGCACAATTGTGAAAGTGTCCATTTTCATTATTTAGGCAGAATGACAAGAGGAAGCAGCAGAAGTGCCCAGGTTTCATTCCTGGAGCGTGTAACCCTCCCTTTTTGTAAAACAGCAATCAAAGCAACAGAAAGATAAAAGACATTCCTTTAAACCCTTGCTCAGAGAGGACAGGAAATACCTTTCCTTAGTCCAAATTCTCCTGCTGGGTGAGAGTCAAGTGCAGAGCTTTCAGGTCCAAAGATTCCTTTTGGGATGAGTCCTCAGTCACCAGTTTGTTTGTGAATACTTTGGAACCATTGACTCTCACAGGGAGATTCTTTATCTGGTGATCTTGGACCATAGTGAGGATTTTGTGTGAGTGTCTCAGTGACTAATTTCCTGACAGGGTTCCTCTTCCTTTGCTCAGTTTTTCCCAACCCCAAAAAAAGATTTATTTTTAAATGTGTTTATTTATCTCTGGAGGGCAGAGGTGGGGGTTTGAGAGACTTGGAGGTTTTATTTAATGCCTCAGGCGTGTCCTGCAATTTGAGGCTGTGATTTGAGATTCCTGGGGCAGTTTTTGGGAGGAGAGGGCACAGCCTGAGGGGGATTCCAACCACTGGGGTTGCTGCTTGAGGGAACACTCAGGGATGAAAGATTGGTTGGGACCTAAACCAGTCAAGGACAGAGATCAAATCGTGGTGGTTTTGCCCTCCCTGCTAAATTCCAGCGTTTTGGGGATGCCCCTGAGTTCCTTTCACTGAGGATGTCGCTTTTGCTGGCAGGTTGGAGCTGACTCCTGCTGATTCCTCCTCTGCAAGGGCTGATCACAGGCCACCAGCAGCAGCAGATGAGCCTCTAGAGCTGGAAGCAGAGCTGCAGGAAGCCCCGGAGCCATGGGAGACAGTTCCCCTCCTTCCCCCGGGCTCTGCCAGGGGCTCAAACGGGAGCCAGCCCCCAGGGCCAAGAGGCTGTCGGATTCCGCGGTGCAGCTGCAGGCCCTGCAGTCAGCCAAGAAAGCCTGCGTGCTGAGGCGTGGCTGCAGCACTCCAGACCCGGCAGGGAACCCTCTCTCCCCTTCCCCAGGCTCTGGCTGCTCCCTTTTCCTGGATGAGAGCGGCCAGGACGAGCTGGCTGCCAGTTTCTCCGTGTCCAAGTACGACGACGTGGCCATCTCCCTGGACACCAGCAGGTGCTTCGACGACAGCGAGCTGGACGATTCCCTGCTGGAGCTGTCAGGCAGCGAGAAAGGGAGCTCTCCCTTTGATTACACCGAGGAAGAGATCCAGGAAATCTTGGCAGATGATTCCACGGAGGCTGAGCAGCAGCAGCAGCAGCACCTGGCTGGTGAGAGCCACCTGAGCCCAAGCGCCAGCGGAGAGAGTGACAGGGCCGAGAGCAGCGGCTGCACGGCGGGCAGCGAGTTGGCCTCGGAGGTCACAGAGGAGCCCAAGGAAGGCCGGGAGGCTCTCTCAGGCAGCTCAGATCCTGGCTTTTTGAGTGGCAGCGTGCCCTGGATGGGGCCCAGCTGCAGCAGGAGCTGGACCTTGACCTGCAGGAGCTGCTGAGCCTGAGCCCGTTCGCCGCCGCCTGCGCCGACGGGGCTCTGGAGGAAAATAACCTGGAAGGAGAAACTTTGGATGCAATGATAGATGATTGCTTGGGGTATTCCACAGCTGCTGGGAGCTGCCTTCCTGAAAAACCCACGGAAGGGGTGATGCCTAAAGGCCAGGAAAACCTGGCTGAGGATTGCCCAGGAGAATCCGTGCCCTCATCCCACCTTCCCTGTGGCCAGGGCATGGGGATGAGGGTCCAGCACCTGTGTGCCCACCAAAAAAAGAACTTCCCAAAGCAACAACGAGCTGTTCCTTATGGAAATCAGGCTCTCCAGAGGATGCTGAAGGGAAATCCACAGGAGCTGAGCAGCCACCAGGCAGCACTGAAGTAAACTCACGTCCTTATTCTTGTCACTTGAATGTTTTTAATCCCGTCCCTTTGGATTTGTCCATGTGCACACAAGTGTTGTGTTTGTACAAGGGGAGGTTTTTCAAGTGGATTTTTATATAACTCTATAAGCAAAACTTATGTGGAAAAGTTTTATTACACTTTAATCCCCTTTTCCTTCCCTTTCCAGTTAAGTGACACAGCTGTAGGCCAGACTGGGCAGGAAGAGTCACCCAGTGGGAAGAGAAGTGGCAGAGTAATTCCTGGCCCACAGGAGGAGGAAGAAAGGTAATTTCATAGGAAATCTGCACTTTGAAAACCATCCCAAGCTATTTCCTCCATCACTTTGTTGGCCGTGCGTTGCTGGGTTCATTCCTATTTTTAAATCAAACCGCACCGAAATAGTGGGGGAACAACAAATATAAGATACTGGAAGAGGGGGGAAAATGTCGGAAACGGGAAGGGAGGTGTGGCAGGCAGTTTTGGGCCGTGGTCTGCAGGCAGGAGAGGGGAGGATGTTTGTGCAGGAGCCGTTCCCTGCAGGTGGCAGCAGCAGAGCGGCTCGGGATGTCGCTCCCGCTCTTCCCCGCTCCCGGAGCGGCACATCGGGGCTTTCCCCCCGCGTTCTGGGCGTTGCTGTTGTGTGAAAAAGCCGCTTTGGAGAGCTCCCTGCGGGGCTCCCGTTGTGGTCAGCAGGGCAGCGAGCGGCTGGGTGGCTCAGCTGCTTCGCTCTGGGCGCGTTTGATCTTTGCAGCTTTACTCAAATAAATACTTTTTATTTTTTGAACCCAGAGCAGCGCTACAAGAATGTCATGTCTGCCACAGTTCTGCGGGGCTCTTTGCCCTCTCTGTCAACTGTAACCTAATTTAACAAATAACCTAAAAAAATAAAATAAATTAACACTATTTATTATTTTCAAGGCCGAAACCACGGATCTGCATTTTAGAAGCTCAGCCTGAGCAAAAGAAACGTTTCTCTCCAGGCTGTGCCCATCCAAGTGAGGAAAAGTGTGCCTATTACCTCAGGTAACCCCCAGGTGGGATGGCATGAGGCTGGTGGGGAGGGAAAAATTGGTCTCCTGGCTGGCTGGATGGACTTAGATTCTTTGTTGGGAGTGTGTTTGTTTTCAGAGGGGAATAAAAAGTGCCTGTGACACTTTTGTGCACTGCCATACACAAAATTCCTGCACAGGAATCAGCCTGGCTCCAGGGCTGGCTCAGAGGAGTTTTAGAGATATCTGAAATATCGTGAAGGGGATTTGGTGTGGAAAATCAGGGATGTTCACAAAGCAGGTTTGTATTCACTGGGAAAAGCAGAGCTGAGCTCTGGCTTGTTCTGGTGGGGATTAACTTGGTCTTGTCAGTTCACAACTGTCCCAGAATCATCAAAATGGAAAAGACCTCCAAGAACATGGAGTTCCCATCTTACCACCAGCCCAGAGCACTGAGTGCCACCTCCAGTCCTTCCCTGGACACCTCCAGGACTCCAGCACCTCCCTGAAACCTGTGAACTCTGACTGGGGGAATCTTGAGCTCAAATGCTGAGATTTGAAATCAGACTGGGGGAATCTTGAGCTCAAATGCTGAGATTTGAAATCAGACTGAGGGAATCTTGAGCTCA
>JADMLD010000922.1:0-317500 GCA_017589585.1 Phylloscopus whistleri
GATCAGTATGATTTAATACAGTGAGAGAAATCTGAAGTCCTGGCTCAGTTTTCAAAGGCTTATCTCCCTAGTTTTCTTCAGGAAATAATTGGATGACACAGAGTCTGCCTCATGAAAACACCCTGAGAAAGACACAGGGAAAGTGTGAGAAAGGGAATATGGCTGCACCTTCTTGAGGACAAGCACAGAACAAAAAGTATTAACACTTCCACAACCTTTTAAAATTGCCCTGGTATTCACTAACAAAGAAATGTAGCAGGTTTTGGCAAAAATACTTAGTTGAAAGAAGTAAAAAATACCACATATTTATAAGAAAAAAAAGAGATAAAACCATTGTAAATATGATCCATCTCTTGTGAAGTAAGTGGTTACAGTTGTTTGTAGATACACTGGTGAAATGTGTAGGTGGATCTCCTGACATACCTATGGGAAGCATGCACATGCATTTTTCAAGCAGATATTCTATATATGATATATATGGAAGAAAAAGTCTTAGAGGGACATTTGAACACATGGAAGTTAGGGCATAGATTTTTGATTCTGTAAAAAAAAGATGAAATATTTTCACTTAGGTACATCACCGTGATGAGGTATGTTGGCATGATATTTTCCATTTCCAGCTGATATTGTGGAATTGCATTTCACTTGAACTCAGCATTATTATTTTTTTAAGTTAAAAATCGCATTCCTTTTGAAATGCTGTCTGAAATTATAAAATCCTAGATAGCATATGCTATCAGGATTGGCATAAGTAGTTTCCAGTCTATACTTCTGTCCAAAAAACAGAAGCAAATACAATTGTGATCATAAATCATCATTACAATGACATTTTGTTTCATTTGGAAAATACACCTCTTTTGTAATTAAAATCAACAATTTCACAGAGAAATGTTTTTCTTCTATTTCAGGAGTTTTTTTCCTCACTTTCTTTTCATACAAAAACTCTGGTAGATAGCTCATCTGCCAAGCTAACAAAAAGGAAGACTAAACCCTCCCTCTTTACAGCACCCTCTAAAGAAAAAGATGCAAATGTGACTCCATAGCCTCATGCTGAAAAATTGCTGCAAAAATATACGGCCTAACATGGATGAAAATCACTACTTCACTATTTGTTCAGAATTTACTGAGATATGGGAAGTACATTTTGTTAGCAACAGCTTAGTTTCCTTTCCATTTAACTAGTTTTCAGGATTTCATAGAGACATAACATACTAAGGCTTGTCACAGCTGTTACCTAAAACTGCTACAGCTGTTAACCTAAAAACTTCAGGGAAAAATAGAAGACATCCCAAAGAAAAACCACATTAACAGGCTAAGACTGCATTGCATGTGGGCATAGGTGCAAAGCTTGGGTTATTTTTCCAACTCCACATTCTTATTAATAATAAAGATTACTTATCATAGTTTTAATATCATTTACAGAGTGGTGAAGGCTAAGGTTTTGTTTTGCTTTGAGGACAGAAGAACATTCCATCATCTGGAATTATTTAGCCAGTCACTTTGTGAGAACGTAAACAGAAATTCCCTTTTTGCTATGTATCTTGGAAAAAATAAAGAGCTGAGCAATTCTCCAAAGGTCCATTGGATCTGCATAGCTTTTACCCTGGGAAGTGGGAAGAGAGCACTGGAAAAGTTCTTTTATGGTGTATTTCTAATTAGTTGTTCCCTGAGTCTCCCCCCCCCCATATTAGGCATGCACGTATGTTCAGCTTGGCTTTCATTTGCTGGGCATTTTCTATGCTTGAGACTCCTGCTTGAAGATGAGGGCACCATTTAAGTCACTCAATGCTTTTTGTGTTTTGGAGGCTGCCAAAATCCAGTTGAAGCAGCATTATGTGTATATAACTTAAGCCTGGCCTTTTGTGCTGTGTGTATTTAGTAAACACAATTACTTGGATCCTACCATGTGGTTCCCTCAGTCTGAATTTGTTATGTAAACAGAAGAGTTGCAAGAATACTCAGTTTCTCCAAACCCCAGACCTAAAAAAGTGTCACTAACCACGTATGTGTATATATATGTGTGTGTGTGTGTGTCAATTCACTGCTGTTGTTCTGACCAAAAAAAAAAAAAAAAAGCCACAAAGTTCTTCATGAGTTGAAAATGAATTTCTCAAGAACTTTATCGAATTTAGAGAAGTTTTGATTTTCCAGGAAGATAAGGATTTGGGGCTTCATTCTCCAAGATCTGGACTGGAGTGGAAACAGCTGTGATGGGCAAATTATTCAGGCTCCACAAGGGTTTGTTCTGCAGGGTTGAATTCTCCACTGCCACGACAAAGGCAGCACGGTCTGTTCCCAAAGATCCTTCAGCACCCACAGCACTCAGGCGACTTCCAGCCCACGCAGCCATGCACACCATGCCTGGGAACAGCTTGGGAAGCACTCAGAGCTGTGGGGCTGAGTCACACCAGTGACAATCTGAGCCATTCCAGAGAACAGCTCATGGAGTAGGAGAAGCAACCCCAGATAAGAGGCTGACCCTGCTTCTGCAGAACCACCTCAGAGTCTTCCTCAGTTCCAGCGTATCTTTTAGCTCTGTAGATGCAATCATCTTCTTATCATCTGTTTTACTGTGTCCAATTCTGTGCCAGCAGTGAAGGAGCTGGCCTCCTGTGTATGCTATCAAAAATCCTCACTTCACTCTGCAGCTGCCTGTCAAAACACCTGACAGAGGCACTGAGTGGCCACAGGGCAGCTGGGCAGCAGCAGGTGAACACAGGCAACCCCAGTTGTCTGAGAAATGCCTCCACACAACATTTGAACAGGTTTCCTCCCATCCTGAGGAAAGGCAAATACCAAACCAAATATTTTGAGTGAGACCCTTACAGGTCGAAATAAGTGAATGCTCCCCCAAAGTCTTGTGCTTAAGAGGGTTTGCTGAACTGACATCCAGCTGTGCTGGAGCTTGTCCCCTTCCATGACAAGGAGAATGTCTTCATCCATGGTCCAGGAGCTCCATCCACCCATTACACAGCAGGGCAGTGTGTGCCTGCACGGAGGGTACACAAACAAGAAACACTCCTGGCCAGACCTGCCAGCAGCTGGTGGGCAAGAGGAGAGGGGAAGGAAAAAGGCAGTAAGAAGGAAAACAGGCTCAAAAGAAGGAAATTTAAGCCTCTTCATCTGGTTGCCCATGGTAGAGAAGTCCATCTTCTGGCCCTACTAAGGCTGTGCTGAGAGAAACTCCTGGAAACCATTTTTTACTGTGAGCCTTACTTAAGTGTTTTAATATTTCAGGAGATGCATACCTGTGACTGTGAGCAGACTGAAAAAGAAAAAAAAAAAAAAAGGAAGACCATGGCATGTGAAGCATAAGAAGCAGCATGGCAATTGCAGCAAACATAATGGAAGCACCCTGGGAGCCTCAGCACACGTGGGATGAGCACACATGGGACTGATTCCCAGGGCTCGTTTGCGGCCCCAAAAGTGTTCCCGCTGTGTGGACCCGGTGCATGAGGTGGAACAAATCCAGCTGAATGGCACTTGAGCTGTCTGAGCTTCCCTCTGCTTTTGAAGTTCCCAAGAATATTTCCAGCCCTTCAGGTAGGAGGAGAGGGGGAGCAGGAGGTGCCTTCCTGCTCTGTGGTTGAAATAACAAACTCCAGTGGGTACTGCGGGCTGGCCCCCGGCCAGCAGACAGGCACAGGCCAGCATGGAGAAAAGGGTTTAATACACTCACAAAGAATAACTACTGAGGGACAAAAGAGTGCTTGTATTTTTATTCTTTCCTTTTCCTGCTTCCAGGAAGCTTTAAATAGATTGATTAGGGCATGCATGGGATATCTCTCTAATGAGGGAGTAGAGCCTTTTAATGGTGAGGTGATGCCAGCCTTGGATTCTTTCTTTATTCTTGTGTCTCGCTGAATATCAGAGTAGTCGTGGTCTCGAGTCCCAGACAGCAGAGGAATACAATTTTCCACTTGGTCATCCATCCAGGGGGTGCTGGATGGGATTACTCCTTGGTGAAGCACCAGGTGCAAAGCTGAGCAGTCTAGGGCTGCCCATCCTTCTCAGGAGGCAAACCAGCCAGGGTGGCTGCTGGCTGCAGTGCAAGTGTTCCCAGCCAAGCATTAGCTATAGGATTTGCTTCAGTAATTACCTCTACTTCAGTCTTATGACCCAACATGAGGCAAAATTACTCTTGGCCAAATTGCAAGTTGCTGAGAGGCCTAGGGCACTCAGGCATGTGTCCTCTACCTGTTGGAGTGTGTTACAAGCAGGTGGGCAGGTTTTGTTCTCTGTCTTTTGCATATTTTCCAGTGAACTCAAAGGCCTGTAGTTATCAATAGATGCAGGAGTAGGAATGGGTCTTTTTATTCTTTAACACTAAGCAAACACATCCCTGCCACTGGGACCAGCAGAGAGTCTTATGCATGCCGGAGACAGCACATGATTGAAGGGGATGTTCCCTCTCTTCTGACCCCAGGGGCAAAATCCTTTCCTCTTTTACACACAGGCAACATTCAGACCACCATCCATATACCTCATCCTCTGATAATTAGGGAACCTAAATATTTGGCTCATGGTAACAATTCTATGTCTTCTAACAAGGGGAGCAGCGCTGCCCTAGGTCCCACTCCCTTTGAGCCTGTGCTGCTATGACAGCAATGTGATTGTCACTGCCATGGTATGCTTAACCTTTGCCAAACCAGAGCTGAGGCATTAACTCAGATCCTCAACCCACATGTCTTAAAGGGCAACATAACCTGTGCTGCCTCGGCCCGACACAGTCTGCAGCTCAGTAATAACAAGCACGAAAATGTGACAAGCATGAGCCGTAAAAATGATTGATGCAACTAGAAAAATAACAAAGAGAAGCTGAAAAATAGCAATGAGGAGGAGGAATTCCTGGGGCCAGTGTCTCCATGGCACCAGCAGCCCCCTACTACTCACACCAGAAGAGAGGCTACACTCGCCTGTAGGAGAAAGGATCTCCATGCCACACAATGAAATTCCAGCAAACAGGACAGGCACTGATGGTGTCTGGAAGTGGTAGTGCCACTGCTACCCACATAACAGTTCGAATTAGATTATGTGAGAAAAGGAGGAATATATAGACGACCAGCTGCTCAAAGGCTTATTACAACCTTGCTTTTATTGTTCTGCTAAGTTAGAGGTGGGGCATCAGAGGGATTCCTAACATACCACTACTGAGAAATTTTAATATGTTCCACGCTGACACATATAAAAAGGAAATAACAGCTGATCACAGACAGCAGAGACTGCAATATCCTTTCATGTGCATGCAGAGAAGTGTGGTCAAAGTGGGGTGCTCTTGGCTCAGACACCTGAGCTAACCTGACCAACCAAACCTTTCTCCTGCCATCGAGCTGAGTATCAGCAGAAGCACTGTCAAGTGTGAAGTCAGGCAGCAGAAAAAAAGGTGATCTGGACATGGCTATTCACCCCATCCCGAGATACCAGGACATGGAGAAGGGCAGGGGAGCTGAGAGGCAGAACACTTAACCCTGATGAAAAGAAACACGTGTTTACACAACCGACAATGATCCGGGGGAACAAGATATCACAGAGGGCAAAAGTTTAGCTGGGCTCAGCGAAAGGACCTGTTGTGCATGAGGGGGTTACAGTCACAGGGGCTTCATTTCTGAAGAGTTTTTGGAAGGGTTATAAAACCCTCAGGACTCTGAGAGTTCAGTGGATGGTGTTAGGGAAAAATCCTTTGAACCCCAGAAATTTGCCCCATAGCTGCTGCCACAGGGTCTTTGTGTCTTTCTTTGATGTGGCCACTTCCAGAGGTGGATTGCTCAAATAACTGGAGCTACAGTCTCATGTAGCAAAAACTCAGAGGGACAAGTCTCTCCTCATACTCAGAAGGAGTATGAGACAGAGAAATTTGCAATACTTATAATACAGAGACATTTGCAATACTTATAATGACTATCAAATATTTATAATTATAATTGCAATTGATTGGGAGGTGGGAGGGAAAAGAGAGGATTTTGTTTTCTTTCAGTTAAACAAATAATCCACCAGACAAGTTGCAAAAATGAATGTCTCAGTGGTTTCATGCAAGTTTTGCCATAGATAGTCAATTCTCTCCAAGTTCCAAGGACAACCTTGAGCACTTCCTAGTGCATCTGAGAGCAGATAAACCAGGAAGGGAACAAAGCCAGCCCCAGGAGAAATGGGGAATGAAGCCAACCATGGGAGGACTCCCTGTCCAATGAGTCACAGCAGGCATCTGTGTGACCTCTCAAGGAGGTGGCTTGTTTCCCTCCCACCTGGGCAGGACAGACTGCAGTCCTGGCCAGGCAAGAAGGCAAGAATGTGCAGATGCTACCACAGCCCTCAGTGGTGAGCAGCCATGGTTCCAGTGGGGCAGGTGGCTTTTGTGGAAATCAGCCCTGCCTAAGGAGCTGCCTGGGGTACTGCTACTGCAAACTGCACCCAAGGATGTCCATAACAAATATCCTGCCCTGCAAAGGCCAGTCATCAGCACACATTAATCTGATCCAAACCAGGCACTGCACAAACCCAGGAAACCTACGTGGGACACCTTCAGGTAGAGAAATGAGCCTGTAACTAATCATCAGCAGCCCCTAATTATACCCTGTCCCTAAATCAAATTGCATTTTACTTTGTGAGCTTGAAATACCTATTCCTTCCACATTTGTTTTTAACTGGAAGGTCTTAAAGCACTGTTTTATAACACAAAATAAGATTTCATTAGCAGCAAGAGTGTATCAGTGTATATATAAGTCACATTGGGAATCCCTGATTCAAGCTGATAAGTAGCTACTCATCAAATGGTTCTATTAAAGTCGAGGAAATTATTCATATGTATAATTACTCACAAATATGAGTAAGGTCCCACAGCAAGAGCAAAAGTGAGCATTATTAGTAATTCAAAAGGAAGGGGAAAAAATAATAGGTGCAGGTCCTAAAATGCAGATATTCTTATTTTTTTTGAGGAGGGACAAATAACAGCATAGTGATTATTATAGCCACACTTATTTCCACACCAGGCAGCTGGGTTGCTTCTATTAGAAAATAACTTTGCAATAAAGTACTGATTTCAAGTGAGATTGTCCCCATAGTTGGTTTTAAATAATCATTTGCCTCCAAGAGAGCTTGTCCTATCACTGGTTTTGAAAAACCTTTTGCCAGTCCTTTTTCAACAGGCGGAGTTCCCTCCTCTCAGCCACGGTTATAAAGCTTTAGGAACTGTAAGCAACATGCAGCAGATAGATAGGAAATATATTTTTCATCTCTAAAGAGCTGCAGGAACTTTTAAGGAGTTACTTGCCCTGCCACCTCTCCCAGACAGAAACAAGTGAGATGTGCTATGGGGAGGCTGTGAGAGAAATTTCAAAATCTTTGCCTGAGAGCCCTTAATTGCAAAATTATAATTTGGCGGGGGGTGAGGGGTTTACTTTTCTCCATTCTAAGGGAAACCCCAGTTTCCCTGGCAGATACCTGTCTTTCCAAACCAAGACACAAGGTAGGATAAGAAATCTGCCTGGCAGTCCCACGGGAGCCAGTGCACACACACCACACACACATACACACACACACACACACACACACACACACACACTCACACACACACACACACTCACACACACTCACACACTGACACATATTCACACACACCCCATCTTGCAAATCCAAACTTGTCACAAGAAAATCGCCCCCCCAGCACACGCCGTGTGTGACACTGCAGCAGCAGCAGCTAACCCAGTCCCGAGATTTGTCTTCTTTGTTACTCTCTTCTTTGCTGCTGGACCCATCCACTTGAAGTTTTACGGGATGAATTGACTCACCTGAATGCCGGCAGGGAGCCGGGGCTCTGGCTCAGCCGCGCTCTCCCGGGGCGGTGTCCCAGCCCCGCAGTGACACTACACTGACACTCGGTCACCGCGCTCGCAGCAGCCAAATCCTCCTCTCGTCCCAGAGAAACAGGGAACGGTCATGCTCGTGCCTCTGGCGCTGACACACAGGGAAATGATCTGCCGGGAACGGAGGAGAGCCTCCCTCTCTCCTCCGGCGGGCGGTCTGGGGTCGCGCAGCATCCTCCCGTGTCCGCACAGCCACGCCGGGTCACGCCGAGCACCGACCAAATATACCCCGGGCACCGCCGCAAAGCCGGGCACCGGGGCTTTCCTCACAGCCCTCAGCCAATAAAGAGTGCGTGTTAAATCTGTCCTAATCCACAACCAGCGCTGTCCGGTCCATTGGAGAGCCTTGCGGAAGTTGGGATAAATAATAATGTGCGAGTTGTGGGTGCTCCCGGCGAAGCGTGAGGCACAAAGCTAGAAATAAATGTTGCCTTTTTTTTTTTTTTTTTTTTCAAATTATTCTGAGCGCTCCAGCAGATGACTGGCAAGAGAACAGCAGGCGTAAAGTAGTGATAAAAGTAAACAGCCCGATTTTAAAGTAGCAGGCTTGCCCGTGTTCACAGAGCCCTATTGTAGTGGGACAAAGAGGGTGCTGGCGATACCAGCGCTCTCTCGGTGAATTCAGGGCAGAGTCCAGCACGTCCATTCACTCCAAAGCCACACAGCTACGACCAGCAGAGCACAGACTGGAGCTCAGCATGCTCACAAGAACAGGTTTTTAAACCAAGTTGCTCAGAAGCACCCTGGGCTGCCTATGTGACTGCATGCAGGCAACCTTCAGACAGGAGATAAGGGTAAGGAGACACAGGGACTAGAGCTGTGTTGATTCCATTTAAACACAGTTTAATTTAAAAAAAAATTGTACAAGGACAACATGTCTTCGTCAGATAAAGAGATTAAGCACTCAGTTTAAGTCCATGTAACACTCAAAATCTGTAGGAATCTCTTATTTGCATGCTTACCTTTGGAAAATGCTCCACTCCTTCCTCCCCTCGAACTCTTTGGAGAGCTAAAAGAGGTCCTGTTGCTTCCAAATGCTTTTGTTCTTCTGTCCCTCCATCACATGGCTCGCCTTTTATATTTGCAACACACAAAAGTTAGGGCTGTTGTTGAAGAGAGAGAGGGAGAGAGAGGGAGAGAGGGGAATGTCAAATGGAAAAGTGCCATTGCAGCCATATATCAATCAGGGCAGCAGCAGCAGCAGCTCTCTGGCAAATGGGAATTCCACAGAAATGTGAAGCTCTTGTTATCTGAGAAATCACAAAACACCACCAGCCAAGCTCCCCTCTGCAGGGACTTCCTATTATTGGCAAGCCAGGAAATGGAAGGAAATGTAGGCGCTTTTTTAATTGCTGTTATTGTTTCAGATCTGGAGATAAGGGCGCTGTGGCATGTGTAAACCAGTGGAATATAAATCCTGAATCAAATTCCTTCCTAAGCAAATGCACCATGTGCAAGATAAAGCAAACCACTGAGAAGCAAGGTAATGGAGCTAAGTGAAGCATCTGACAGTAATGATTTAAAGAATTTGATAACTTTGCACTTGGAAAATATCCATAGGAAAACTACCTGCTCCCTGGATTACTCATTAATCCCTCTTTTTTTTCTGATCAGTTTTTCTTAGTCTTTTTTTAACTGTGATTGATCTCAGATATCCTTAATTCAAGCTGTGCTGCTTCACTACAATTGGCCAACTACATCATCTGACATTCCCTGGCTCTCCAGTTGGGTAAGCAGGTGAGCATTTTCTGTATTAATGCTTGTCTGCAAACCTGCAATTCCCCCGCTTCAGGCAACCTGCCCTGAAATTCTGAACTTTCTGTCTAAGAAACTCAGAAGTTTGCTCAGAGAAGAAAATACTATCTTTCTACTTTACACACCTTTCTCTGAAGAATGCCAAGATTGAAAGAAGCTGTCCTTAAAGTATTTTATCAAATATTATGGGTGTATGAAAAAAAGAGAAAGAGAAAGAGAAAGAGAAAGAGAAAGAGAAAGAGAAAGAGAAAGAGAAAGAGAAAGAGAAAGAGAAAGAGAAAGAGAAAGAGAAAGAGAAAGAGAAAGAGAAAGAGAAAGAGAAAGAGAAAGAGAAAGAGAAAGAAAAAGAAAAAGAAAAAGAAAAAGAAAAAGAAAAAGAAAAAGAAAAAGAAAAAGAAAAAGAAAAAGAAAAAGAAAAAGAAAAAGAAGAAAAAGAATGCCCTGAGAGGCGGAAGGCAGGCTCCATCCACTGGAAAACCCCACTTACAACAAGCTCATCACAGCTCTGGATGCACCAAACCCTCTTCTCTGCAGAGGAGGGTGTTTCACTTCCCAGTGAAGTCATCCTGCAGGATTATGGGAAGCACAGACCTAAGGTGGTTAATTAAAAAATAGGCAACATAGCTGGCCATTCACAAGCTGGATCTGTTCAGAGGCACTGGCCAGCAGATGGACAGGGCTCTGTGTCGATTGTGTTTGAACTCTACAGGAAAGTTGGTATTTGATGGATGATGTTATTAGCTAAATGTCTTATGTGGTATAAGATCAAAGAACAGATGGGAATTATGCCTTAAAAATAGAATAATCTAAAAGGGGAATGGCTTTTAGATGAGTAAGCATCATGGAAACAATAAAGGAGACTTTCTTTGGTTTGCTCTGCTGAGCAGCCAGGTTTGACTGGTGGGATAAACAAACAACTTAGGACCGAAATTCTTAAGATGTGAGTTTTGCTGCACTTTTTCCCCTTCATACTCAGTATTTACATTGTTTTGCCTCTTGAGTCAACCTTGTGTTTCTCTCCCTGACCAAACGTGTCCCAGCTCTCTGCTTCCTTGCAGATGCCACTGAGGTCACCCAGGGTGGGTGAACTAGGGAGACCTGGACCCCTATTCTTTATTCCAACCTTTTTTAATTTAGCCAACACCCTCCTTTAAAATGAAGGCTATTGGCCCTTCGGTCATTGCACTGCTGTGTTGTCTGTCTTTTTCCACTGGCAAGAAAGTGATTTAAATACTCTGGTTACTTTCACTAAGAACCTCCCATGTGCCAGACAAAGTAGCTTCTGGATGAAATCCTCCAGGACAGTGGATATCCTACTCATATCCTCACTGAAAATGGTGCTTTAGGGTTTTGTTACTGGCACCACTTAGGCTTCTTATCTTTGTGTCATCTGCAGGTGACAATATCTGTATTCTTTTTGTTGTTGTTGTTGGGTGCTAAGCATACTCATCAATAATTCCTCAAACAGTGATATTTTTGAGACGTAGTGCTCAGCAGTTTGCTACCATGACATAAATTCTTAGTATAGGAAAATCAGCAAAAGTGGCTTTCATTTTTTTTATCTTCAGCTTCCAGACTCTGTTTGGCAGCCAGTGGAAGTTAATCAGCAATTAATTGACTGCACAGCCTGGTGACTTATAAACTGACGCTCTCATTTGTGGCCTTCTGAATGAACTTGCACATGATCACAAGCACAAAAGTAGAAACATCTAATGCAGCCTCCCCCCAACCCAAGAACACTGTGGCCCATGACTTTTTCATAGCTGTTCATAAATCTTTAGCCTCTCTCAAACGCTGTGACTTAATCCCACCCATAAAACCAGACATTTTGAAGAAACAAATAAAAGCAGAAAGAACAGGAGCTCAGAGCTCAGTTTTCAAAGACCACTAGACATCTGAGATGACCCCAGATATAAGATAGTATTTCCAGAAGATTTAAGGTATTCTGCTCCCATCAGTTCTGATCTGAGTTCCCTTCAAAAGAGGCTTACCTCACTCAGAAGTATTGGCCTGAAAACTAAATTTAGGCTCTTCCTAAGAAGCAAATGTAGTTTCCATTCCAAATTACTTTCAGTACAGGCCCAATTCAGATTGACATCAATAGCAGTTTTTCTCTCTTTGAATAACCATAGATATTCTGCTGATTCAGTTGAACTAAATATATGTATATGGGGGTTTTGGGGTTTTTTGGGGTTTTGTTTGTTTGGTTGGTTGGTTGGTTGGTTTTTTGTTTTGTTTTGGTTGTGGGTTTTTTTGTTGTTGTTTGTTTGTTTGTTTGTTGGGTTTTTTAATAGAGAAACAGGTGAGATAAATCCCTTCCTTGTAATCTCAGGATGTAATTTTTAAGAGATGGAAATCCACTACTTTATGGAGTTCTACCAACCTCCCTAGTTCAGTCCCCATAAAATGTATGGAAACTGAACTAGGGAGACCTGGACCCCTATTCTTTATTCCACCACCACCATATGACCTACAAGACTCATGTTTATCCTCAGAAAAGCACTGGACTACCATTAGCTGCAGTTCAGTGGGACCCAAATGTTTGCCCTGCTGGCATCATCAGCCCCCATGTTCCTTCTTCAAAGGGTCAGGATTTCCCTTCTCTGTCATGCATGTGTTGTGAAATGCATTCAGACTTGTGCAGAAAACTCAACATTTCATTTTCATCTTAAGGATTTCCCAGTGCTGCCACTTTGTAGTCTCCCCCAGGTGACTTCTGCATTCTGAGACATCAGGTAGCAGACCTCAAAATCAACAAATGCACTGTCAGACCAGGCATTGCTTGGTATCTGTGCTGGTTGTGTCTGCAAAGACCAGGAAAGGAGTACAAACTCAAGGACAGACTTTAAATAGAGATACACCCTCACGCACAGACATAAACATTGCACCCTTTTGCTGGCAGCAGCTGGAGGGAGTGGGATGCACAGGAATGCAGTTCAGGGAAAGGCCATGCTTTGTTTCATTATTGAATTGATGAAGGAGGGTTTATATTTGGGGATTGGCCATCAGTATTCCTCTCATAATTGTGAATGTAGGAGGAACTGAAAGCATTGTAATGGCTATCTACAGCAACAAAAAAATGCAATACTTATATAATTAATTTATACTTTGTATATGTAAGAGGTACTCAGAATTCTTAGAGGAAATATTTTCTAACATTGTAATAATAAAAATGAACATTAGGCAAATAATATTCCCAATAAATAAAGCTACATTACCACATACAGCAATGAAGGAGCAGGTGGCACAGAAGTCTGTTTAGATACTCAATGCTTTTCATCTTTCTCCCCATGGTGCTTTATCTCAGATTTGTTATGCAAGGATATTTAAATACCTAAACACACATAATCTTCTGTAAACTAAATGGGTCTCTTCTTTCAGTGTTTATGTGTATTAATGAATGTGTGTTGTTAAGAAACAGTAAGTGGAAATGTTTATTCAGTAATTGACACAAATACTGTTATTACAGCAAGGCTCCCGTCACCTGGGGATAAGGCTGCTATGGAGAAGTCTGTGAAAATTAGGTCTCAATTATATGCTTATTAATTTTAAGACAGAAAGACATATTTATTGCCTGTGGGCAATACTTAGCCTTTAGGCTGACGTGAAAATGCAGCTGCAGAAGGACCAGAAGTTGGTGTCCCCCTGGGTCCCTCAGCAGAAAGAATCTGTTGGCCAGGTAGGGTCACCTCCTTTGAGGTGTGCTGCCCACAAGGTACAAATTACCATGGACTATCAGTGCCTAAAAAAGACAAGCTGAGGAGCCTGACAATGCAAACAGTGTGCCAGGGGGAGAGCCTGGATGAACAATGTCTTGGCCATGTCTGGAGGAGAGGTGGGTGATGCTGTGGCACAGGAAGGATTTCGGGAGTGATCTGGGCACACAGAGCCACTGCCCTGCCCTCCAGTCACAGCCAGGCTGACCTGCACTCACCAAGAGCCCCATGGATTGTTTGTAAAGGACAAGTGAAGAAGAAGTCTGGGTTCCTACATATTTTTTCCTTATGTCCCTCATGGTTACCCACTCAGGTTTTTCCCCTACGTAACCATCAGCTCCTTGATCCCCACATCTGTTGATTGTGTGTAGTTAAACTCTTTGTCCTTTGCTCCTCCCTCCCACTATTTTTTCAACTTGCTTTTAAAAGCCCCTACAAGGCTGCTGGCTGAGCAAGGGGCAACAGGGCAACACACCCTCACTGAATAGCAAACACATCCTGTGGCTTCTGGCCTCCTCAGACAGCAAACTGTGGGTGCTTTGGTTTCCCCTCTGCAGGACAGCAATAGGATGGAACACTCCTGCCCAAGCACCAACCTCCTCACATGTGCAAGAAACTGTCTGGAAACTTTGTTTTCTCTGTGAGATCTCAGCCTTGCTGTTAAAATTTATTTAATTTGAGCAGCTGGATGAAAAGATGCATCAGGGCCAAGAGACAAAAAGGCAACTAAATTCTACAAGAAACATGTAAATAAGAGAGTAAAAATATCTGTTCTACCTTCAGGCTGCTGAAAGGTAGAGTGCCTTTTCCCTAGAAGAGACTGTTGTCACCCTGATCCCTGTCCCCATCCCCTTTGGAGTGACTGGCTGCACCCCTCTGGTGTCCTTTGCCTCTATTTATGCCTAATGGAGAAAGAGGAAAGCTACTGTGTTTCCCTGAATTTCAACAACATGGATCAACAGTTCTGCAGACACTTGTGAGGTTTATCCACCCTTCCTGAAGGCAGCTGTCTCAGTTTCAGCTGGGCTCCTCTCTCTGTCACTGCAAACCACAAACAGGCACTGCCTGAAGGGCTGCTCATTTTGCTCCTGATGGGATGAGGTGGAACTGCCTTTTGGCAGTATCTGTTCATCTCTTTTAATAACAAAAGGAGCCAACAGTCAGCCTGATTCAGTCATCCAGCTGTTGAACACCTTGGTTAGGGAAGATGAATTCCACCTTCAAGGTTGTTTCCAATGAACTTATAAGCATATGCAGTAGATGCTTAACACACCAGCTAACAATCTGCAGTTGCACGTAGGTCAGTGTTAAATATCACACTTTTTTCCAAGGCTGCAGGGAAAGTTTTGCATCAAACCCTGTGGGATAATGACACCTGATGTGCAGTGTGCAATTTGCAGCATGTGTTTTCCACCTGAGAGAGAAAGGACCTTTCTGTGAAAACCTGTAATACATCAGATGTTTGTCTGAGTACCAAAGAATGTGGAAGCTTCCATGTGGAAGTTTCTCCAGCATTTGTATCTCCATGTCCCCACGTGGGTGATGTGTGGTGCACCTTGGGCATCCACACTGGCCTCTCTACCCCCTTATCCCAAACCACAAACAACAACATTTCTGCTGATTCCTGTCCCCAGTGTTTCTCAAAAGGTCAGAGTTTGTCAGAAAGTCCTAAACAGCACCAAGTAGCACAGCTGGATATTTTGCATTAATACAGACTGGGGGTTAAGGATCCTAAATGTGGCTTGAAGCAGCTTCCCTCAGCAAGGGTCACATCCTGAGGGCTCCCTTGAAGCTTGCATGTCACTGAGCATCAAACTGCAGCTTTGTTTCTAGGATGGCTTGCACAAGATGGAGAAAACTCTAAGGTAGTAGGAATATCTCCACTCAGTTGAGAAAAGCATCACTGCCTTCCTCGGGATAATATCAAGTTATGATTGTGGTTTGAACAACATTTCCATAATGACAAAAAACTACCCATAAATTTGCTTGGAGTTGTAAAACTGACCTGGCAGGATACAGCCAGCTACTAACAATAGCAACCTCATTTTATTGCAGTCTCCTGCCAATACCACACAATATTATTTTCTTGTAGTAAAAATACAATAACCAAAGTGGAGAAGATGTTTTTCTATGCTATTTACTATGAAAAATTAAAGTGAAATTGTTTGTCTATGACTCAGGTTTCTGTGGCCACTCCCTGTGCAACACCTCATGTTTTAAAAGGAAGCCCTAAATGAAACTCAATCTCAGCTAGCCAGTTTGGGTTAAATCTTCAGGGCAGCTCATCATATGGGAAGCTGCTGAGAAGAAATGCTATTTAGAGCAGGAAATTGGTGATTCATAATTGACATTAACTCCAGTTACCTTCCAATGTTCATGCTGTACTTCATGTGAAATTATTATAAGGAAAGAAAGGCCATTCCCTTGAGCAAGTTCAAGTTAATGTTTAGGAAACCATTTAAGTTATTATTAGGAGAAAAGTCATTACAGTGGAATGGTCAGATGCTCAGACTGTGCCCTTAGCTGCAAAGCCTGTGCATTTCAATACTTCTTTGCAGGTAGCTCTTCAGACATTTGGTCATTTTGACCAATTCAACGAAATTCCGGCTTCACCAGTGTCTTGGTTTGGAAAGACAGGTATCTGCCAGGGCAACTGGGGTTTCCCTTAGAATGGAGAATGTAAACCCCTCACCCCCGCCAAATTATAATTTTGCAATTAAAGGCTTTCAGGCAAAGATTTGGGAATAGGAATAACAGTTCTTTACTAGGAATATCAATAATACAAATGTGGTAGAAAAACAAAACCACCCCACCAAACCAGCAAACAAACAAACAACAATTTTGGAAAGCCCTGACAGAGTCAGAGCTGCAGCCTGACGCCCTGTTGGTCAGGGTGTTGGAAGCAGTCCAAGAGTAAGTCCTCCTGGAGTGGCAGATGTGGTTCTGTTGAAGTAGAGATGATCCTGTAGCCAAAAAGGGTCCAGGGGTGGTGAGAAGGGGTCTGGTGATGGTGAGATGAGGTGCAGTCTTCCTCCCAGGAATCGGGGTGAAGCCAGAGAGCTCCTGTTCCCCCCAGTCTCAGTTTTTTCCAGGCAGGAATCATTGACTCCCCCCACTGGGTGGGGCATCTCACAATAGGATGATGGAATGCAGATGCACTGTTCTGGGGCTCTGGGGAGGGTAGAGTCCGGGGAGGTGTTAATGGCCCATTATCAGAAGGCACCCGCCCCTCCCACCCCCCTCCTTCTTCCAGAGTTACAAGACATAAAGAAGGAAAACAAAAAAACAAACATCTCCCCAACTGGTTTCAGCAGATGAAATAGAATATACATTTTTGATTCCATAACCCAAGACAACCAGTGTCCCAGTCAGATCTCCCACCTACTGGACAGAGCCAGAAACAAGTCCTTTTCCAGCACTCCATATGTGCACTGAAATCCCTGCTGGTGCCCAGATTTACACACACACAGGTGCCTGTGATCCTGGAGGAGCTCCTGGAGGAGGAGGGAGCAGAGCCACAAGATGTGCAGCTGTGAGGACCCGGCCCAAGGCAATACTGGGCCTGTTCTGGGAGATACCAAATTGCACCTTGCTGCAATTCAGACAATGGAATGAGACAGCCCAGGGGCTGGGGCCTCACCTAATGAAAGCCAGCAATGCTCTGTGGTTTTTGTTCTAAGCTGTGAGCTTGCACCAGGGGCAAATCTGGTACCACTACTGCCTGGTCCTTGTCAGCTGGATGCTTTGCCTCTTGGCATCCACAGCAGAGGTGAAGCTCACTGAAGTTGCTCAGAGTATTGCCCTTTATTCAGTCCAAAAGGACATATGAACCTAATTATTCCACCATAACATTAGCCTAGAATAAGGAATTAAATGGATCTCATTATGGATTTTGTTGTGATTAAAACTTTGGCATCTTACACAATTTTTTATGATTTGGGTTTTTTTCTGAATAGAAGCAGAAATATCTTTCTAATATAGAATATGCCTTAAACTGCAAGCGTAAATCAGAGGCAGGCTTCAGGTAAAGAAAGGGATTAAAGACTCATACAGTTATAAATTTAAGTACCTTTGAGCTTGAGAAAAGCATTTCAAACCACTGCCTCATCATTACCTTTAGAAAAGAGGGATTTTGTTGCCCTGTTCTCTGTTTTTTCTAAAGTTTTTCTGAAGTTCCTTCAGCCTTCGGTGTTTACTTTTTGCAATGGAGTTTCTCACGCACTTTTCATGTAAATAATGATTGTTTTGCATTCCTTTCTGGAGGAGGAGAGAATTGATGGACTGTTTGATTGACCAGTGTGGTTGGAGAGGAAAATTTTCTTCCTCCAATCCATGGTCACTGATGGAATTCTATAAATGTCGAGGTCTGTAAATAAACTGCCCCTTTTTTGCCTTGGACATCTCAGTGTGTGAGTGTCATTCTTTTGTGTCGTGCTGTGACAGGATTTCGGTTCCTCTCTACAAGGAGAGGTGCTCTGCAGCCCCAGTGCTGTGCATGACCAAGGACCCCAGAAGAAAAGCCAGTCACTCTCCACAGCTGGTCAAGTTCTTGGGGCCCTGCAAACTGCAGTGGATGCTTGGGGCACAGAGGGATGACAGGTCATGGAAAGCCAAGGCATTCCCCATCCTTCTTGAGCTGCTACTTGGGCTGTGATAACTGAGACAACAGAGGGATTTTTTTGGGGGGGTAGCAAGAGCATCAGCACTCAGCCTCAGGAGCAAAACAAACTGAGAAAATATTCTTTGTGTGAGACCAGAGGTGCAAAAAGTCCTGGCAGAGCTGAAGCATGCTGGAGTTGAAATGGATACGAGAAAAGGATATTAACTGTGGTGTACTGAGAGTGATCATGGTAAAGGATGAGAGAGTTTGCAAGACAAAGGCAGAAGAGGCAGGAGAAAGCAAATTCATTGGTGGTTCCAAATAATCTTCAGTTCTGCTGGGCAAAGGAATCACTGAAGAAATGTGTACTTCACATTTCTGTACTTCATCTGAAAGCTAAAAAGATAAATAAGAGGTTATCAAACAGAGGCTAGAAACAGGAAAGTTTGCCCTCACTGAGCAGAACCAAAGCTAAAGCTCAGCTCCAGGAGCTTCAGGAACACACCCCTGGCAAGAGCCTCTCTTGGAATTACTGCCTGGGCTAGAACTTGGAGGCTACTGCAAGAAGCAGAATTAACTCTGGAACAAGGAATGAGGATTTCCCAAGCAAAAGAAGTCAATCAGAACAGGCTGAGGCTGATGCAAGGATGCACAGAGACAGAGACATAGGCTGACCTGCACTCACCAAGAGCCCCATGGACAGTTTGTAAAGGATATGGGAAGAAGAAGTCTGGGTTCCTACATATTTTTTCCCTATGTCCCTTATGGTTACCCACTCAAGGTTTTGAAAAGAGCCCTGAAAAGAGCCCTGAAATGGGAGGCAAAGCCCAGTCTGCTGCAGTGGGAGACACTGAAAACCACATATCCTGTACATACCTTGGCAAGCCACAGCTGAGCTCAGCACATGGGAAAAGAATAACAACAGAATTACCTTTTCTAGGAAAGAATCAACATGAACTTGTGGTGCACAGCACGGGAGAGGAGGATGGTGACAGCACCATTAAAAGCAAGGGGTTTACTTACAGGAGCCATGAAAAATGCTGTGGGGCAAGATAAAAGGACAACCAGCCCATAGGCAAATGGCAATAATCAATTTTCAGCTGGACAGAGCTGCACAAACTGATAAGGGCCTGACAGGGTTACGAGCACTGAGAGAAAAGCTACAGGCAGCATAAGGGAAGAGAGGAAAGGGCTCAGGAGGACTGTTCCTCACTGAAGGAGATAAAGGCATGTGCAAATGAAAGAGAGAGTTCATAATAATGTCAGGGATTTTTAAAATGTCACATCCTTGATCTCATCCCTAGGCTGAGCTCACTGGAGTCAGAACAACAGCAGGAATGGCTGGGGGACTCCTTAAACTGCAGAAGAGAGCACAAAAACCCCTCACTGTCCCCATCTCCAGAGGAGTGGCTGGAGCCTTGCACCCCTAGCCCAGGGTGAGGTCTGAAGCCTCTGCTGTGAGAATCAATGGTCCAGGGAGAAATTCAGCCCTGGAGACACTCCACATCCATCCACAGGAAGAAATGTTGCTTCCTTAGCAAATAAGGAAAATGAAGTTATTATGTGAAAGAGCAAGATTTCCTCTCTGCCCAGAGGGAATGGCTTCTAGGAGACAGCTGACAGCACACACAACACCTGGCACACCAAGGAGTGCTCTGGCACTGAGAGTCCAGAGGAGGGACATGAAGATGATTAGAGGGACAGAACACCTCTCACAGGAGAAAAGGCTGAGAGGATTGGGATTGTTCAGCCTGGAGAAGAGAAGGCTCCAAGGCAGCCTAATTGCAGCCTTTCAGTGCCTTGAAAGAGATTTAAACTGGAAAGGAACTTTTGAAAGGGCATATAGGGATAGGACAAGGGGTGATGGCTCTAAACTAGAAGAGGGTAGACTTAGATTATATACTAGAAAGTTCTTTGCTGTGAGAGTGATGAGGCATTGGAATATATTGCCCAAAGAAGTTGTGGATGCTTTATCCCCTCCTCAGCTTTACCTTCCCTGGGCTGCACTGAGACCCTGGGTAGCTACAGCTTCTGTAAGACTTGGTTGAGGTCACAATCTTCTACCAGCCTGGAACATCTCTTTGGAATGACTGCAGTGATGCTTTGGAACTGGATGGACTCTTCCAGTTAAGCTCACACCTTCCATTTCAAAAGGCCACTCTGGAAAGTAAAGCAGCCAGACTGTATCTCTTGTCTGCAAAACAAGAGGCCCAACATGAATTACACCAGTGAGCCTCCTAAATTCACACCAGCACTAAATTTTGCCTTCCAGCCATACAGTGATAGTACATATTTTGGTATTTTCAATACTAAATGTTCTAGTAAATCCAATTAATATGATGGTGCAATTGTATTGTTTCAGTGCTTAAAACATTGTACTGTAGGATCCTGATTTCTCATGGTAATTTTGGGAAGGAATCATGGCTGTGCCCTAAGCTTCCTAAAACCCTCTGGACATTGGGAATATTGTACCTACATGTACTTCCAGTTTACTGTACTTCTGTTGAACACAGAAAATGGATGATCAGTCTGTAGGAATTGTTATTTTTTTCTTTCATTGTTGCTGTTCTCACTTAAAAAATGAGAGGTCTTCAAAACTAGTTGTTGAAAGAGAGATACACTCATAGCCAACAAGAGCAATCATTTTAATGCCACAGAGGAGACTGTGGTACAATGAAGGCTCTGGGAATTGTGCACACAAGAAGTGCACCTTGGTCCCTGCTATCACAGCTGCAGTTTTTGTGTGCCTGAGCTGCCTCTCCTCAGATCTGCCACCTGTAAATAGCCATGCAAATTCACCTTTCTGGTGCTTCTGAAGTGAGAGTTAAGGCTGTAGGGCCACACTGGAAGTGGATCAAGCCCTTTCAACTATGTGGAGCACAAGGAGCTGTAGTGCAGACAAGACACCAAGCATCTCTGGGACTGTGTCTCCTGCTTACAGGCAGGAGAAACCCCTGTCCTCCTTTCCTCATCCAAATCTCTCTCCTGTTGTTACCAGGGATGAATTGCAGCTTCCAGATCCAGACTGCAGCTTCCACAGCAGTGAAAAGTTTTAGTGCCAAACCCCTCAGAAAACACTGAGGGCAGGAGGACTTGGCCAGCACAGCAGGGCAGCACAAACACCCACCCCACTGCTGAAGCTGCGCCTGATGGCCTCAGCTCTCAGCCTCGGGGCTAGAGCCTCTGCCTGTCCCCGGCTAGCCCTGGCGACAGTTTCAAGCAGAAGGTACAGCTCAGTAGGCTGGCCAACCGAGCTGATCCTGTGGGCTCTTGTCAGCCCAGCCGCCTGATGGAGGTCACGACCGCAGCGAGGGAAGAAGGAGGACTCCGTCGAGGGGTTCCACAGGAGTTTTATTGAGGATCAGTAAGGGACTGCCTCACCCCAGGGAGAGCTGCCTCGGCCGAGCCCAGTCTACCCTGTGCAAGCTGGTTTTATCCAGGGGAGGAGACAAGGGAGGCAACCGGGAAGGAACCAATGGGGAACGAACAGGGAGTGGTTAACAGGTTGACGGATTCCTCCGAAAACCAATCTCAGTCCGGAGGGGCGGACTTCCTCGGATCCTGTCCTATCACTCGATGCCTCTCCCAGAACTTTCCAGATTCTGGGAGAGGCCCCGAGTAGACAGACAGGTCCTCGGGGGTAGGGAGCAGGAGATTGACAATTAGGGTTAAACCAACAGTAATCTAACAAAGGGGTACATGGAATAAACCAACATCATGAACTTAAAACTTTAACACACCACTACATCTCCCCCTTTTCTTTTTAATAGAATGAGGTAGATTGGGTTGTAGGTGGGAGGTATCTTGTGTCCATGTAATCGTCTTCTGGGCAAGTTTGTGGCATGGACCACATGGCGTAGTCTTCTTCTTCTGGAGCGGTTGGTACAATTACATGGTTTACCTCTGGGGAGGTAGTGATGCTCGCAATTAATTTATAAATCATACGGTGAATAATTGCAAATGCAATTAAAACGATAATAATGACGACTAAAATGATCAGTCCTGTTTTGACCAGTGACCCGGCCCACCCAGAGAGTCCCCAGTTCTTGAACAGTCCGCTCAACCAGTCCTCTGTTTCTCTCTTAATTTCTCCGACCATGTCTCTCATCTTTTGGATGGTTTTGTGGACGTCCTCAGCCTTGGATGATAAATTGAAGCAACACAGCCCCTCAAACTCCTCGCACTGGTGTCCGTGTAGGAGGAGCAGGTAGTCGATTGCCGCCCGATTCTGCAGGGTCGCTTGCCTCGTTATCTCCTCGTCTGATAGGAGGTCAGCTATGGCGTTGGAAGTTAGATTTGCCTGCTTGGCCACCCAGCATTCCAATCGTGCCAATTCACCTAAACTTTTGGCCACTGAGATCCAGGGTAGAAAACTGTGACGGCAGTCGCCTTCGCCCTGGACCAGTGGATAATTTCCGAATTGCAATCTGGGTCGAGACTGGTAAGGTCTCTTTTTTGGACAGCCAATTCAGTGGAAGCATTTTTCTTTTGCCAATCCATAATTTGGGTTTTGTTTGGGGTGAAGAGGCCCAACCGACCTAGCGTGCAAGGGCCTCCGATCAGACGAGAGGGGATGCCTGGCCAAGCCCGATCGCCACAAATTAGGAAGATTCCTTTAGGAAGGGACAGGGATTTATAATTAACTGTGGAAGCCATCTTCACATGAGTAATCCACTCACACCACTTTCTGGCTTGATAGACCTCTTTAACCTGTATTACTGAGGAAAATAATTTGTCTTGGTTTTTTGGGGGAGTGAAAACAAACTGAAGACAATATACGGCTGCAGATGAGCCGAGGAGTTCCAGCTCCCGAGGCTCATCTGTGGACTGGGACAGGTTAGGGATCCAGTCCTTCCAGAGGGCAAGGGGGTTTTGGACTGGCGATCTTACTTTTCGTTCAGCTGGGATATTTACCAGGGAGGATGGGAATTCATTATGTTTAAGTGGGATCCCCACGAGGCAAGTCGCCATCGGGTTAGCGGCAGAGGCTGACGACAGGCAGATGTGGTCTTGGCCCATCGACTTTGCTAGGGTGGTCCACACGTTCGCTTTTGGCTGAGGAACGATCCAACACAGGGTCGGAGCCAGGAGGCTGGTCAGCAGGAGCCATGTGAGGTAGTTGTCAGTCTCAAGGGTTTTCATCTGGGCAGGACTCGGAGTCACTGTAACAAACTTAAAACAACAACATAATTAGTTTAAAACCACTGAGGTAGGGGTAGGAAAGGTTCTTCCCAAGACGCTTTTTCCCTTCTTTTTCTCCTCCAGGCCGCGACCGACACCTGCGACTTTTGACCCTTCTGACCAGAGACTTTCGGTACATAAGGTTTCACATACTTGGAGGGAAGCCATCTCACACCTGTGGGGGTGGACACACAGGAGTATCCTCGCCCCCAGGCGATTAGTTCATGTGGCCCCTCTGTCCCTCCAGTCTCTGGATCTTTTATTAGAACCGGCGGCTTGGCTTTCAGAGCTAGCTGGTTGCTTCCTCCGAAGTGACGGACAATTGGCGGATTCATTGTCTCGAACGAACAATTTAAGAAATTGAGCGTGAACAGAGCCTTGGACAGACGGATTGCGGCTGGCTCTATCTTCAAAATCTGTTGTTGCTGCTCTAGGACCCTTTTGATTTCTCGGTGGGTCCTTTCCACCACGGCTTGACCTGTCGGGGAGTGGGGGATGCCTGTTTTGTGTTCCACTCCCCATTGCTGCAGGAAGCTGCTGAACTCCTTGGAGCGGTAAGCGGGCCCGTTATCGGTTTTCAGGGCCTTCGGGATGCCCAAGAAGGAGAAAGCCTGGATAAGATGCTTTATAGCATCCCAGGACTTCTCCCCCGCGTGGGCGGAGGCGTAGACGGCGCCGGAAAAGGTGTCTACCGAGACGTGCACGTACTTCAGTTTGCCGAACTGAGGCACGTGTGTCACGTCTGTCTGCCACACCTCACAGCTGTTCAGCCCTCTGGGGTTCACTCCTGCACTCAGCGTGGGGAGTGCATGTTTCTGGCAGCTGGGACATGTAGCCACGATCGCTTTGGCCTGTTCCCGAGTGATATGAAATCGGCGAACAAGGCCTGGCGCATTTTGATGGAACAGTTGATGGCTGAGCTTTGCCTGTTCGAAAATGTTCGGCAAGGGGGCCATCTCTGCAGGGGCAGCAAGAGCATCTGCTCTTCTGTTACCTTCAGCGATGAACCCCGGTAACTCCGTGTGTGACCTCGTGTGCATCACAAAAAAGGGTTGCTCTCGGTGGGAGACTAATTTTACAAGTTTCGAGAGCAACTCACAGAGGGCAGTGTTGGGAACCTCTTGCAGTGCGGAGTGTTCTGCTCTGGATACCACGCCCGCAACGTACGCGGAGTCCGTAACTAAATTGAACGGTTCGGAGAACCTCTCGAAAGCTCGGACGACTGCGGCCAACTCAGCAACTTGAGGTGATCCCTCTACTTCAGCGATGTCTGCCTCCCACTGCTGAGTTTGAGGATCTCTCCAAGTCATGACTGACTTGTGAGATCTTCCAGACGCGTCTGTAAAAACTGTCAGAGCTTTCAAAGGTTTCCTGCTCTGCATACTTTTTAAAGCCAATTTGAATTGGGCATCCTGATTAAAAATTTTGTGGGCAGGCCGATGAATTGAAATTTGTCCTGTGTAGGAATCCAGAGCAAACTGCAATGCTTCGTTTTCTTGAAGCAGCTGTTCCAACATTGCCTTAGTAATTTGGCCCGTTTTCAACCGAATTGGCAAATGAATGCACTCAAAGTCACAACCGGCTAATTCCCTAATTCGGGTCCTAGCCTTCCGGATTAACTCAGCCACCAGCTCTTGTGGCTTTGTCATTCTTTTGGACCTTTGATGGCTAAGAAAGACCCACTCTATGATCAAGAGAGGATCTCTCCCGCCTCGGTCCTTCTTAGAGGTGGTAGTGATCTTCGTGTCCCATTGGAAAATGACCCCATGTAGGTGTGGCAGATTTCCTAAGATGATGAAACTGAAAGGCAGGTCAGGGTCGTACCTGTTTGCCTGCCTGGTAGACATGCTGACCTGGACCTTTTCCAGGGCTTTCTGCGCCTCCGGGGTGAGCACCCTTGGAGAACTGAGCTCCTCTCCCCCTTTTAACAACTCAAAAAGAGGTGCTAGGTCTTCGGTGGTCAGGCCTAGCCAGGGCCTCACCCAGGTCAACGCCCCACACAGTTGATGGACATCTGCGAGGGTCCTGATTTTTGTTTTGATTGCCAATTTTTGCGGCACAATAGTCCGCTTTCCGATTTCAAGACCCAAATACTTCCAAGGTGGCATCCTTTGAATTTTTTGTTCTTGCAGCTCGAACCCTGCAGCAACCAATGCATCGATTGTCAGGCCAAGCGCATGGGCGAGCAGGTCATCGTTGGGAGCGCAGACAAGGACATCATCCATGTAGTGATGAATAATGGCCTTGTCCGCGGCTGCACGGACAGGGGACAGCAAGGAAGAGACGTACCATTGGCATATTACAGGACTGTTTTTCATTCCTTGAGGAAGAACTTTCCAATGGTACCTTTTCCTTGGAGCCTCTCGGTTGATGGTAGGAACCGAGAACGCGAAACGTGGGGCATCGTCCAGATGTAGGGGAATTTGGAAGAAACAATCTTTTATATCGATAACAGCCAATTGCCAATCTCGGGGGAGCATTGTCAGGGATGGCATCCCAGGCTGGAGAGATCCCATATCTTCAATGACATTGTTGATTTGTCTGAGGTCGTGGAGGAGCCGCCAACGAGTCTTGTCAGCCTTCAGGATGACAAAGACTGGAGAGTTCCACGGCGACGTGGTCTCTTCGATGTGTCCTTTTTTTAGCTGCTCTTCCACGAGCTCATTGAGCGCCTTAATTTCTTGTTTAGATAGCGGCCACTGTTCCACCCAAACTGGTACATCCGTCTTCCAATTCAGTTTCTGGATGGGGCGCTCTTCAGTGACCGCCGCCCAAAAATCCTGCGAGGGGTCTGGAATGTTCATGGTGACCCCCCACTGGGCCATGAGGTCTCTCCCCAGCAAGGGTTCCGCATAGTCTAAAACAAATGGGCGAAGATTAGCCAATTGCCCATTTGGCCCCTCAATTTGTACAACGCTCTGCGATCTCTTTGCCAATTGTAAACCCCCTATACCCTGGACGTGTCCAGCCACGTCTTGCAAGGCCCAATGTGACGGCCAATCTTTTGTGGGAATGATCGTCACATCCGCCCCCGTGTCTAGGAGACCCTTGATGCCTAAGGTCTCCTCACCCACCCGAACCTCGCACTTTAGTTTTGGTTTGTTGCTGTTTATTGCCAAGCTGAAGCTGCGCCTGATGGCCTCAGCTCTCAGCCTCGGGGCTAGAGCCTCTGCCTGTCCCCGGCTAGCCCTGGCGACAGTTTCAAGCAGAAGGTACAGCTCAGTAGGCTGGCCAACCGAGCTGATCCTGTGGGCTCTTGTCAGCCCAGCCGCCTGATGGAGGTCACGACCGCAGCGAGGGAAGAAGGAGGACTCCGTCGAGGGGTTCCACAGGAGTTTTATTGAGGATCAGTAAGGGACTGCCTCACCCCAGGGAGAGCTGCCTCGGCCGAGCCCAGTCTACCCTGTGCAAGCTGGTTTTATCCAGGGGAGGAGACAAGGGAGGTAACTGGGAAGGAACCAATGGGGAACGAACAGGGAGTGGTTAACGGGTTGACGGATTCCTCCGAAAACCAATCTCAGTCCGGAGGGGCGGACTTCCTCGGATCCTGTCCTATCACTCGACGCCTCTCCCAGAACTTTCCAGATTCTGGGAGAGGCCCCGAGTAGACAGACAGGTCCTCGGGGGTAGGGAGCAGGAGATTGACAATTAGGGTTAAACCAACAGTAATCTAACAAAGGGGTACATGGAATAAACCAACATCATGAACTTAAAACTTTAACACACCACTACACACTGCCACATCTTTTGGAGCCTCAGGGCAAATCATGAGGCTGCTCCCAAGACCAGCCCTCCCCACAAGCTTGGCTGCTCCTCACCAGCAGCATCCACTGCTGGTCAGTGTGGAGCAGGATTCTGGCCGGCTGGACATCTGCCTGCTGCAGCACAGCCACACTTGGGGCTCTGTGACTGAGGCAGTAAGATGTGTTGTATCACGACACAATAGTGTGCTGAATTAATGGAATCAAATAGTGAAGTCCAAACGAGATGCTTTGGCTTCTTCAGAGCAGAAATTCTCAAAATAATTAAAATCAAGCCTCCTGATGCAGAAATGCAATATCATGATTTGATGACTTTGTTTTTCTAAGGATTTGGGTTGTGTTTTTTTCTGAGATTATTACATTTTCACAGAACATTTCGTTTGCATTTATGCTGTACTTTCCTGTAGAAAATTATGTCATTAGAAAACATAATTTATCTCTTCTGGAGTTCAGCAATAGTAAAATTGCAATTCAGATTGTCTGTAGTTGTAAATCAAACACACTTATTTTAATGGCCTGGTCTGCAGAGCTGGAGAGGCCAGCTCTATCCATCCAGTCTGTAATGAATTGATGAACACCCTTGTTCCCCACAGCAGTCTCAGACTGCTCATAACACTCAAGCATTGATGTCTCTATATGAACAGTTTCTTTAATTACCATTGCCAATTCTGATTTTCCAGGTGAAGGCAGCCACCATGCTCAAATGTGAAATCATTTATCACCTGTCATGAAGGAGAGAGTCTCTTGGCATCCTCCTGTGCAGTAAGATATGCTTTGATCTCAAAGCATTCTATCTACGGTGTAGTAAGACAAAGCACCACCTGCTATGAAGCTTGACAGACTATATAAAATATAATTTATGTACATTACCATCTTGTCTGACATAAAAGAATCACAAAAGAGAACAAGAAGAAAAAAAAAAAAATTGCAACTGTAATCACAGGCACAAATATTTTTAATTTATGACAGACTTAATAAAATAGGTTTTCTCCCAAATATACAGCTCTTTCCAGGAACTGTGCAGTGACTTCATTTATATAGCCTTAAGTGAAAAGAATGCCTGTAGTCAATACAGTGCTACCAAATGAAAAATAAAAAGATACAGAAGATCTGATAAACCTGTCTGCTCAGTCTCATGTGCACAAAGGACCAGAAATCTAAACATAAGAGCTAAACCCACCAGTCAACATGTAATTAACATTCAGATCTTCAGCTGGTAGAACTCCATTGGCAGCAATCCCCCAGCACCCTCCCAGATGCACAGGAATGAGCAGGAATATTGTCTGGAAGGATGAGTTCCAGTTCCCACTACTGGACATCACCACGTCCAGGTCCCTCAGATAATCCAGAGGTGCCATCCAACTCCCAAAGGGAAACCAAAATCCTTCTGCTCATTAGCAGATTCTCAGTGGGCAGGGGCCACCTTAAAAAATGGGCAGAAGAAGAACAAGTGTTTGCTGCCAGAGGAATCTGGTGGAATGGGCTGGGGGGCTGTGGTGTCAGGGATGGGGCAATCCCAGCAGGACTTTGCAGTCACTGCACTGGGAGGGTCCAGGCACATCCCCTCAGGACGTGCAGGACATCTGGATCCTGTACTTCCATTCCTTTATAGGCATGGCATGTTTGGGGGGCACTGTCTGCCAGGGAGACCAAAGAGATATTACTGCAACCACTTAGGGTATTCCATTGTCATCCCTGCTGTGTCCCTCAAGGCATTTAGCTTTATATCCAGGGTGAGAGGGTGAAGGTCCTTGATAGACAACAAATCCCTACTTGCCATGATGAATGCTGCAACACTCAGAAGTAAGACACAACAGGGGCTTGTGAACCTCATCTGAAAGTTTTCATTCTGGTCTTCAACTCGCACTAAGGCTGGGGAGGATGAACAGCCCCTTTGGCCCTCATGCAGAAAAGTCTGGCTGAAGCATGGTCTGGCATCCTGCTTTACCCTTACAGAGGGGAGGCAGGGTCAGCTGAGAGCATTTCTCCCCCAAAACTTACTTCCCAAATTCGATCTTTGTGCCCAGTGCCCTCGTCAGGAATATGCGGTGGGGCACTGCCACCCACAAAGAGATGAGGAAATCTTGGCATCTGGAAACTGAAACCCTTTGTGAGAAAGCAGAAATTGAAGGGGATGGTTGGAGCAGCTCTGACTCGCATTAGGCAACAATGGGCCTTCTCAGGAGGACACTTGTCCCACAGCCCAGGAAGGGAGGTGAGAAAAAGGACTTATGCAACCTCCCGACACATCCATGGGATGCCTGCACTGTCCAGCCACCCTCCAGGCATCAAACACCAAGAACCAGAGAGTGACTGCCTTTGGGATCCATGGGGTCTTGCAGTTCTGACACAGAAGGTCATTTTTACACATACAGGTCTGGAAAGGAGCACACAGGCTCGAGATTTTTCAGGAATCATTGCATGATGGTTTTAACTTGGTCCATCTGTACTACTCTATCACTCCTTTCCCCAAAACAAGCCAGAGCTTTTAGTTCAAACACAGAGATGGCACAATTTTGGTTTCCCCCTTTGCTGTGCAGCTGCAGAGGGTAAACACGCAGAACAATGCAATGTTCACTTCTCATTTAGATTCCAGTACAGTGCCAGAAACTGGGAGCAAGGGTTACTCAACCCTGGAAAGTCGAATTTTTTCTTCTTTGCTTTCCAAATGAAAAATGTTTTTATGTTGTGTTTTCGATGGGGAAAACCAACATATCTATCACCCCTTCCACATTGTTTTATTCCCTCAGTAAATGCAAGAACTTCAAAGAAAGCCAAAGCGATTTTTTCATCTTATGAATTTGCCCAGACACTAAACACGTTTAAATGTCATCTTCCATTTTCTGTTATGTCCTTATAAATTAGATTATCCTGCTACTGTTCTGTGAATTTGTTCTCAGGAAAAAAAAAAAATTCCAAGCCCCATTTCTTGCTTTCTACTTGAAGTTCATTCTTAAAACTTCCTGGAGCCAGAACAAAAATGGTTCAAATTGTCAATGGCTTGGAAAGAGGAGTGCTTGGGGAAAAGAGCAGGGATCTACTAAGAGCAAACAAGGCTAAAAAATAGTCTTGTATTTACTGAATCTCTAATTTTCAAGTGTCCAACCTACAACTGCTTCTGCCAGCCAAGCCTGACGTTTATACATTTTCTTTTGACATTTGAAGATTAGGTAAATCATATTTATGTGCGATAGTACCAGCACACACTTGACTCCAGTCTCTCCCCACCGCAGCAGGACCTGTCACCAGAGGGATGCTATGGAAACAGCATGTGGTGGAGGTGGCCAGGAATACACACCCATGCAGAGACCACCACAACAAATTTATCTCCTGATTAAAGGCAGCATTGACAAAATCTCCAGCTCTGCTTCCCCTCTGTGCTGAGCAGTTGCTATAGGTCTATGTTCATGTGCAAATCTACCTGATGGGCATGTGCTTGTTATCTCTAGGTTTGTGTTTATTTACCTCTTCAATTTTTAGTAGGGATACAGTCAAGGATACCAGTTCTTGGCTGCTGTTAGTTTTATAAAGTAAACATGAAGCAATTGACTGTAAGTGTCGAGTCTGCAGTGCTTTACTGAGATTTCTGATTAGAAAACCACTAAAATCTCCTTAAAGGCACTCCAGTTTCTAAAGGTTTCTGAAAGGTATCTGAGATTGGTTTGCAGAAGCAGAGAATTGAGCTTGCCTTTTTTGTCATTTACTTCTGATCCTGCCCCAGGTGTCTACAACTTCATTCCAGCAACTTTTGCTCATGGTGAGAACAGACTGGAGTTCTTTTTCCTGAGGATTCCCATTCTGTATGGAGAATGAAAACAGTTGAGTCAGACATGAATGAAGAGAGGAATGGGAAGGAAGGAGAGAAGGAGGGAAGGAGGGAAGGAGGGAGGGAGGGAGGGAGGGAGGGAAGGAGGGAAGGAGGGAAGGAAGGAAGGAAGGAAGGAAGGAAGGAAGGAAGGAAGGAAGGAAGGAAGGAAGGAAGGAAGGAAGGAAGGAAGGAAGGAAGGAAGGAAGGAAGGAAGGAAGGAAGGAAGGAAGGAAGGAAGGAAGGAAGGAATGCAAAGGAGAGAAATGCAAAGGAGAGAAATGACAGAAAAGAAAGTGCAAACTGTTTTATAACCTTGATTTAAAACCCAGTCTGAGCCAGACCTGTTATACAGAATATGTTTCCTTGGGGGTTCATAATGCAACTACTACAGAGAAGCCAGCATGACCTGACACAGCATGAACTATTCAGCAGCCTAGTAAAAATATGAATAGCTCATAATGACAGGAGAATCAAACTGTTAGTGTCTGGAATGTGAGATTATAAAACATGAGATGATAAAATATCACGATCCAGATTGAAAATCAATATATTTGTTAAAATTACCAGCAAAGGAACACGGACTGTTGGAAAACAGTCAGTGCATTCCCTACAGCTGCTACCAGCATTCTTCAGATAAGGTGAGAAGTTGCAAGTTTAAAGTAAAAATAAATTAAAGGGTTCTTATGTCAATCCAGAGTATTCAAAAATAGAAAATGTAATGGGAAGCATGTAGTGAAAAGCCAGGGTGGAGGGGTGAACAAGGGCAACTGCAGCACTGATATCTCAAGAACAACCAGTACATTACCTTCACCTGGAGGGGTTTTCAGAAGGTGCTCTGCTGTAAGGCAATGCCCTTGCAATATTTAGAGGGATTTGCTGCTAGAAACTCTTGGATGAAGGAATTTCACATGCACCAAGTGAAATACCAAAGAGAGAACTAGCCAGCCTGCCAGGTTAGTCACTGGGGTTGGTGCAGGTAAGTAATAGCAGTGAAGTATCCCTGCTCAGGTAAGAACTTAAACAAATGTTTGGACTGTGCATATTGCTTAAGTGTTTTTTAAAGCAATTGAATACACCCAGGCCAGACTAATGAAATTCTACTGCTATTCATCCCACCACACAAGAGTGTCCTCCATACCACAGATATGAAAGCAAATAAGATAACGGGAAAGGTGAAATAAGAGGTGCTACTTACCCGTGCTATGCATTTTGCCTTTTTTTTTTTTTTTAAAGGACCCATTTTTAACCAATCCTTAGCATGGTTTGTATTAAGTCTGGATCACAAATGACACCCACCATGCAGCTGTTTACATCTGGCTCACAGGTGCATGGCTGGTGTTTGCCAGGGGCAGATGGATGCCTTAGAGAGACCTTTCAGTGCAGACAGAGAGGAGGAAAGGGTGAGGGTCTTTACTGTTCCCTACCTGTGTTCTCTCCCTATTATGCCTCCTGTTAAGAAATAGAAGTCAGTTTGCATGGACACACTGATTGGGAAAGGCTCCAGATTTTCCTTTAAGGTAGTGAAAAGTATAGTAGTGAATACTTGAAGGAGTACAGGGCAAGTTGACTAGAAAAAAATATTGCTTAGCAATCCAGGTAAAGCTTCCAGCAACAGGACCTCAGGGTACAGCCTTTGGCTGTGCTGGGATTGCAGAGTCCATTGTCCTGACTGTGTGTCCTGCCCCAGGGGACAGAAATGGGTGCATTACATTAAAATCTGTCAAATGCTCCCAGGTATCTGGCACTGTGGTTTGTACACAGTGGTTTGTACACACCCTAAAGATCCCTCCACATGGGCATTAAAATGCCCTGTATGATGCAGAGCTCAGTGCTCCTGTTCCCCACAGGCTGAGGGGACAGCCCTGGTTCTGAAAACCCAGTTACCATCATCTGCTCAGAAACCAAATGCTGGGTCTGACAGAGGGCAAACCTAGAGGGGAGACCTTAATGTGCTCTACTACTACCTGAAAGGAGACATCAAGTTGCACTGGAGGAGGTTTTTGTTAGATATTATGAAAAATTTCTCCACAGGAAGTGTTGTCAGGCACTGGAACGGCTGCCCAAGGAAAGAGGCAGAATCACTGGAAGTACTCCAAACATGCGTGAATGTGGCACTTGAGGACATGGTTTAGTGGTGAGAAGATGGTGGTGGTTCTAGGTTGACAGCTGGACTTGGTGATCCTGGAGCTCTTTTCCAGCCTGGGTGATTCTGTGGTTCTATAACCTGGCTGGAGAGCAGGACTTCTGCACACTTGGCACTGTGGGGCCTGTACAACACATGGGCTGCCAGGAGGATAAACCAGCACGTCTTGCCCATATTCCCCCACCCATCATAGCCTGAGAAAGTAGAAAGCTGCAGGGCAGAAGGATGCAGGAGGCAGGATGGGGTGAATGAGCAGGAATTCATCCCTTGTATTACCAGCCTGGCACTTTCAGAGCCAAGCTCATCAGGGCTTTGGCAGGGGAGTTTTGTTGGAGAGGAACAATGCCACAGACATGGGTGTAACAAAGAGATCTTTGTGAACACGACTGGCCTGCAGCACAGGATCAGGACTTCTTTTCAGGCTGGCTGCCTGGAATACTGAAAGAGGACAAACAGCTCCCCAAGTCAGAATAACATGACCGAAAATCCCAGTACATCCCCCGAGCTCTCTGCCTGAGCAACTCCTCAGCCACGCAGCCACTTCTTCCTCGGTGGGAGGATTTGAATGAAAAAGAGGGGGAGACGTGGTGGCTGAGGCAGTGGGAAGAGCTCTTTGCATGCATGCACACGTAGCTCTGGCTGTCAGGAGCCTGGCTGCCTGGCTGCAGAGTTTGGGAAGCCCTGCAGCACACAAAGGTTGCACTCAGACAACAATCCTAAATTCAGCGCCTTTGCTCTACTGAGCCAACAAAAAAAATTCTGCCCTCCCTCCCCCGACTTTGGCAGATCAGCTGCTCCCAGATTTCCTGATGAATTACCACAAGGAAGAGAAATCATCCTCAGCCCTTCCTCACTCAGAATGCTGAGGATTTTTTCACACAGTCTGTGTAAAATGAAGCACACCCAAAAAGCACACCCAAATTCATGCTGCCACAGCCAAAAAGTGCCTGTGCAACCACATCCCCAGTAAGAGTGTTGCAGCCTCTCTTAAGAACCTACAAAATAAAATGCACCCACAGATTTCCAACTCAAACACACCACCAAACTCACCCACTACATCTCTGACTCTGCCAATTTATTTTTTTTCAATAAATTTAGGCCACAGGAACCCAGTTTACCCTAAAAGATTCCAACTTCTTTATAAACCAACTTCACAGAAGATTTTTCTTTTTATATAACTATGTCACCAAGCCTATGCTTTAACCAACATTCAGAAATTACATGCTCACAAGCTGGATTGGAAGCCTGTATTTTATTTTCAGTTCCCATCACAAATTCAGTCATCAACAATGCCATCAAGCTGTCTCTGAAATATTCTTACACCTCTATCAACTTCAGGGGCACTATCATTAGTGAGGTGAGACCCTAAATCTTCCATGCACAAGCATGCCTGCAGATCAACACACATACTGCCACTGAACTTGCAACCAAATATATTCAAAAGATATCACACTGCTGTGCCTTAAAGGAGACTCTCAGGGGCCACTGGTGACTTGGAGGAGAGCAGTGATGGCACTTGCTTTGCTGGTGTAAGACTGGGCTTTGCCTTATCCAAAGAACTGCCCTTACTTTGCAGTGACTTCTTTGTGTCTTCAGCATCCTCACGAGGGGAAGCAGAGGGGCAGGCACTGATCTCTTCTCTCTGGTGAAAGGACTGGAGGAAATGGCATGGATCTGAGTCAGGGGAGGTTAAGGTTGGATATCAGGAAAAAGGTTTTCACCCTGAGAGGGGCTGAGCACAGGAACAGGCTCCCCAGGGCAGTGGTCACAGCACCAAGCCTGAGAGAGCTCAAGGAGTGTTTGTACAATACTGTCAGGCACAGGGTGTGACTCCTGGGCTGTTCTGTGCTGGGCCAGGAGCTGGACTCAATGATTCTGATGAGTCTCTTCCAACTCAGCTTATTCCATGTGGAACCAGAAGCTTGCTCCAGTGCAGAAACCCCAGCCAACCGACTGCCTCTACCCCTCAGGTTTCACATACTAAACCCTAATGGGATCCAAATGGAAAATCATCAAGTAACTGAAACCAGCAATAGAATGCCATGTGTTCTGAGAGAAATTTCCCCCAGCATCTAACTTTCTAACTTTTAAATAACTGCCACCCTCAACAAACTCATAACCAGAAGCAAAACCGACCAAATCCACCCTCGAAAAAATGAGCAGCAACAAGCAGAAAATAAATAGCCTGCAAACCCACTTCTGCAGCCACTGCCACAACTGCCCTCCAAGCAGCCCCACTGCAATCCAGGAAGCCTCCACATGCTCCCCATGAAACCTGACACACACCACACCTGTGCACTGCAGGACTGATGGAAACTATGCAGTGTGACAACATGTATGTGCTGGAGTGAAGTCTGCTGGACAACCAACAAAGGACCTGAGCACCCAGTTACCATTCAGAAGATATTTTTCACTAAATGTTCCCACTGACAGCTCAAAGCACCATCCTGGCTTCTGATACAACTCCAAAAGGCAACCCTGGAAAGGAAAATGCTCAAATCTACTGGGGTGAAAAAGAGAAAGAAATTATGGACCCAACAAAGTCCATGTACTTAAGGCCCACTTTGATCTTCCTTCTGTCTGGCTGAATGAAGGTCATTCCACATGGGCTGCCTGCCAGCACGCTTCCCCCTGCTTTTCTCTGAAGAAATGAACACGTTATCAACTTCCTCTTGCTAAAACCTCATCTGGTCACAGACTGTAACCACCCTTTTTTTTTCTCAAGTTGACTGGTCATCTGGCACAACTGTGTTGAACAAAGAGCTGTTGTCTCTCACCTGTGTTTTGGCTTCCTGTTTGGAAGATGTTGCTACTGGTTTCTGTGTCATGAGGTGAGAGCTACGTGTCCACCAATGTAACTGTCAGTTTTGGGGTTGGTCTTTTTTTTTGGTTGGTTTTTTTTTTGTGTTTTTTTTTTTTTTTTTGGTTGTTTGTGGGTTTTTTTGTATTTCAGCTGGTCTAATGAAATATTTCACAATGTTCTTGAGCCCTTCACCCCATGATGAGGTGTCCAGGGAATACTGCAGGGGAAAAACACATCACAGGAGTGCCATACACCTTCTTCCTTAGGCCACAAGGAGCAGAGTTCAGGTGCTTCTCATGCCCACCAACCTGCACTGAGTGAGAAATGAAACTCTCAAACCAGGCAGAGGTTAATAGACATCTTAAAAACAAAGCTCAGGGTGGAAAGCAGATTGTGGCTCTGAGAGCTGGGGCAAACTCCACAGGGAACCTGATCCCTCCTCCAGGAGTTTGGCTGCACTGGCTGTGCCTTGTGGCACCCACAGCAGTGGTTGCTCTTCCCACCATGCCCATTCCCATGTCCTTGTTTCCCATGCAGTCACAGACCAGCTGTAATCCCAAGGCTGTGTGCCTCCCTGGCACAGTCTCTGCTGCAGAAACAGCTTCCCTGAAATGCACGTGAGCCCTGGTGCTCCAGTTACTTTCAGGAATGTGCCCCTACCAAGGATTAAGCAAAATAAATATTATCTGGTTCCATATCTGTTTTTATGTTTGCTTATGCATACCTGGCTCCAGCCCGGTCCAATGCTTAGACCTGCCAACATCTCCAGTTATTACAGAGCATCTCTGTTTTACAGGATCACTTTTCACTTTCAAGGGCCTTTTCTCTAGAGGACAATTACACCTGCCTGCTTCTGTTCCCTCCCTAAACCCACAGATATCATATGCAGGGTTACACTTCCCTACAGAGGAACCCTGCATTGCAAAGAATTCATGCTAAAACCAACAGAAAAATAGGTCTTATCTGAAGAATACTAACATGTGCAAGACTTCTTTGGGTGTGCTAGTGAGCTAAGGGTGTCCAAATCTTTTTTTTCCTGTGGGATTTAGGTGAACTGTCCTCTTAGTTACTTATTTCATACCTTTTTTTGGAGCACTTTTTTGGAGCATTTTTTCCTCTCATTATATTCATTATATATTGCTTTGCATATTCATTAAATACTGCTTTTCTTGCTCCATATTTAAACTACTGCTTCACAAAGTGGTCCAGATTTTCCTCTAATTCTCACTGATGGTGTCAGGGGCCTCTGCAAAGTGATGCCACAGAGCTCTACCTGCCCAACACTGCTGATTTTTAGTGGACCATCTTCTTCCTCTTCCCACACCCAAAATTTGCAGCTATGACAACCTCTAGTTTTCTGGAGATGAGAAAACTCCTGTTGGACTTAAGGGAAAAGAGCAACTCTCACACTTGGAGAGATGAGGATCTGCAATGTCTCTCTTTGCCAGCTTTAGCAAGCTGCAAGGGAAGCACGGGACTATGGCTCCAAAATGAGGGGTCTTACACTTTACTTTTGTCAGCAAAAAACACTGAACAGGTGGTTTCACCCCCAGCAGATTCCTCCTTACAGCCAAGAGTGATGACACTTGAAGCTTTACACTTCAAGGGGACAACAGCACCAGCAGAGCAAAGCAGAACTGAGTTGAAAGTTGAACTCTGTCCAACTTATGCTGATTAAGAGAAAAACCACAGCTGTCTTCAGTGGTTTAAGTCCTTTGATGTGCACAATTAATTTTGATTAACCAGGTCCTCAACGCCCTCTTGTTTTACGCCAACAGAGAGTTTGGCCCATAAAGTTCACATTGTCACAAAAATCACTAAGGCAGCTCTTAAAAACGGCTCTGTACCTTGGGCATTACTGTGGAGGGTTCAGAGACAGCTCCTCTGCAACCCTGGAGAGCTTCAGGGTGGCTGTGTGGTGTAGGTAAGTGGATAAATTTGCACATCAGCACGTGTAGCTATGGGAAAACTCCCCAGATGTGTTTTGCACAAGAGGCAGTCAAGAGCACGTGGGGCTGGACGTTGTAGGTGATGCTGAATGGAATTGTTGGCTCTTGCTTCCAGTGGAAAAAGGAGGCAGAGAGACACAAATTACCTCAGTTCCAGGCTGGAGTAGCATCCACTACTGCCCAGACAGCTTACTTATGCGCAAAACCCCTGGATTTTGAACTTTTGAACATTTATAAACTGTGCCAGGATCCAGATGAGTGCTGCGTGTGGAGCTCTGCATTTATGAAAGCTAATGAGTGTGCAAGAGCATTTTTTGGCCCCATCAATGAGCCAGTGATTTTGCCAGCAGCCCAAGCAGAGCTGCAGGGCAAATCATTTACAAAACTGGTCCAGAACCTTTCAGTTGCACCTGAAACGTGGCACTTTACAAATGAGTTGTAGATACAAATAAGATCACTTGAGTTCTCTTTGTCCGTTTTGCATGAAATTCAGCTTTGTGGGGAAGAGGTCAGGGGTCTTCATCACAAGTCTTCAGGTTGAGAGCAGAGTGTTTGCTCCCCTTTCCTCCCAGTCTCTCATTTCTGGGTGATGCATGTCAAGACCAGTGCACAGGAGGAGACAAAACCCTTCCTTGCAAAAAATCGAGTTAAACGAGACATGACTAGATTTTTAACTGCCAGGAGGACTGCAAGGAAGAAAAAAGGAAGGGAAAGGAATAAAAAAAGTCATCCAATGTATCTCCAGAGCTGTCACCAGGCAGCAGTGAGTCCCCAGAGCCGTGAGAACCTCGCTGCAGCCCAGCCAGGCAGGGCAGTGCCAGGCTGGGCTCACTCACCACTCCTGGGCCATGCCCTCTGCAAAGAAAGGACCCCCTTTTCTGACAAGCAAGCTGTGGGCAGGGTGCCAACTGCCTGTTTCTGAACTGGGAAAGGCTACTCCTTGGAGAAAGGCCTGGACCCAGGCACTGGAAAGATTTAACCCTTCCAGAGCTGGTTGGTTTTGCAGAATGTCACAGGGGCAGCTGGTGTGCCCAGTGCACCAAAACTCACCAGTGACAAATCCTGTCTAGCACAAGCTGAGGAAGCTCACTTTTACAAGTGCTGGGCATCAAAAGCCCTTATGCAGCACCTCCAGAGCAGACAGATATCTATTTAATAATGGTGCCAAATAATTGTGGTGCCAAATCAAAGGCACAACAGCAATTGCACTAACCCCAGACATTTAGACACTTACATATTTCACATGGTGGTGTTGCAGTCTCCAGAACTCTGTGCAGCTGTGTGCCCCATACTGCTCAACAGTGCTGCCCAGCATTCCTCATTGCAAAAAATGTGCATCATCTTGCAAAAAAAGAAGGCAAGGACATCTTGTGTAGTGCTACCAGTTTGCCTTTCCTCTGCAGCCAAATGCAGCTGATCTCCAGTGCTAAATTTTAGGTCTGTTTCCCCTGTACCCCCACCCCTGGTTTATTTGTTTGTCAGATGTGTAAGGGCATGCTTTGATTTTCTTACTTCTTTTATCCATCCACAGACCACCCATCTGCTGCCTCACAGAGCAGCACAATGTGTTGAGTACCACAGACTGAAAAGCACTTTCCTTTCCCTTCCAGAGCCTTGGCATTACAAAATGCTGAGATAAACAACAGCTTTATGTTAAGAAAGAGAAATGACAAAATCCTCAGCAACAACCTAGCAGGACACCTCTAACCTGTTATAAAGGTAGCAGTTAAAATACAGATGGGCTAAAGGATATTGCCTACTTCAGAGAAAGTGCAAAAGAAAGTTCTTCTCAAATTACACACACTTTGTAGTAACTTGTATGAGCAGGAGGGGACTGAAGCAGTGTCAGAAGATTCCACTGTGATTCACTGTGGGTTTGGAAGGAAATGCATAAGTTAAAAAATATTACTGGTCAGTTTGTCAGGTCTTGCTAAGGGACATGAGCATCACACAGTTGCTACAGCTATGAAGGAGTAACTTGAGTCACTTGATCCCCTGTCACATCCTACAATTGATCTGCTCCCTTCAGGCTTGCCCTGGCTCCTGACCTTTGTCTCTGCTGTTCCCTGATGCCCTCACAGCATCTTTTCACAGCACAGGAAGCCTGCTGAGGGGCAGTCCATGCATTATGGATGATCCATGCCCTCCTGCACTGTGCCTGTGCTCGCTGCTCAGGAAAGCTCACTACATGACCCCTTGCCTTCTGTGACTACCCAATAAAGCACTTATCCTCCACATGAAATTATGAACTCATGTGGCTCTAAAAATAGGCAGTGTCACCTGGTTTGGAGCTGTGAACCTTAAACCATTGGCTTAAAGACTAGGGAAAAGCCTGCTCTTCTCCATTAATATGAATAAATAATTTCCAGGGTGAAAGCCTGCACACGGATCAATTTGGCCTAGAAATGCCCACATCCCACTTTGCTTTTAAATGCAGGTGTTTCTGGTTGGAGTGGTACCAGTGTAGCAAATTTGGGAATAATTAAATACTAATGTGTTGTTTCATCCCCCCTTTCATATGGCTCATAGAACAAAATTTCAAATTTCTATAGCAACAGGCTGAAACAATACTCTGGAACTTGTTGATATTTATCCCATGATCTAACAGGGGTTTGTTGACTGTGCTACTCTGCAAAGCAAGGGCATTAAGTCAGAGCTTTATTCTTTTACCATATGGTCCCCAGGAAAGAAATTTTCTCTCACACTTAGTGCTCTGCACTGCACTCAAGTGCACCAACAATAAGATTCATAAAGAAAGCCATTAGTTACCTGTGATTAAATCCCATGGCCCAGGTATGGATTTTAAATTTATGGAAATAAAATTCTAAACGTAAAACTGAGGTTGCATAGATCCAGATGAGTGTTAACGAGTGCGAAGGGCTGCGAGAGTAATGTGTTATTTTACTGTTATTGTAACATGTGTTTATCTTTAAAGAAGGTGCCTGTGAAAGGTATTGCACAGGGATTTAAGTCATGTGGGTAGGTGCAAGTAGCACAGGATTAGGTGGCTGGGGGACCAGGCTAAGATTAAGGAAGTTACGTCATTCCCAAATTCAGAAAACTCGGGAGGGAATCTCAAAGGAATGGGGAGAACTCCAATAGAAAATTCTTTAGACAGAGGTGAATGTGAATAGTGAATATTGGAGGGGCTTGGAACACAGGCCATATGAGGAATGACTGAGGGAGCTGGGGTTGTTCAGCCTGGAGAAAAGGAGACTCAGAGGTGACCTTATCACTCTCTACAACTTCTGAAGGGTGGCTGTAGTAAGGTGGGGGTTGGTCTCTTTCTCCAGGCAGCAAGTGACAGAATGAGAGGACACAGTCTCAAGCTGCACCAAGGGAAATACAGGTTGGATATTAGGAAAAAGTTTTTCACAGAAGGAGTGATAAAGTATTGGAATGGCCTGCCTGGGGAGGTGGTGGAGTCACCATCCCTGGTTGTGTTAAAAAAAAGACTGGATGTGGCACTTGGTGCCATGGTCTAGTTGAGGTGTTAGAGCATGGGTTGGTCTTGATGATCTTGAAAGTCTCTCCCAACCTAGAAATTCTGTGATTCTGTGATTCTGTAATGATGCTGCACTTTTTTTAGTTAGTGGGTTTTTTGTCTTTGTTTTGTGGGGGCTTTTTGAGCTGTCTTCCTATGAGACTTCCAAAAATACAGCAAGACAGACAGTGATTCTGTTGGTCAGCTCAGGGATCACTCCCAGACTTGTCCACAGAGACCCACCTCTTGTGGGACAAATTCAGTTCACACAGCAACACAGAAGCTTTTGACTTGACTAATTTGTGGTAGCATTTCTCCCTATGACATAATTTTTGCAGTGTTTTGGGAAGCAGCAAACTGCTTTTTAAGAACACACAGCTCGTTCAAAGCTGGTTGGTAAGGGCATGTTGATCAATCTACAGGACTGGCCATGTACCCCTTGAGTATTGCCAGCACTCCTGGCAATCCCAGGAAGAGTGCTTCCAAAAAATCAGGTATGAATGAGTTTTGAGATGTGAGATTCACTAACCAAGGGGAAAAGCACTGTACCTGGATTTAGGAAGGAAGAGAAAGTCCACATGGACAATGGTAAAGCAGCCAGTGGAAGCTCAACACCATGAAAAACACTCAGCTGAATTATTGACAATCAGTCAGTGACTCTGAGAGCATAAAGGGAAGGAAAACAGCCAGCGTGGATTTGCGAAGAGCAAATTGCCTCAAATCAAGTGAATTTCCTTCTCTGGCAGGGTCTCAGGGCTGGTGGGTAAGGGTATGCTGTGGATGTGGTATATCTTGGCTTCAGAAAGATTTCCAACAGCACGAGGCTGGAGAGGTCTGAGAAGCACTTTCAGAGATAAAACTGGAATTCAAAGCAGCCCTGATAAAACAAAATAAAATGGATCTAAAGTCAGCAGGGTGAAACTCAGTGGGAGGGCAGCACTCAGGAAGGAAGACTCAGGTGCCCAGAAGAAGGCCAAGCTGGGCAGATGGCCTGGGCTGCTGCACAAACCAGTCTGGGTGCCAGAGAAAAGCGGGCATCGGGCATGAATTGACAATGTGATATTGTTGGGTAAAAGGCAAATGTCATTCTGGGACATGCCAGCAAGTGCTGTAAACAATTACTCCACTCTGCTCTGCTTTGAAGAGCCCTGAGGTGCAGCCCAGTGCCCAGACCTTGGCACCAGGCTCTGCAGAGGGTTTGGGCAGATGGGAACATATAGGGAAGAGGAGCAAGAGGAGCTGCGAGGGACTGAAATGCATTATTTATGGGGAAAGGATGAAGGAGTAATTTGTTTAGGCTGAAAAAAAAGGGTTCTGCCATAAATAATACACAGAACAATATTAAATGAGGAAATTCATGGGGTTGCTGGCATGGGGCAGCTACGCTGGTGATCTGTGAGAGATATCAGGCACAGAAGTGGGGAACTGGTCCAAAGTGCTTGGGAACAAATAGGCTGTCAGGGACAAGGCAGATACACTGGGGCTTGCTGACCTCCCAGGGCACTGCTTCACAGTCCCACCCTCTTCCTGACCAGGATCCAAACCCACCAGAGCTGCCACCTTCTGTGAAACCCTGCTCTGAGCTGATACCTTTGGTGGAAGGAGCCAAGGGGACCGAGTCTCATGCTGTACATTTCAATGTATGAATTCCTTGAAATGCTGAGCCCCTGAGGATGCTGTGATGGGCTTTGGGCATGCAGGGTGGGAAGGACAGGACCCCTCTGTCAGTCTGTCTTCTCTCACATGGCACCCTGGGCTGGCCAGGCAGGAGTGCAGCAAGAATACTCTCCCCCCCAAAAAAACCCCAAAACAAACAAAAAAACCCAAACCAATCAACCAATCAACAAACAAAAAAGTAAAAAAAAAAAAAAAAAAAAAAAATTCAAAACCAACCAACAAAAAACAACAAAAACCAACCAAACAAAACCAAAAAAATCCCCAAAACTCCCCAAACCCCCAAAAAGCTGGACCAAACCAAACCACGACCACTGAAAAACCAACAAAGAAGACAACAGCAAATAATTTCTGAATGTGAAGGAAAGCAAAGGACATTTGCAGGTGGGCCAGCTCCATGAAAAGAGTGAACCAGTCAGCTGAGAGAGGTTGAGCTGGAGGTTGCTGCTCTTGTTCAGGACTGTCTTCCTATGAACAGACATCAGTCTGGAGGGTGAGGGCAGGGCATCTCCCTCCCAGAAATACAGTCTGGGGTTATCTCTGCCAAGTACCACTCATTTTGGGGTGGGAAGCGTGAGGCCCAGTGTCTCTGGCAGTTGCCAAAATCAGACTTGCTTGCCTTTGGAAAACCAAAATCTCACTCACCTTTCCTGTGCTTCACATGACAGCCCTCTCTGTCTGGATCTTTTGGGAACAATCACAAGGTGAGCAGGGACTTTGTTTGCTTTGCAGATCATGGCAATAAGAGCATGGTGTCTCTATCTGGCTGGTGCTGCAGTGTGCAGACCAGCATGTCCAGGGATTTTCTTACTCACAAGCTGCACCTTGGATGCTTTCACACTGCCCTTCAGTCTTCCCTCACCCACACACCTCTCCTGTTGAAAGAAGGTTTGTGATAAAAGATTCAAGACCGATTCTGGAACTGAAGAGGATTTTTTTTTTATTGATTTCTGGATTTTTCATCAACTTGCTGTTTTCAGACTGATTTTCTGAGTAGCTGTCCCCTGTAGTCCAGGATTGGATCACATTAGAGAGTTCCACCAGCCTCAGACAGTGGTCCAGCCCTAGGCAGGTGTAAACCCTCCCCACCTCCACAGCACAGCTCATACCAGAATACTCAGGGCTTTCCACAAACCCGCCCCAACCCAGCAGTAAATCTGCAGCACTGTGATCTTACCCAGGGTGGAAATGTCTTTCCCATCAAAGGAGATGATTTAATGCACGTCTGCTAAGCTGTGCAAAGCCTTGTATTTTACTGCTAGCACACCTTCTGGGACTGTTCATCCCTTTGGATTCTCTTGAGGGGTCCCATTCCAACTTGGAGAAGGGCAGGGGGAGGTTGTTTCCTCAGAGAACTGAAAGATACCCTCTCTGCCCTCACCCCCATGGCTTTTTCCTCATAGGGAGCAAGCAGTGTACACAACCAGGCTTTCTGAGAAAAGAAGAGAAGCATGTGACAGTGCTTTTAATGTCTGCTGCTCTTCCCAGCCTCCCCCCCGAGTTTGTTTCCTGGGGTTGTACACAATCTCCAGCAAAGAAAGGATTTTTGAGCAGCCCTTTGAAAATCATCCTCCACAGTGTCCAGGGAGATAGTCCTGTAAGACAATACCAAGAAACAAAAAGCATTGTGGGCCTCCTAGTCCAAGGAATACTCTTCAGCTTGAGCACACGTATCCATGGAAGGTAGAGAGACCAAATGAAAAAACCAGAGAAGCACCTCAGTTATTCTAATTAATGACTGAGCAAATGCTGACTCTCACAAAGTCCTCATTTCCATTGATTGAGGTGCAGCCTTTAACTCACCAGGAGCTGTGAGTCTGGACAGCTGCTTTGACAATCCTGGCAACATCCCCACTGTGCTCATGTTCTGGGTTATGAAACTGCAGTTGCTCCAGGCTCAGTGGGTTTGCTTTGTTGTACTACATTTTGGACTTCACAGTAGGCTGTTCAGAAGAAGCACAAACCAAAAAATTGCTCAACATTGGGACCCAATATTCAGAAGCGGAGGCTCTGCCCCCCCCAATGTGTGTTAATATGTCATAAAGAATTATGAAGTTGGTAGATATCTCCTCCATTCTCCATTAAATGAGCCTTCTGTTCCCATACTGGCTCTCAAATGCAAGGCAGCTGTCACAGATAGGGAAGCTCTGGCTCTCCAACAGCCATGGACATTGGTCTAAGGTAATTTTGCTGAAGTCAGTGCAGCATTACCACAGGTCTTTGCACAGAAAATAACTTGGAATATGTGCTGCACATAAAACATCAGTGTGTAAAACAAGATGCATTTTCAAAAGCTCTCTGTGTAACCTCAGGACTGGATGGTAAAATCTGTCAAATATAGAATTTTTAAATGGGAACCCCGTGTGAGATGGAAGATTTCCCAGCATTTAAAAATGTGGTTGCTTACAACACTCAAGGACTTGTTCACTTGAGGTCTGTAAGCTGGATCATGCCAGGCATCCATGATTCACATAACTGCATGGGAGATGGAGTTCAGGGAAAAACCATCTCCCAAGGACGTAGCAGAGACCAATGTCATCTGTCTTCTCTTCATCACAACATTACTGTAGGAGGATGAAAAACTAGAGCTCTGCTGTAAGGCTGAGGATTTATGATCATTTCCAAACAGTCACATGTCATTGGTGAATCACACTTGTCATGCAAATTAGAAGCAGGTAACATCATGGTTTCTGGCTGGACAGAGGAATGTTGTTTACAACTATAGATTTTATTTTTTTTTCCTGGAAAATGCTGGCACAGATTGACAAGAATAAGTCCTAATTTATGCCCAATGTTGCCTTGGACCGGTCAGATAAATAAGACCCTAAAAAACCCCGACAAAGTGAAAAAAAAAATTAAATGTTCGTATTTTAAGGATTAAATGCTATGCTTGCATGTTTGAAAACACAGTTCCAGTTGTAGTTAAGTATTTGTAATGTTTGATTTTAGGCACAAAAAGTCATTTTTTCCAGTCACAAATTTTTTTCACTCTTTGGTTCACATAAAACACTTTGAATATTCTCATTTTGGGACAATCTGAAACAAATGGTGGTTTAATTCTTTCAGTGCTGTCAATTAATTGAAAAAACCCCTAATTAGCCAATCTTTATTTGCAGGTCCCATGCTCTGTTTTAATCCTTCAAAGCCTCTCTGTTTTCTAGCAGTTGTGGGTATTTCAGACAGAGCACGTGTGTACATTTATCTATAAAATAAATTCTGGCACAAAACTTCAGTAAGATGGGAAAAGTTTTTGGATTTATGAGCTGCTTTGCTTTGTTTTGCTTCTTCAGTACCTGACTGAAAAGTCAGAGTAACTCAAAGAGGACTTGAGAAGGATATTTTATTTTAACCTGGGATTATAATCTCTTTAGCTAATCATGTATAAGAAGATCAAAGTCTGAAGTTGTGTTTTCTGTCTCTGCCTGAAAAAAAAAAATAAATCAGATCTCATCTTTTTTCTAGATGATGATATTATGGATTTTTTATTTGTCATTTACACATGTCAGCTGGTTTGAGTCCTTAATGGTTATTTCCATGAAGAAGTGGCCACTGACTTGTGTAAGTGCTGACAGAAACAAAAATCAAAACTGTCTGTCACCAGAAGAGGAGACAGATTGAATTGACACTGGGATATCTCTTCAGCAGAGGAGCATTTCTGGCCCAGTGAAGAGCAAACCATCTGACTGAGCATCTCCTCCCTTAGGGCTGCCCTGTGGTCACTCTGGTTTTTGTAATGCCACCCCTTTCCCAGCTGTCCCACGAATGCAGCACCTTCCAGGAATGCAAGGTGTGGGTGATGCTTTGATTTGTCAGCTCCAGAAACCACATGGGAGCTGAGGCAGTGCCAAGGCTTTGGGCCCCAAGAAGATAAGAAAGCCCCAGGCAGGGGCTTTGCTCTCACAAGGGTTACACAGAGATCAGCTAAAACTTGTCCTTGTACCTATTGAAATAAATAAAGGGCTCCAAGTTATGCATTGTATGTTGTATGTTGTATTGACGTTGTATGTTGTATTGTTATACTGTTTACCATGTAGTTAAAAAGGTTATGCTGTTACTTACCTGTTATTTCAAACTATTCGTGTTGGATCTGTACCCTCAAATCTCAAGTTTCCTATGTTCCAAGTTGTGTATTCTCTTTCCCCAGATCCCAAATTCCCCCTTACCTTCCGTCGGGATAGGCCTCTGCTGCTCCCTGCATGCTCGTCAAACTGTTAACCCCGCCCAATATGCAAATCCAGAGGCTCCCATGATGCACCGCTCCACGCGGAAGTCCAGTTGACCCCAAAAAGACCCCTAAAACAACGAGCCGACCCAAAATCTGACCCTCCAAAGGACACTGCCCTGCGAGGAGGACATCTAGCCATCTGTGGAAGGCTTCCCCCCAACTCACCATAACCTGGAGAGTACTGGACAAAGGTGACACCCCTGGACTAAACCGAGCCAAGCGATTTCCTAAGAACTCCCGTGAGGAAGGAATCCCGACTCTGCAGCACGAGCGGCAGACTCGACTGGCACCTCCTCCTCCGTGGTGTCCAGTGGGAGCAGCGGCGGCGTGCGCGGCCCCTCGAGCCCCCTACCCAGAGCTGACCTCTAATAAAGGCCTTTCAAAAGGAGCTGGTCTCCTGGCCCATTTTTAACATCTATGGCTGAGGGAAGCAGCAGCCCCTGTGTGCCCTGCCCTCCCCTGCCCACAGCAGTGCCAGCTTTGCCCTCTTGGCCACTCATGTCCAAGCTGATGCTCCCAGGAGCAGAGCCAACATCAGTGCAGGTGCTGTAAAACTTTGCCACACAGAAAAAATAAAAACTCTTTATAAACCAGAGCAAGGCTGATGTTAAAAGCTGAGGCTTGGAGGGTGGTGTCTGTGGGAGGGAAGGGTTCAAGAGTAATTAGAAAAATCTCACTCAACCCTGGATCTCTCCAGGACATGTGTTTTTGCAGAGTATTTTGTAGGTAAAAAAGGTGAAAGATAAGCAGTTTTAAAGTGCTGTGTGTGTGTACAGGATGTCCATCCCACCCAGGCAGCTCTGCTGGGAACATAGATTCATCCACTCATCTCTTTCACTAACAGATAAAAATGAATGCACAACAAAATAATGATATCTCCTACTGGTGATTCTGACATGAAAAATATGTGATGTGCGTGTCAGGTGTTCCCAAACAACTCATATTCCTGGAAATAGCCAGTGGAAATAGAGAAGCAGATTAAAATGTGATGGCTGAACAAAAAAAAAAAAAATCTCTATTCCTTATCTTTTTACAAAGCTGTTTTTCATAGAATTTATTTCCCCTAACATCCTGCAAATTTATGTTGGTATTAACACGTATTGTCGACAAACATTTTCCTTTCTCTCCATTATGATTTCAACGACTGTAGGGGACACAAGAGTGTATTTTCCTTTAATCCAGTTCTTCCTCCAATTTAATTCCAAGGTTTACAGAGCTAAAACTGCATTTGTCTTCCACATACTTCTGCCTTGGCAATGTCAGCTGTGGTATGAGAGCACTGGCTCCCCAGTGGAATATATTTGTGGCTCTGAGTTTATTATCTCTCAGACCAAATATCCCACTTGGGCTACTAGTAAATTCAATGAGAGACATGTCAGATGTGTTGGATGCAAAATCTGCTATATTAGTGTTAAAAATAGGTGAGTTTAATCCTGGTTTTATGAAAGTCTGCAGCAAAGCTCTTGCTGTCTTCTGAAGGGCCAAGCTTTCACTCACTGTGGCTTTTCTAATTAGTAGACAGACAATGCCACTCAAACAGGAATTTTTCTGTCCTTATTCCTCTCCTAGGATAAGTCCTACATTCCCAAAATGCCACCCAGCTAGCCAGAGATAGGAAATTTATTTCTTTGCAAGTAGAATTCTACTTAGAATTAGAAATAGAAATAGTTCTATTTCTTTGGACAAGGCAAGAAATAAGAAATAATTTATTTTATTGCCTCAGAATCATGCCAGCTGCCCCGGGGTGGCAGAAGAAAAAGCCATATTGTTACTCAACTCAGCATGCCCTGCTTTGAAATGATGCAGCAAGACATAGTGGCTTCTTGGAGCAGAACTGCACATTATCATTTAGCTGGATGAATGCATCACACAGAAAAGTTGTTCATGATTAAAAACAAATATCCAGCATGGCAAGAAAATGAGTAAGGATAAACAGTGATTAAGTGTGATATGTCTGAAGGCTTCCCACAGTATAAAAGCCATATGTGGGAGGCAAGAACCTAAAATTAAACTCCTAACAGTGTGAGTTAAGGTTTTTGAAAGAGGCACCTGACACAATCCAAGGGGGAAAGTTTGAGCCGTTGGCTCATCGAGGGTGGTTCTCACCACTTTCCCATGATCTGCACCTTCTTTCTCCCTCTGTGCTCATCCAAGCAGGGAAACACCATCCAGGGGTCAGCCCAGACAAGCTGACTTACTCATCCCTCCAGCCCTGCTCGTCCAAAGGAGTTCCCATGCGGAGCTGAAGAGGAGGAGCAGCCGTGGGCAGCCCTGGCTGAGGCACTCAGTGCTAACCCAAGCCCTGGGAGGCTTGAAGGGTACAAATCCTAAGGTCAACTCATCCTAATGCAGCCCAACCAGCTAAAGCCCTGCACCACATGCTCCCGTAGGAGAGAAAGAGCCACAGATTAATTGCAACAAGCAATTGCTTGGGACAGCAAAGTAATTAACACACGCCCTTCCTTGCAAACAATTAGCTGGTGGTTGTCTCTCTGGTGGTGTTGTAGCCTCAATGCCCTCAGAAGCAGAGAGGCAGAGAGGCCTGTTTTCACTTAAGGCTGCCACTTTTTATTCCCTTGGTGATGCTGCAGTCTTGGATTCTTGTGATCCCAACAGGGATCTCATCTGGCTCTCCTGACTCCTGGTGGTCCCAAGGACAGGCAGAATTCTCAGTGTCATCGCTTGCCACCCTCTGCCATGGGACTGAATGCCCTTCCAGAGGCTCCCTCCCCAACAGCAGAGGAGAGGGAGCCTCTGGTTATTGGGAATGCAGTGTCTCTCCAGGCTCCACGACAAACTCTTTGCCCTGGCACTCACACCATGTTTTGAGGTACCTGCAGAATCAGGAGCTCGTTCATCTAAACTCAGTAACTGCAAGTTCCTTTGGCTTGTTAGACACTCAGTATTCTGGTGTCTTGTCTTCCCCATTAGTTTTCATTGTAGACCCAACCAACAACATCTTCTCCTTTCTCCACTAAGGAAGAAAGAAACCAGATACAGTCAGGTTACATTTGTTAGTGACTGGGGAATCCTGATGTTTCAGGTTCTCCCTGCAATGCAGAAAACCTGATTCCTGCTGCCCAACACCTTGTCCCAAGGTCTTTGCAGAGAGAGGCCACAAAGCAGCCTGGAGCCTTTTCCCCTCCCTCTGGACACGTTCTAGGAGTGAGACTGAAATCACTTCCATGACCACCCTTGTCTGCTGCTGTGACCGTGCAAGGAATTCCAGCTCAGGCAGAGCATCAGGAGCCTGCACATAACGTGTGTTGCAAAATAAAGGTCTAAATTTACTCTGCTGAGACAAACAGTGGAGACACAAACCCTGAGGGGGCCACTATAACTCCCAGAACGTGAGCAAAACTTGCCAGGCTTCTGTTACTGACCCTTTTACCAGTTAAATGGCTTTCCTCTCTTTGGGTGGAGAGACTGCAGCTGGCCAGGGCGCAGCACGCTCAGCGCAGCCTTGGCTCTCTTTTGGCAGCCCCAGGGCCCAAGCTGTGGTGCCTGGAAGGATCCTGCACAGCCCTGGGAAAGGCAGACAGCTCCCTGGTCCACACCCTGCTGCAGGATCAGCTGCTGTAGTCTGTTCCCATAAGGAAATGCAGTGACTGGGTTTGTTATTTGAAGCTATCACCCATCCCGTGTCAGGCGTGAAATTAATAAAGTATTGGGAAGGAGAGCCTTCCCTCTTCTCTGCCCATGGAGGAGCTGTCTTCATCCAACTCCACACTGCTCCAGGATGAAGTATTTTGGCTTCCTGAGTTTTAGCTATTTGAGATAACAAACCCAAATTCCTTAGTCATCCTAAGGCCAAACTGTCTTTAAGTTATGGCTTCATTTTCACTCTGAGCTGTGTTCTTGGATTAGCAGGACACAGAAGCTGCTCCCACACGAGACAAGTTTCCTGAATGAGATGTTGAGGAAGGGCAAGAGGTGAAATTCAAGCATTATCAGTCAAACTTCCATGCAGTGCCCACACAACTGTTAACAGGAGAACTTAATTATTGTAAAGTACAACCAAACAAACAGATAGAAAAGCGTGCTTGGGTTTGCATGGTTGCTCACAGGCTGCCCTCTCTTAGTAATATCTGTTTGTTGAGGCTGGACACAGCAAAGGGATTAAAGGGAAAGAGCTTCCAAAGATGTAACTGTTACTAAAAATGCAGGGCCCCAGCATGCTCCAAAATCCAAAAGGAGCATGTCTTTTTTACCATCCATGCTGCACATACTATTTTTTTAGACAGGTGAGTGCATCTTTCTCTGTGTTACATCACAGGTACAGTTGGGTAAGAGATATGGTCACTAGAAACCTGATTTTTTGAGCTGGACTTCCTTAGGCAGAGAGCAGAAATGTGAAACATAATGAAACACACAACCAAGGCATTGTAAAGTATCTACTATTCAGTGTGGCCTGCTCTAGGCCAAGAGAGTAAGAAATATTTTTGAAAAGTTATTCAGAAAATATTGTTGATTAATGAGTGTTTTCAAAATAATGAGTCTCAAGGGAATACATTAAAAAGGAAAAAAAAAAAAAAGTAATTTCTCCGATTATTTTTAACAAACAAATATTCAACAAATTATGAACACAGCTCTCTCAAGTAGGAACAAAGGACTACGAGCTGCTTTCCCTTAATTGTCCTGTAATTGCCTCTTGCTTTCCCAGTTGTATAGAGAACTTTTTCTCTTCATTTGAGCTTAAAAGAGTCTTCCATAAAAAAAAAATGGATTTGAGTTGGCTAGCCTGAGTATGATTAATTTCCATTTACTTCACTCATCTTAGTCACAGCAGTCAGCCAAAGTTTGGAATCCAGAAGGCTGTCCAATTAAACAGATAATAAGTCCAGTTGACTTATTGAAGGCAACAGTTTATCTAACAAACTAGGCATGAAGAAATAAAACACCAGAACTATAAAGACCTGTTCTCCTGAAGGTAGGGATAATCAACATCAGGAATGGAGCTCTTTGTGGGTACCCCTGACAACGTTTCTGGACAGCAGCTGTTCTCAAAGTGCTTGGTCAGAGCTGTGTTACCTTTCCATCATCATCATCATCACCACCATCATCACCATCATCACCATTATCATCACCATCCTCTCCTCCCACAGTGGTCTCTCTTTCAAACATTAGTTCTCCCCAAAAAGCTCATCTATCCATAAGGTTTAAGTTCTTGGGCTAGTTGTGACTCCTCTGAGTGTCATAATTGACACATCTGCTGTCTCCTAAAGAAATTACATTACTCAAAAGGTGCTTTCTGTTCCTCAAAAAAAGTTGCCGGGATTAGCTTTATAGAGATATAGTGAAGGTTTAACTCAGACAAATTGAATTTGCTCAGATGTGTGTTGGTCATACAAATATGTGCCAAACTCTTTGTGTGTGTGTGCATACATGCATTTATATATATATATTTATATATATATGTATATATATGTATATATAAACACAAACCCAATACACACACATATTTTTATGATCACACAGGACACATTTCCCTCCAGTTACACCCATATACCCCAAACAGTTGAGTCTGTCACTGTTTTTATCTATCATTTTGCCACCAGACAGAAGCTTGCAGATGTTAAAGATCTTCCATCCCTAGAAGAGAAGAAACTGATGAGTTCTGGGCAGATTAAGGTTTGTGGGGTTGCTACTGAAGGAAGCTGAAGGTTTGTGGGGTTGCTGAAGGTTTGTGGGGGTGCTGCTGCCAGCTCAGTGTGTTTGGCAAGACAACGGGGAGAGATCATATACAAAGGTGCAACAAAACAGGAACATTAAAAAAAAACCTGAAAGAGAAAATTCCGCTTCCTCTTCAGGGTGAGACCATTTCTTATCACTCTTATCACTATGATTTTAATCAAAACCATCCTCTGGGGATGATCCTTCTATTTCCCAGTATCCTGCTATGAGCTAGTGCTAAGATTTTATGACCAGCTAATGCAGTCTAGGATGGTAAATGCCCACATTCCTCACTTTCCCACCATTTCTTTTCTCTGTCCTAAGGAATCAGAGTGTGGACAAATCCTCACTGACACAAATGCTGTGGTGTAGGAAGAATGTTTGCCACCAGGCCATGCTTTGGAATGACAAATATGCAAGAATTAGCATCTATAACTCTCCATAAACATTGGGGTTAATCTCCAGGGTTTACAAGACTCTTTAAATGTGTTTTAATAGGACAATATGTTTTAGAAAGGACCCATCCAACACTTGACATATCAGTGAAGTTTACAAGAAGGTAAACTGAGCTGGGGTAACAGTTCAGATGTACAGCCAAGGCCCTAATGAGAATGCCAAAGTCAAAGCAGTAAATTGATTTGCAAGTCTAATATCTTCCCAAATTGCTGCAGAGCATTCCAAGTCTGGCAGGATAGCTGGAAGGGAAGAGCTGTGGGAATTCCACTGTTGTCTCTCAAACTCCAAAATGTAAGAGGATCAAATCACATTTTCAGCACAGCAGTGATGAGCTGGCCTAGACCAGCTCTCCACTTACCTCACCCAGCTTGGGCAGGACTCTGCTCCTGGGACAGTCCTGTTGAGGGGACCAGCACTGCCCCACAGAGTTTGGGACTATTGAGAATAAACAATAATGCTTAATTAAAACTGAAGGCTCTGCAGACACCTGTGTGGGCACCTGTTACAGGAAAGGAAAACTGAGACCCCTGGCAAACCTATTCTCTACTGATGACATAAAGGTTTCCTTCCAGCTTCCTAAAACCAGGTGAGCTGAATCCTGCCCTGGGTTTATTTGAGCCTTGAGTGCCTGCCTGCTTCAGGCAGATTCCACCTGAATCTACCTTAGCAGGCCATGAACCCCAAGTGGATTTATTCTAGAAAATGATTCCTAAGATGACTGAGCTCAGCCTCACCACCACCATCCAGCCTTTGTATATACAAAATGCAGAATAAGCATTTGCTAATAGATGACCAGTTTGTTTCAAGTTGTATTATTCTTCCTGTGTTTTTCACCCAACACTGAGAATCAACAAGAAAATAAAGAATTTTGAGAAGTGATACATTCTCATTAAATCAACATGAAAACTAGCCAGATAATCCTAGCAAATAGGATGAATGAGACACTCAAAGAAGGATGATTTCATATTTCCCTTCTTTATCCTAATTATTGCCGAACATTGGCCAAACCTAGACTATTTTTCCACATCTCTGTAAAGACCTGAGGGGACTTTTTGGAGGAAGCCAGCCAATATTTTTAGCTGCATTTGCTATTGTTTCTGTTTATCACTTGGGTAGACTTGCAGTAAAAGGATGATTGCTTCATTATAATAATTCAATCTGCACTGAGACAGGCTGTCTCCTGTGTTACGTGAGAAACAGCTAGAAACCTTATTTCATAAGCAAAACCACCACTGGCCACTTTAAAATACCAAGAGCAGCTGTCATGACATTGTGGTTTGGCTGGTTCTGTTCTCTGGTGCAGGGGCTGTGGTGGGATGAATCAGGGAGGGACCAACCTCCCCTGGCTCACTGGAGCAGAGGGGTGACAAGCAAGAGAAGATCCAACCACTCATTTAGCATCCAATCAGAAAGTCTGGCAAAGAAAAATAATCTGTAATTGCTCACAGAGTGAATTGGGAACGATTTTTACTCCTTTAGAAACACAGGTCTGACCTGGTCACCATGGCTGAAATCTGGCAGGAAGATTCCCATGGCTGGAACGTTTCAATCATCTTTATTGGGTATTTCAGGAGGATCAGCTGAGCACCATCTGAGGAGGACTTGCACTGTTGGTGAGAAGGGTTTTGGCCTGCTTCCAGATTTCCAGCAACATGGGAACAAACATTCTGGAGTGGGTTCTCTGATGTCTAGTCAGTGGAGAACCTGTACTAAAGACCTAAGTACAGAGAAATCACTAATCAGGAACATTGAATAAATTAGTGGTAATGACTAATGAATTACAGGCTGTAAATGATCATGGTAAGAGAAGGACAAATGTAGACATCTATGGCCAGCAGGAGTTTTAAAAGTATGATAGCTACAAATGGGATCACTAGAAAGGTACCAGATTGCTTCTAAATGAACAAAGTCTATTGCCTAAAACTGCCAATAATAAACCCAAAGCAGCAAAAAATGATGAGTAAATGTTTCCCACTTCTGTTTGGGAAAAAGCCAGATAATGCACTGCATCTTATGTAAGAAAAACAAGCCTTTCTTTTATAACAATGCTTTCTAAACTTGGAAATTTTTAATTGGCAGTTCCTGAATAATTTGCATCCAAAAGGGAAAGATATTCACTGAGCCCCTGCTGCTGATTTTGAATAAGTCTTGGAACACTAGAGAAGTTACAGATGTGAAGCAACGATAAAGTTGTGCCAGCACTGAAACACAGTAACTAGGATGATGTGAATAAATATAGACTTGTCAGCCTGACACCAATCTGAACAAAATAATAGAATGGTTATTTGGGAATTCTCTTAAGAATTACAGGGAGAAAATAGAATTACATTGAAATTATCATGAGCTTATCAAAAACAGACCCTATCAAAATAATTTTATAATGCTGGAACACGAACATGTTTAATCAGTAAAGGTGATAGAGCTGATATAAATGATACTGTTGGACTGTTTTACCAGCTGGACTATTTTACCTCAGATAAAACTGTCTTTGGGGAATTGTCCAATTTTATGAGCCGGGTTCTTGGTTCATCCCTGTTTAACTGTTCCCTGCTGATGGCAAATAAGAGAGAGACTGAGGGACTGGTGAGTGGCAGAGCCCGCCTGCTCCTTGACTGTGGCAGAGCACAATCAGGGAGAGCAAGGTAGGCCAGACTTTCCAACTGAGTAGGTTGGTGATTCTGCAGAGATCTCCAGCTCTGGTAGAAAGTCAGGACAAACTTCAGCTCAGGGTCTGAAGGGGCCAAGAGATCTCGTGGCTGTGCAAAGCAGGGTCCACCATGGAGCAGATATCCGCTGTGTTTCACAATGGTGTGATGGCTCCTACACTTGTTTCGGTGTTCAGAAAAAAAAATTAGGGGATTCAGACAAAAACCACACTAACTTGATTGAGGATAGGAAAACATGCCTTATTCTGAGGGATTCAAGAGCTCAGTTTATGTGACATGTCCAAAGGAAGGCTCAGGGATGACATGATGCTAATGAGTTACGGCTGCAGACAGCAGAACTTGCCCAAAGACAAAGTCCTTCACTTCTTGGACAAAGGTTTAACAAATCTCATGGTCTGATGATGGATAGATTCATTCTGATGGAAATAAGACATTGTTCTCAGAGGGGAAAATAATTAACTGCCAGAAGTACTTATTATTAATCAGTTTCTAATAAAGCCTGGAGTATTCCCTAAATTAAAAAAAAAAAAAAAAAAACCAACAACCCAACAACCAATAAAAAAGGTACTCTAAAACACTGATATTGGGAATTTAAAGCTGACTTTGAAGAAACTGATGTAGGTTGCATGAGCTGTATTACAATGAAGATCATTCAAGAAGGCCCTAAGGTCTATTCTAACCCCCCAAAAATCTGAGAAAATAGACTGGCAATGGTGACACATACTTCATTCAGTGACTCTTTCAACCATCAGACTGTCTCACCACTGAGACAACTGGGAAGACCCTGTTCTACACCTTAGACTGCTCAAACATTCCCAAAGTTACTCTTTGCTCTTACCAGATAGATGGTCTCACAGCCAAACAAAATAAGGTGTCTTAGCTAGTGCAACCACCATGTTCAGTCAATGTGAAGCTTTTCAGCAGTTGTTATTTTAATTTTGTGTTATCACACAGAAATTTCCTCAAGGCAGAGGACTTAACAGGTCTTGCAAATCAGTGAACATTTAGTAGCAATGAAGGTAGAGGTTCAAAACCATCCATCCCATTTCTTCATACTCCTCAGCTCCTCTTGTGGCCTTGTAGAACTTCTTGCCCACTGATTTTAGGAAGAAGGTGGACATGTCTTTGTGCTTAAAACTCAAGAACTGACCTGAGAGGAAGCACCTCTGTGAGCAGATCTGCTGCACTTGGTGGGGAAGTTTCCATTTACAAGACTTGTTCTTTTATTTCACATGGCCTCACAGCCCATCACTTTAACCAAGTCTAAAGTTCTAAATCACAACTCAAGCAAAATCACTGTGGTTTTCCCCTTATTCCCAATAAAAATCTGTGTAACTACCCAGTTTTCCATGGCTTTTGCCCAAACCCACAACCTGCTGCAAATTCATTGAAAAATAATTCCAAACTTAACCCAGATTAGTAACGCTTCCAACTAGGATAGCCAAGTTTTGCAGTTTAGCAGATTAAAATTTGTCAGGTTTCGTGTCTCTTTGGGAACATTGTGTTCCACTCAAACCACAGTCTGACAAGAAATTATTACTGTCAAACTAAAGCTATTAAAAAAAAAAATCCACCTTTGCATTTTGTAAGCTCCACACTTCGGAGTTCAGTTCTGCAGTTTAATTTTATCCTGTTGCATAAATATGGGAGGAACCTACTTCTAGATCCAGAAGGGTTTCCAAGTCATAGCCCTACCCAGATTGGGGTATTTGGACCCACATGCTCTTATTTGGATCCTTTGTTAATCTTTTCCTTAAAATGGAGGGTGTGATCAGATCATCTGCAAGTGTTTCAAGCTGACATTTTTTCAGCCATCAGCCTCCCTTCAGCTGAAAATCATTGCTCCTTGACTGAAGGGTAACTCCTAGCCAGGGATTCCCACCAGTGCAATGTGAAACAGGTTTGCTGGCCCACCCCAAGGATGAGAAGGAGATGAGAAGGGTGAACACCTACAGATCTGCTAATTCAGGTACTTGTGATTATGCTGGATACCCCCTACATTTTCCAAGGTTGGTTGTTTTGTTGTTTTTTTTTCCCTAGCCTCAGCTTTCTTCTCCTCAGGTGTAATATTTGGAGACAGAAGCATAGGCTGATGATGACTGAAACCACACTCCCTGAAGAGGATGGCCCTTGCATTTTCTAGACCAAAGCACTCTCTGGCATTGTACTTTAAAAAAGAAAAAAAAAAAAAAAGATTTATAGTTTTTAATCTTCTCATAAGATATGACTGAAGTATGCTATAATATATAGGATGGGAATTAATCCTGAATTTATTTATTTTTTTTCTTATTTCTTCTGTCAGAAGAACACCATTTCAATTATTTATTAAGAAAATTATGTTTTTCAAGGTGAATGCATTATTTCATTATCTGCTTTCAATTAGCTGGGAATTCACTATGTTCAGCCAAATGTCCATTCATCAACAAATTCCAGATTCCTGGCAGTCTGAGCAAATTCCCAATTTTCTTCTTTTATGGGTACAATAAGTGAAGATATTCATGCCTCATGCTAAATTATGGCTGGGGTTAGACTACCCTGGAGGGAGGAGAAAACAACTGTGGAAGGTCTTGAAATATATTAATAGATGTTTTTATTGAAGTAGAGCTACAATATTTCAGGATATTTTTTCTTCAGGTGCTTTGTTATTGTTAACTAGATGCCCTCTTGCCCTTCTTTGTGGACAACAATGATCTGAGCAACATGTGTGCAATGGGCTCAGGAGGACACCCCTGGCAGCAGGGACAGGGACAAAACCAATGGAAAATACATCTTGCACCTCATGTCCAGTTGGTGAGTTCCCATTCCCAGTGCAAGGCTGTGCAAAGGATCTCCAGCAGTGTCACAGGCTGCTCCAGGGCCACGTGGACACCCTGGAGCATCAAGGGAGGAGTGAGCAGGAAGAAGGACAGCATCCAACCATGTGCCTGGACAGAACAGGGTCTGCCTTGGAGATATTGCAGTGCTGCTCCTCTTCTGTCCTCCTGCAAAGCAGGGCCACTGAGCTGGGTGCCAGCTCACTGATGGCACAGCCCCATGGCCTGTGGCACCCCCTGCCCAGCCCCTCACCCAGCACATGCCATGCAGCGGAGCTGCTTCCATTCCCTGCCCAGACAGCTGCTCACAGGGAGGAGAGAGCCCCATCTCCAGCACGGGAGTTGGGCCTCTGGCAGAGGGGCTCTTTCTCTCACAAAGGGAGCATGAGCACTTTTGAAATTGCCAACCTGCTCTTTAAAATGCTTCGTGCCCAAAGGCACTTTTACTGCCTGCTTGCAAATGACATTTCACCCTGCACTGGGCCCTTTAGAGAAGGAGTCTCTTGGGCAAAAGAGGAGAAAGGCTCTCTCCCTGCCAGGTGCTGGGATGGAAGGCAACCAGAAATCTGCCCCAGCTTCTGTGTATGCCCACAACTCTCTGAGCTGAGTTACTCGCCAGGCACTGCTTGGAGTGGCACTTCTGTGCACAGTGTGAGTGTGCAGCTCATGGGGAGAGCACAGGAGCTGGGTGATCTCACTCTCCCATCTCCCTCTTTTTGTTGTGGAACTGCTGTCTCCTCTGGCTGCTTCAGTTGTTGTCAAAAATCCTGTGTCCTGTCATCTCCTATGGGTCATACAAAGGCACCTTGGTTTCCTGCTGCCTTTCTGTTTCCCTGCTCAGCCACCACTGACCCAGCGTGCTCACCTCCTCTTTCCTCCTTTTCACTCACGGTGGATGTTTTCTGCTCCTTTTGTTCTCTTTTTCCAATGATTTGGGATCAGCAATGCTTTGCTTGCACTGTGGAGCAGAAGTTTCCAGCCTTTCTCATCATACTCAGGTGTTTGCAGGCCTCTCCCTCTCCCTGCAGGCTCTGAGACAGGGTTCTCTTGTGCACCGTATCTTTCATCAGGTGAATGAAGAAACAGAGCCACTGCTCTGCCTCTCGTTCCCCAGGTTGTGCAGAACCATCCTCACGTGGGCTGATGCCTTTCCCACCAGACGTAGGAGAGGCAGGAAGACAGGAGTTTTTCTCCTGTGTGATTTGTGTGCATCTCAGGCGCTGCTCTCAAGCAGGATTAGGCTGAGTTTTGGGGTTAAAGCCGTGCCACTCTCACTTCTCAGGGCTGCAGAGTCCTGAGAGCCACCTCACCACACAGCAGCTCTGCCAACACTGAGGGCTCTCCCAAACAGGCAAAACCATCACCATCCCATCAACATCTGCCTGATGTCCTACAGCCCAGGCAACTGAACCCATGTGTTTATTTTACTGGTGGAATACACCTGCAAATTAAATATTGTATGATAAGCAGATGTTCACTTCTATAAATTGAACAGCACACAAAGATTTATGGACCCCAGAGGTTCAGATTTAGTGAGTGGGAGCCAAGGTCACAACTGGACCTTCAGATTCAATAAATCTTGACATTACTGGAGTGCTGGGGGAGGGGAGGAAAGCCTCGTTATAGACTTATAACAATTTTTAAAGTATGCCAGTGATGATCTGCAAAGCAGATGTAAGTCAGGCTGATTTTGATACTTTAAACTGACCCTGCCAGGTAAGGGATGAAATACCTCAGGGTCTGATTCAGAGTCACATATGGAATACAGGAGTGGGAATGATGATAATAAACCCCTGCTCACTTGGGAAGCAGAGGGGAAAAAATGCTCCATTAAAAAGAATAAATGTTTGGTTTTCATGCTCAAAGAAGGACACTGCTGGTAACATTAGTGGTGAATTTATTCTAATTAGTACATTAAATGGCATATCTGTGCTGTGTTTTTCTTTCATGCACTGCACTAATGAAAACCACTGGTTAAACTCTGATAAAAATGAAGTCCTGAATGAGAAGAGTAGGTACCTCCTGGTGGACACCCAGATGGTGTCTCCCAGCCCAGGAGGCAGAGTCAGTGCATTCAGAGACCAAAGGGAATAGACTGCCAGAAGTTATTCAGACTTTAATGCCAGCTCAGACCCTGGGAATTGTGAAAGTTAGGGAGAGTGAGAGGAAGGTTTTAAACAGGCACCAAAATGTCCTGACGTGGGTGTGCTATAAACACCTTTCTAGGGGCAACTCAAAAGCCCCTCCCTTGTGATAGCTGCAGTAAAAGAGTGCTAAGGGTGTAAATAGAAATGGATAAAGCCTGAAACACCAGAGCCCAACCTGGGCTGTGAAGCCCTCCAGAGGAGTAGGACAAGTTTGTCTACTCCAGACTCCACAGCAGACCCAGTGACTCTTAGGTTAGGACAGTCAGAACTAAATTTCAACAGCCAACATGCTGTCACGAGTGACCAGCTGCAGATGCAAACAAGAGAAAACAAACACCAAAATGTGGTACTCATTTTTTTCCATTGTGGTAGTTGTGCATGTGAAAAACTCCCTCCAGTTCAAGTATGTGAAAGCAGAGCTGTCTGAAGCAGAAGCAGCCAGGAAGATATAGCATTTGATGGCTCCTGTGGCAACTAAAATGGAAATTTTCAAGCCAAAGTGAAGTTATCACTAATGGCCAGGTGAGTGTGGGATATAACCTGTCTGCCAGCTATAATACAGATAATTCAGAAAGTATGACAGGCTGAAGCAGCTTAAGATTTTCAAAGTGCTTGCACAAGGATTCTCCAGATGTCCATGAGCAAGTTCCTTCATGCCCTCCTGAAGGGAAATCCAGTTTGAAAAGTTGGAGTCAGGCAGGGGAGGTCAGTGTCCAGTGCACTGCCCTTTTTAGCTCTGGTTCTGGATCACTCCTCTCACTTCTGGGCACAAGGCTCACTTTAACTCTCACACCCCTGCATGCCAGATATGGGTGTATTTTGCTTTCAGAGGGCGTAGTGAAGCTCATGATATGTACAGGCTTGGAAGAGGCTGCTCTCACAACCTGATGTACAACAAACCTTCTGCCAACTGCTCTTGCATGATCAGTGATATTTTTTTTTTCACCCAGCTCCCAAGTGATGGGATGCAGGCACAGGCAGTGATTTCCTGCCCCAGTGCCACCCAGCAGTCCCCTGCAGTGATCCCAGTCACCACCTCCCCATGCCTGGGGATTTTCTCCCTATGACCACAATGTCCAGGGTCATTAAAGAATTTCTCAGTGTTTTTTCCACTGCTCCTTGTGAAAGTGCCACACAAGCAGGGCAATCAGGTAGTGTTTACATTATCTGGCCTTTGTTCTTCTGTCTTTAAACACTGATTCTAAAATAATTCTGTTTTCAATACCAAACAAGCACACTGTGGCCTCTTTGCTGGTGAGACAGACTGTGGATTTCTCTGCCTTGGAATATGTAAAAGACAGTTCTGGTAACTGCAACATCTTTTAAATGAGCCCCTAATGTTCTTAATGAACAATTCACTATTGGTAGATCAATACTCAGCTTCATCCTTGTCCTATATCAGACCAGGCTGCAGGTAACACGGGTCTAGAGGTTACTGTTTATCCCTAGAGGATTCCTAACCCCATTTCCCACTGCTGAAAAAGGCGTTAAAAATAAAAGTAATGTCTCACTGAAAGGAAGGCTTTCCCAACAGCTGTATCCTTCAAAGGCTTTGGCCTTTTCTTTCCCCTTACCCTCTCCCTAGGTAGCCCTCTGGGACCCACGGTTATGTGGGATGCCAACTGCTCACTATTCATCACAGCCCTGCTCTCCGAGGGCCCATTGACTCTCAATAATTTATCACTCGGTGCTTTGTGTGCTCCTGCAGAAATAAATCAGGACTGGGAGCACCAGATGCTCCCGCCTCCCATCACACTGTGCTAATTTATTAAAAAAGGGGTTTTCTCAGCCCAGCCGAGGGGTGCAGGGATCTCCTCCACAAGGAGCAGTGAGGATGGGGGTTAAGGTCTGGCTGAGCCAAGTGCAAAGAGCACTGAGAGAGAGAGAGATTTCAGCGTGGAAGCTGAACTTGGAAACCCTCACAGGGTGAGCAGGCGGTCGGCTTTCCAAGCAGAGCTCGCTGGGACTGCGCTCCAAGAAAAATACATTTAGTCCTTAAGCGTGTATTTTTCCTTCTGGGCTCACGGTCTCTTTTTGTTTCTTGGACTAGGTCTCGCACCCGGATACAGCAAGTAAATATCAAGCCATAAATCACAAATTTGATGCTTGCTTTTCTTTCCTCAAGGTTGTATAATGTGATGGAAAAGATCAAGCAAATGCAAAGCTATTTTACGCTGCACATGCAGGGTGCAAAAGGCCCTGAGTCTCTTCCAGTGACCTCGCAAGAATGATAGGCCTCCTGCTAACACAAAGATCTGGTTTTCTGAGGCATCACACAAATCCTCTCATGGATTGAAGAGTTTCTCCTGTTCTTTTTTTCTTTAATGTTCTTGCAATACAGTTAATTTTACATATAATGGCCCTTCATTCAAACCTTCTGCACATATATATATTACGGCTGTTTCATCAAATGTGTCTCTGGCAGGACAGGAAACACAAATTTCCTACGTTCTCTCCCAGAGTCCTGAATGCATGTCAACAGCTTTTTGGTACTTATCACCCTTGGTCATTTCTCATCTCCCCTTCAGAGGGGGAGGACCACGCCTGCTAACACACAATCTTGCCTCTGACACTGGAGAACCAAGCTGGCCCCACCTGGAAGATGGAAGAGTGATGGAACTTCTTGAAGTTCTGTGAGCTTGTCCTTGAAATCCATCCTTGCCAAGGTTGCACATTCTGTGCCAGCACTCCCTCATGCAGCAGGGCCTGAGATCACACCACTGCTGCCCTTACAAAATCCCCCTCCAGTTACCTGCAAGGGGAAGAGCCAAACCAAGAACACATCCTACCCCCCAAAACACTGTTCAGGATAATTCCTCTTCTCTAGCACAGTGCCCACCACCCAGGAGTGGTATCATGGGACAGGAGCACTGCGGGTTCTGCTGATGCATTGGCAGCCTCTCTGCTCATCTCTGAGCATGTAAAAATGGGATTATAGAGGATCATGTATCTAAATGACAACTAGCTTTTGTGGTGACAGCAAGAAGACTCTTCCCAGGTTTCAAGTCACTGCTACACCTCCACAGGGACTTCATGACTTTTACAGGAACAAGCTGGCAGGTAGGTTGTAAACCCCCATTTCTGCTTCCCTTCTCTCCTCCTCCTCAGAAGTTTCCATTTGCACTGACATTTTCCCAAACTTCTAAAACTAGGGAAAGATATCCAGTGTACATAATGCTAGCCTGAAGAGCTAAAGCTTGCCAATGTTATGAGAAAGCATAAGCAAGAGATTATAATGGGAAATGTTGGGCAATCCTGTCTTTACTGAAGGCAAAATCCCCCGCTGGGCCTGCCACCAAGATTAGTTCCAGATTTCCTTAGGTTCTTGTGACATGCACAGGGCCTGTCCCAGCACTGCTTAAGTGCTGTCAGGTCTAATGCTCTCTTTCAAATCTCTCTGCCCTAGCATCAAGAGCATTATTCTGAGGAGATTTTTCCTGCAATCTTCACGAGACAACATTGGGAAATGCTGGTTAGTCAGTAAGACCATTGTTTATCCTCCTGGTAAAACACAGCTTCCGCTAAACCAGAGCCCTCCTCTCCTTGAAGATAAGCAAATGTTAGCAAAATGCCTGTAAATCATGAGATTTCTGGTTAAGGTTGCAGCAAAACTCCATTTGCATCTTAACTCTGTTTTCTCTCATTTACGGTCTTCTTCAAATGTCTTCTTTGGCACTGAAAAGATTTGTCTCAACCTGAAAGTGAACTTTGGAGAGGGGGAGTCTGAATAAAACCCCTACAGCTGTTTCTGAGTTATCCAGGAAGAAAGAAAAAAAAAATGCACATTTCCCAGTATAAACATTGTCTTGGTTTTATTTTGGGGCTTTTTGTTGTTTTGTTTTTTAAGTTCAAGGAGAACATTCCGTTTATTTAGAGTTAGGCTATTTTATTTTATTTTATTCAGAAATCAGCACAGCACATCTGTACTTCTTGGTGAGACAGAGGGACACAAGAGCTGCTCTGTGAGGTCAGAACAAGGGTTGGTCCAACCCTGAGTCTTGTTTCTGACCATGGCTAGTAGCAGATGCTCAGAGCACAGCAATAAGGAAACAGGACCAGTGACATGGGGCCTTTCCTGGTGTCCCTGCTGTGCTCCCACCACTCCATGATCACTGGGACTCCTGATCTGGAGCTGGAATGCTGTGTTTGACAGTCACCAACAGCCTGGTTCTCTCTGAATCCATCTAATTTCGAGCCCCTCTGTCCTCTTGGCCTTTGCAGAATCTTGTGGTGAGGGCACCAGCATGAGTCAGCTACACTGTGAAATCAGCAAATCTTCACCCCCTTTTTAAACCTGATCATGTCCTTGGGATACTCTCTGTTCTTACATTACAAGAAACACTGAATAGGCTTTTTTCCCCCTGAACAGGCTTTTTTCATAAGCTGTTTCATCACCCCTCTCATGCAAGCTTGGTCACAGCCTCCTTGTTCTTGTTTTATAGTCCCCCATATCCATTTTAGGGTGGCTGAAGCGTGGCGTGGCTTGGGCTTATGATTCATCTGACAACATCCTCTCCTGGTAGTATCCAGTATTTAATAATATTTTTCCTTTCCATTGCTGAGGATCAGAACTCTGCTTTCAGAGAATTTCCCATCAATATTCCAAATTCTTTTCTAAAAGGCAGCAGCGTGCCGACTGCCAGCTGCTGGCTCAGCAGTGGTCATTTTGTCACTTCCCCTCTGCTTCATTACTTTGCTCTTCCCAGCAATGGCTTTCTGCTGGCATTTGATCTCCCAGTCACTCAGCTGGGCGTGAGTGAGATCCTCCTGCAATTCTTTGGCAGTTCTGAAGAGTTCTGCACCATCCACAAATGTGGGTAATTCGCTGCTTACCCCATCTTACAGACATTTGATGAACCCATTGGAGGATATCACACACATCTCCACTGTTTTCTCAACTGGAGCAGCTCCATGAGGGAACTTCAGCCCTTTTTCACCCACAGTTTGGCTCCCCAATGTGCCTGGGGCAAAGTGCCATTTTTAGAAAGCTGGATGTGCTTTATCAGTGATGCCTTGCTGGGGCACATCCTCACTGACCTCTGCAAAGCCTGCCAACAGATTTGAAAAGCCTGCACCTCCCCAATAAAAGCAACTTTTCCTTCTTCCCACCATCTCTCTCATGCACACAGGATCCATGCATGTCTGCCAGTTCTAATATGTGATAGAATTTCCAGTTCCCTGACTGGTATAGAAGGTCAGCACATCAGTCTGAAGGTCTTAGGTTTGTTCTTGAATTTTTTCTAGTTATAGTTAATATATCTGGAATAAAATGTTCAAATGTGAGGTTTTATTAATAAATAAAAGGACAACAAATATTCCCTGTAGACAAGTTCAGTTACCTGTGGTAATTTTCCTGTTAAAATTGCAGCTTCTTCCACAAACTGGGCCAAAGTATATCCACAATTAAAATACTTTGAAAGTTTTACTTTTTCCTTGAATAAAGCATTGATTTCCACACAATGCATGGAAAATTTTCCCCTGTAAACTCCAATTTTGTATTGACAGTTTTCACTCCTGTAATCTCTCATGGGTCAAACACAACATAAGACACCAGCTGAACATCCAGACATTGTCACATTGTTTGGTATCTGCAATTAATGCTGTGATCTGAGTTCATAATTAGAGCACTCCTACACTGGGAAATGCACTAATGTTGTCTTGGCTCTAAAATTTCAGATATATTGGTACAGTGGCTGATGCCCCAAGTGTCTAAGGGACATTTGGACAATGCCCTTAGCAACATGATTTAACTTTTGGTCAGCACTGAGGTGGTCAGGCAGTTGGACTAGAGGACCTTTGTAGGTCCCTTCCAACTGAAATTATTCCAGTCCAGCCTAGTCTAGCCTAAATCAGACCTTCCCCTGTGCACACTCAATTCCTGGAATAATTGTGCATATTTATTGATACTTCAGCATATTTTCCTTCAGCCTGATTATTCCTAGTTTTGCAAACCAGAAGTTTGCGTGCTTTTAAAATGTAGTCAGATGTATAACATTGGGTAAAAATATTAAAGCCTATATTTGATGTGTCTGTGTGTCCTGTATACCCCAGCACGTGTGTGAATATGCAAAATACTCCATGAGCATTCATGTGGACACTCAAGAGGATAAATGTACAAACAAATGTATATGTACAGGAGTTGTGGTTTGGCTTACTTTTTTTTTTTTTTCCTGGAAATTGCTAAATAAAACTCAAATATGTAGTAGTTATCTATAGCAGCCAAGGCATCAAGTATTTAATCATGAACACAACTACAAGTGTGGGAGCACTGCCTGTGAAATGAATGCAACCTATCAGCTGCCTTAAAAATGGGCTCCCACTTAAATATTTTGCCCACCCAGGGCTTCAGTGAGTGTCACCATGGTGCCACCCAGGTAAATAAAAGCAGATTAATGGAGGAAGTGTAGGTGCTTTCCCCTCGCTCCCTCAGAACAGGCAGCACCACTGCACTGTGCAGTCCCACGAGATGACACATCAGGGCTGTGCAGCTTTGCCTCTGGCCCTGAGTCAGTTCAGGGCTCTGTTTGTCTCTGGGTAATGTTAAATTTAGGGCCTGAGTCTGAGGACTACTCGTCTTCACTTCTCAGCTCTCCCAGCTGCAGTATATCACCGGCAGGCCAATACCCCAACCCATGGGGGGGTGTCCCATGTGACACACACTAATTTATAAATGAGAATGATATCTGAATGCATCACATTTCAGTGAAGAAAAACAAACCTTATGGGCTCTTTTAAGGCCGTGATAAATTAGAATGTGCATGATACAAATATTTATCTTGCACCCTTATTACAAGTATTTCCTTTTTGCTGGTTAATTTAATTAAGAGGTGTCCCTTTGGATTAAAACTTTGTAAGATGGATATATTTTTCTCCAAGCCATAATTCATGTTGAATGAAGAGAGGAAAACTCATAGCTCCTGAACTTATTAATAATGATCTGAATTAAAATACATTCCTGGCTTCCTTGAACACTTACGTATGCTACGGGACAGCTGGGAGGAGAAACAAGAGGGATTATTTTTGTTTTCATGAGGAGGACCTGATCCCAGAAACACTGCTGAACACGTATGATGAGGAGTTAGTCACAATGATTTCTTTGGCAAGGGAGAAAGAAGCAGAAACAAAAACAACACTGACCCAACTTTCCATCAAAGCAGGGGTGGGGGATGAGAGAGCTGGTACGGGATCATTCTTCTTCTCTTCTGATGCCCAGGATCTCACCTCCACTCCAAAAAAGCCTCCCTGGGCTTGGCAGCCTGTAGCTGTGCAGGATACCAGGAACAGGGGCAGCAGAAGTGGTCAAGCCTGCCAGGAACAGCTTGTGGCCCAGAGTTTGTCACCCTCCTGCATGGCCCTGGGAGATGTGGGAGCCTTCCTTGTGTCCCCTCTCTGCACATCATCACCCAGTGCAGGACACTGGGCCCCCAGGGAAGACAAAACCCACAGAAGAGCCCAGCTGGTTCAGCTGGCAAGTCCTGGGGAAGAGCATCTGACCTCTGAAGACATTACCTGAGCTGTAGACCCAAAAGGAGAAAGGTAAAGATGAAGACACTGGAGAAGGAGCTCTTTAGGGCTTCAGAGGGGAAGGATTTTTTTACCTCAGGTTGTTGTGCTGATCTCAGATGTGCCACTTCATCTCACAGCTCGGGACCCCTTCCTGACTTTTGTTGGATGCAATTCCAGGGCAGCAGCTGTGGGTCACAGCCAAACTCCTGCTGTGTCTGTGCAGAGGCAACGAGGCTCGGGGAGCAGCTTTGCTGACAAACAGGCATTACAGAGGGGTGATGACAAAAGTGCAGCTGTTTTTCCAAAATCTCTGCTTTGCCTTTGCTCACAAAGCAATTCCTAGAACTGTCCATCAGAAAATTAGTCCCCAGCTCAGTTCCCACAGAGGGATGAGTGATTTTGTGCCTGATTATCTCTTGAGGTAGAGTTTAGACATAGAAATATTTGGGAGATGCACCTATTTTGAGAGGCCTCTTCTTCCACAAAGTTTTGTGTTTACAACATCCATCACCACCTCTGTGGCATCTGATGAGGGGTGATTTTATAACACTCAAAGTAGAATAATTGAAAAAGGTTTGTCATTTCCTTTCCTCTTTAGAGGAGAATTTTCTGATCAGTTTTGGGCATTGTGTCAATAAACCCTGTCACATTTCCTTTCATTACAGAGCCCACCAATACACTGTTAGCAGACTCATTAACAAGACAAGGGGCATCACTGTCAGAAGAAAAGGCTACTGAAATGTAAATACAAAGTCTAGCCAAACATCTCACTCCTATAAGCTTGAACTTGACTCATTGCTGCAGGCATAATTGGAGGGGTTTCTCAACACATTATTCAAATTCATGTTGAAGCTGTTTTGCTTCCCACACCCCTCCAGCACCTGCAGAAACCTCTCTGCTGACCCTAAGACCCTTGGTAATATTCAAGCCAGTGTTTGGTCAATGCCAGCTCTTACATCAGTGACTGGCACTCCTTCATGGCTCCCACGTTCCACTTTTAAAAGAATAATTACAGCAGTGCTGTGAGTTGAATGACAAAACTCAAAAGAAAAATGAAGATGTTTCCCTAGCAACTGTGGGCAGCAGTGTTTCCACCAGGCCAATATGACAGCACCACACTCACAAACTGAAAAAAAAACTAGACTGAAATCTTTACCACTTGAATGGCAAGTGCAGCCTGGCAGAGTCCAAGCCTTCCTTGGTCACACCAGCCCAACTCATAATGTGGCTTTCAGCTCATGTCGAAAACTACTCTGGATAAGGAACAGTGACAGCCATGAACAGAGGTTCAGGGACCATTATAACCTCATGAAAATTTTTTAAAAAACCAACAACTTCATTTCAGTACTGTTAAAATAACTGTTGATTGTCTCTTTCACTTTTCATTCCTGATCCTTCTCACCACTACATCAGTGCAATTCCAGCTCATGCTGTCTAATGAGTCACCTTTGGCCATCTGATTTTCTTGAAGCAGTGGCTGTAAGTTCCCAGAGGGTGATCCAAGGCTTACTCACCCAGCTGTAATCATCTTTATGCAGCCAGTCTTTCCCAGTCCTTCTTGCTCATCACTCCTAAGACTGACTCTTGGAAACAACATGTCCTGCTGCAACCCACCCTTGCTTTCCTGGCAGACTCAGAAGTCTCCATTTTTCCTGCATCACCCATAGCAGATACAAGTGATGCAAGCAGGAGGAGGGAAGAGGCAACAATCCCATTACTGTGCTAATTAATCCACCTGTCTTCTGTTTACCACCATCATTTTAACTGATGTAGTCCAGAACAAGGCAAATTTTTAAGCTGCATCCTGCATTATTACCCTTCAGAAAGACAGTGACCATTTCACTCAAGGATGGTTTGAATATTTAGGCACATAGATGACAGGCTGCTGTGACATCATACTTTAAATCTATTGGCAATTGTACATTATTTATTAGTTATACTCCTGAGATAAATGCAACATTATACTGTATCATCCTGGAATTATTTTTTGTTCACCTGTGCTGAAAACCTCCTGCTCCATCAAATTGGGGTCTAGCTTTTTGACCCTAAACATTCTGAAAATGCTCCCCAGAGGTGGTCAACTGGTTTCTTTATTTAGTTGATGCATGCTCAGCATCACTCACATGTATTAAATTAGAAATATTAAATCCAAAAAAATGTCTCTTGCACTTTGATTTATAGCTTAGGCCTTTGGCACACTGAGCCAGAGATGCCTCAAATGCCACCAGAGGTACAATTTTATAAAAAGATTATGAGGGGAGGGAAGTGATGCCTTGGGAAGGCTGACATGAAACAGAGACTGGACAGAGCTGGAGAATAAAGTAGGTATTTATTGAAAGGCCTCCAGGATCCACCTTGGGCAGGACAGGGCCTGACCACGCCTACACCCAAGGTGGACTAAGAATGGTCACAAAATGGCTGCCCAGTCAGGAGATCTTACATTTTCATAAGTTTTGGTCCATTTGCTAATTGGGGTTTAATTGTTCAATTACAGCTTCAGCTTGTGAGGTCCCATCCTTCTTGTTCTTCCCTTCAGTCCACTGTTGTTCGTGCTTTTGGGCCTTAAAGTTGTCCTTGGTCTTCAGCAGGAAAATAATTTGTTTTGTCTCCCTACTCTGTGAAGAGAGCTGACTGGCACTTCATATGAGGCTCAGAACTGCAGCCCTCGGCAGCACAGAATCTGAAAGACATGAAAGCTGAAACTTAAGGCATCAGAAGTGTTCATCAACATCCACACATCAGTGGTGCAGCTCTTCCCCCTGCTTGCCTGGTGCTAATGCTCCTGCCATTCGTGCTTTCGATAGCTCTCCCTGTGCCTCCCGTGCCATGTGCCAGGAAAAGCTCGGCCTGGGGCTTTGCAGGGTCAGAGTATCTGAAAGCCTCAGCTGAGGAAGCAGGAGGAAGACTGTGCACTCACCCTTACCCCCAGGAAAGGCAGCGTTGCCTCTCATCCAGGGAAAGGGGGAGGTTGGTGCCACCGAGAGGAGCAACCCAGCAGGGAAAAGAAAGATCAAAAAGCTGAAGCCTCTCTGTGGGGAGGAGGCAATCCTACAGTTGCTGGGCTTGCTTTGGGAAAGCAGTCCCCCATCAGCTTCTGAGCTGCACACAGGGACCTGAGCAGCCCACAAGACCCACAGTCATCTTCACACTTCAAAGGACAAGCTTCTAGCCCTGCTCCTTCGTGGGTTTTCAGAGGACAGGTTGGAACTGGAGAAGTTCTTGGCCCAGTTGTGACTTAGGCCTTTACCTCCTTTGGAGCCGACCACTCGTTTGGTTAAGGGGAGGAGTGCATCTGTCACAAACCTCCACACCTAAATATCTGTAATACTGAATTTTGAGGTGGGATCTGCCACGACCTGACCCAGTCCTGGGACCTGGCTGTTGCAGCTGAAGCATGTGGGCTATCCTGAGACAAATCAAGGATTTTGTGTGCAAGGGTAGGAATGCAGAAAAGCAATCGCCCTTTCCCGGAAAGCAAAGCCAAACCCTGTTCCCACAGGAAACCCTGTTTCCCCGTTTCACAGAAATCAATGGTGAAACTGTTGGGGCCTCGGGAGTGACAGCTCAGGTCCTTCATGATTGTTTGCCTTCAAAAAAGAATTTTGCTTCATTAGGATGCTGAGTCTTTCTAATTCACATATTTGATTTGCTTCGGGTCTTGTGTTGTCTTCATTGCGAGCCTGACAACAGCGAGTCAAAAGGGGCCAACAGGGAGTCAAAAGGGGCATCTCTGACCCTGCTGCGAGGCCGTGAAACTTTCCTGGAGAGTGTTATGTGTGGGGTGAGAGGAAGTGGCAGGCACATTCCCGATGGAGTGCCCTCTCTGTTTGATGCCATTGTTATGGAAACTTGAAACTTCAGGAAGGCCAGTGAAATGGAAATGCCTAAGAGAGACCATTTTCTCACTCCTTACCAGGCTTCTGCCAGAACAAAATGTCTGAGTTTCTGCCTTGTTTGAGCTTTTCCTGAAAGCCAAACTGCCTCGCAGGCGTAAAAGTCAGGAATCCAGCAGCAGCGAGGTGATGGACCCGAATCCCAGCAGCCACTTGAGATGCTTACTCTGGAAACAAACTCTCACAACAGAAGTGGCAAGAACAGGAGACCTGATGCAATGGCAAAACAGATGAAAACCGTGTGCTCCATCCCAGGGTGAGTTACCTACTGGGAGAGGGAGTGTGGGAGCAGTGCTCTGTGTGTTCCTCCAGCTTTTCACAACCACTTGAACCCAGATGGCGAGTGAGGAAAAAAAAAAAAACAACCAAACACAAAAAACAAACCCAAAAAAAGCGTCCTGCATTTTGATGAACTTGAACAATATGATTTTAACAACACAGGAAGAAATGTCCTTCAGCAGCAAAGCAAGACTCCAGATAGAGGTGGTTCCTGGAACAAGGATTTGCTAGGCAGAACAGTGCCTTGCTGTGCTGCAAAATGAAGCTCTTTTGGACAAAGAAAAGTTCTGATTTTTAATTGAAAATAGTGAAATTACTCTCTACCCCCAGCCCCAAATGGAAAAAGGCTTGAGCTACAAACGGTCTGCTTGTACTAATGTCCAGGCGAGCAGATGCACGTCCCTAAAAGTCATGCTGTCAAAAAAAATGCCAGCAGCAGAGAGGTTCAAAAACTGTGGACTCTAGGCACTTCAGTGAGGTTTTTCCTTTAAAACAATAATAAATGTAATAACAATAATAATAGAAAAGTACACTGAAACCCAACTCTAGAGAAGATTTTGTTCCTGTTTCTCCCGAGGGAGAGGCAGGGTGAGGATACCACCAGGCTTTCACATGCAATCCCTTCACATAAATGATTTCCAACAGGAGCCTGCCCTTGCCTGTAGACAAAAGCAGAATGCATCATTGTTGCCAGACCACCTGGGACATGGGGAGGAGAAGAAATTTCCAGATGGGTTTTAAGACAATTCATTTATATTTATATAGCCAAAATAAATGTTGTTTTTTTTTTCTGCGATAGCATTTCCCTTTGCTCTATCCAGACCACCAAGAGAAGAGGGAGGCACAGAATTTCTATTGCCTTAATAGTCCTGGTGTTTACAGTTTTGGCTTTTATGAACTTGTGGGAGCTGTTTATTGAGTCATAAACTCTACTAATGGGAATATTATCTCTAAATTATAAAAGTACTATAGTATTTGGGTTAGTTAAAAGAAAGGTTTAAAACAGTTACACACTTACAGTTTATCTCAATTACCAACATGATCCCATAATGGGAATTTAATTGCTAATTGCTGGCTTATATTGTAGAAGAACTGCAATAACAACACACAATATATAGCCTATAAACATGTCCAGGCAATTCTATATCACCTCCTTTCACTGCTACCTTCTTATATGGTTTGAAAGGGGGGTAGGGGGTGGTATTACAATGATTTAATTCCTAAATGCCTCAAATTAGGGATTCTTCTTTGTTAGGAAAGCATTTCCAGCAGTGCTTTATGTGACAGATTTTAGCAAGCTGCCTGCACACACTCAGGTGGCTTCGAACAAACAGGACAGCCTTATGCACACAGCCTTATGCATAAATACTTTGCTAGGTTAGATTCTCAGAAAGTTCTAACAAAAGAAATCATAGTTCCATTTAAGTCAACCCAGATATTCCTGTTTACCCAGCTGGAGTGAAGTTTGAGCAAGACCCACCAGGCAGAGTCAAGCTCAAGCAGGTCAGGCCCACCTGATGAATGCAGAGCTGAATCTGCTCATCCTGAACTCCAGAATATCCCAGGAGAGGGACCCTGTGCACGTTCAGCATGGACTCCTGGTCCCATGGTCTCATGGAGTCTGCCCATTCCGCCCAGCTGAGCCCAGACTATCCACAGCTGGCCCATCCTACACATCAGCCACAACCTGCCCACGGGCAGGGAGCAGCCAAGGTCACCCTGCCTGGCCTCAGAGCTCCTCTCACAATGCCAGTGGATCCCTGGGGTGGGACTCATCTCCCCCAGCAGCAATGCAAACATCTACATTTAGCTGGTTGTTTCCAATCTCTTCAATCGGTGCAGAGGGATGGGCAGGGATATCAGGCATCCTCTAAATATTCCTGTGGGCTGGTCACTCCCTAGAGGTGCTGATTGCCCTTCCATCAGCAGTACAGGATCCAGAGAGCAAGTGCAGACAGACACCTGCACTGCCGACCTCTGAGAGCATGGGACATGACTATCACCCAGAGACATTCTAATTGGGAGGGGGCCTTGTCCCACCTGCAGCACAGCAGCTCTGCAAAGGGTCTTCCTCTCCTCTTCCAAGGCAATGCATCCTGACTGTTATAAATTTAGAGAGCAAATTTCATAGAAAGCGATTTATTTGCCAGCAAAAATTTCGGACAGAGAAATCGACAAAGCCAACGACCAAGGAAGCAGTGCCGGCACTGGGTGAAACCAGAGTGCAACCTCCACCGTGTTACACTCCCCTGGTTTCACAAAGGACCGAGCTCCTGCCAGTCGGTTTTATTCCTTTTCTGGCTGAGCTCACGTGAGTCCGAGATTCTGTAAGTTCTTTTGTCTCTCGGTGCCTTCGTTGACGAAATTTCGAAAGCAGGGTCCAGTTTTCTGAAAAGATTTCCTGGGTGGGGAGGGCTCCTGAATGTTCCTAATGGCCCAGATAAGATATCATCTCAGGGCCATTAGTCCTCATCGGGTGCTGAGTGTCCTTGTCCTAGTAGTCCTCCACCTTCTATTGGTATTGTAATTCCTTTGTTTCCTTCTCTGGAGACGAGGAGAGCCCATTGCGAAATTTCCAAACCCTGTACCCTGCTTGGGGGGGCTTTTTGGCTTTCTCAGAAAAATACATCTTTTATTTTCTGCTTATAACAACAACATTATGAAAACATGAATTATCATCCACCACACTGACAGATCTGCTTTGGAATTGGGAGCTCTCTCAAGTGCTGTCAAGTGACACAGTGGATTTGGTGCAGTTACAGATCATCCCACCATGCTGCTTGCCAGGGATCTGCATCAGATTTCAGGTAGGTTTGTGAATCAGTTCCTTTACTTCTCTCTGTTCATAGCTCTAAATATGAAACTATCCTGATAAAAGAGGAGAGCAGAGAGGACAGATGGCTGGGGTGAAGGGCAGATGAGGATAGCTCATTCATTTGTGTGTGATACATACCAGAAGAAGATTCCAGATGATTCAGAAATGACCAGAAAAATGTGCAGAGGAAGAGTTCATTTAATCAATCCATAACCTTAATATATTATAGGTCTATTAACTTCCTTATCTTGGTTATGCTTCCTAGTTTTAAACATTACATTGGAAACTGGCAGAGACATGGACCTTCCCCCACAACTCTCTCTGGCTTCTTTGACCATTGCCCAAATCAGGAGTGCTGCTTTTGACTGGGTCTGAGTCACTCCCTAGAACAAACTACAAAAAAAAAATTGATTTAGAGCAAACAGTAACTTTTAAAAAGTCTTCTTTCCAGATAGTTTTCTCTCAAATGTTATCTATACTGCCCTCTAAAAACTAAAAATAATTTTAAAAATCTGACTGAATTCAGACTGTGGTACTTTTTCCCTCCTGATATTGTAAATTCTTCACAAACAAGCCACTGTTCTTTCTCATTGTACTGCAGCTTGATGATTAAACAGCCTTGGAGAGGAAGAAATTCTGCAAGTAAACATGCAATAGTTCAATTACTGAGGGTAGAGGACATTATTGCTTAAAGAACTAATGTTTCCCTCCATGACACTGAACTACAGAATGTTAAAAACTGGAAAATTCTTCTATTAGTTCCATGTCTCAAACCACAGGAACACTTAGAAGGGCCCAGCAAGCACACACCTGGTGAATTACTGCTAATGATACACAGACTGCTGCTCTCTGAGTGCAGTCAAGTGACTGAAAACATCCAGTATTTTGGTTTTTGTGGAATTAGGATCCCTGCAGCTTTCCCACAGCAAGTTTTCCTTTGGGAGGCAACGATGTCTCCTGGGCTAAAAGGACAAAATAGAGAGAGCAGACACAGGAGCCAACTGAGCCCAAACTTTTTCCATGAAGTAGGATGAACTCACACCAGCACATGAGAAACAAATGCAGGACGACTTTCATCCTTCCATTTATGCAGATCAACATCTGCCTGATGCTGGTGCAAATGGCTCTGCCTGGAAAAATACAGTATGATGAAGAAAATATTTGCCTGGTGAGGAACATCCATTTTTTGCCCACACCATATGTCCGTGGCTGCCCATGCCCGAGGGGGCCCAACTGCAGGTGACAGCCCAGGCACTCTGAGCCAGCCTGTTTGCAGCCATTTCCTTGCCAGCAGCAGCTATTCCAGAGAACTTGGAGCCTCTTCTTCCCAAATGCCAGGCTGAGGAAGCAAACATTAACACTGAGCACGCAGCAGGGCCCAGCCGTGGGATGGGGAGGCAGGGCTGTAACGTGAATCCCTCGGCTGCTGCCGGGCCAGGGCAGATACTTGTGGAAAGGAGACACCCTGGGCTGCCCTGCAGAGATCCTGAGCTGAGATTAATGGCACTGTGGGGGCTGCCTTCCCCTCTGTGCCAGGCGTGCCTTAAAGCCGTGGCCTCCTGCCATCTTGAAACATAACCCTGGGGTATTGTCTTCATTCAGGCCCCTCATCAGCCATGTGAAAAGAGAGAAGAGGCTGGTGGCAGGATTAGAGGAGAGGTTGAAATATTCTGGGCAGCATATGCTGTAAGTCACATTATACAAAGAGGATTATTGGGCTGCTCATTGGCCAGGGCTTTCCATTCTGGAAGCACTGCTGCTTGTAAGAGATAAAACCTGGTGAAAAGTGTTTATAGCATGTCAGACCACAGCGTATGACACACTGAGCACAGTGACAAGCAATGAAAATATTTTTCAGGCCCTGTCTGCCCTCTCCTAGGAGATTGTTTTGTGTTTGTCAGGGTTATGCAAGATACATGGGAAAAAGGGAAAACCAAAAGTGAGAGTAATAATTCAGAATGGTATTATAAACCTCCTAAAATTATCATCATCAGATGAACCCATCTCAACCTTAAAACTGAGTACATCGGTCTTGGAAGGCAGTTTTAGACCCTTGTTGTTTTAGAAGTGAGAAATTACCTTTTGTTGTCCAGGTTTAATTTATTCATGGCCAATTATAACCATTTTTTTCCTTAAGACTAGCAATGTTCTTACCTGAACCAGATAATCTTCCTCACCTGGCAACAATGTATCCACAGAGAGCAAGGATATTCATTCAATCTGAGCCTTCATTTTATTACACTAAATAAGTCATGCTCCTTCAGTCACCTTTCTTATCTCCATTCTCTTGGTCATCTTTCTAGCTCTTCTCTGCACTAATTCCAGTTTACAGTCCCTTTTCTTGACCATGACCAGACAAGACCAGACCATGACTGAATGGATCTATGTGCATGGTTCTGCATGAAATTATAAAATACTATATTTCTTGAACTAATTTTTTCTTTAAAAAATGCTTCTTTTGTCTCATACACATAAAGAGAAACAAATGGAAGCCACTTGAGAGGTTCTCAATGTTCAGAGTCCCCTTTTCTTGGAAACCCTCAGCTGTACAAGATTTCCACAATAGAAATAAATCCTTCTGAAGTCTTGGGAGCATTAAAAATTTACAAGGAAAACTGCATTCATTTAGTATCAATCTCAGTCTTGGTGGCACATTATAAAAATGTCCAGCTTTCACCAAATTAGCTTCAAACACAAACTGCTGTTTAGGATCCTGACACTGTCCCTGTGGTCAGATATTTCTTGTCATATAAGGAACCATTTTCCTCTTTTGTATCAAAAAGCAATTCATGGTCTTGTCTACAACTTGGAGCACTTTAGGTTTTCACCTTTTTCATTTTGAGCCTCTGGACACAGACATTCCTTGCCCATTCTATTGCTACCCCTCATCATCAGCAGCAACGTAATTATGCCTTGTTTCAAGACCTTTTTTTGCTGCAAAAAAGGCACAGAGCTGTCAAAAGCTTCATATTTTGCCATATGGTACAAAAAGAAAAAGATTTTCATTTACATTATCATGCAAAAGTGTAGGAAGATATTTCTATATAGAATCGTAATTGTAAGGGGGGGATCTCCAAGTTTCCAAGAAATTACTATTGTCTTTCCCTTCATTTGGGGATTTCAGTACATTGAATTCTCATCTTTCTAAATCAAACAATTCCTCCCCAAAACTGTAATTTCAAATAAAACAGGGTTCTAAGTCTCCCAGGCACCAGAAGAGAGAGGTGCACTGGCACCTCTTCCCCTTCCCCAGTGGAATCTCATGAGTGAATCAGCTCCACATTCACCTCAGCTCTTCCATTCTTCAGAGTGGGGTAATTATTCCTCTCACAAAAGCATGAAGTAAATCCAGATCTCATCATGCCTTTGAGCTGGAATAAGTTTAAAAAGATACAAAAATGCTAACAGGAACTCCATTAAGCCATGGAGAAAGAGAAGGACATAAATGAATTTTCAAAGGGCAAGTACAGTTCTGCTTCAAGAACTCTGCACAATGAAATTGCACTGAAACCCCTCTCTTCAGACATGTCCCACCCAAGTAAAGCTGGGTGGGACTAACACTGAGTCACATCTAAAACAAAAAGCAAGAACTGACAGCTTCTGTGCCAGCCTGCAAAACATTTGCTTCCACTTTGAAAGGCTATAATTATCTCCGATACCAGAGCAGCTTTATAGTGTGCAAAAACCTTGCTGGTGTTTCCTCCATAAAATAACCAGCTTTGACACGAACAGCACTCGAGCATCACCACGGGGATAGAGCAAAACCACAGATAGGAGCTGAAGAGCAAAGAGGAAACGTGAATGGATTGGCATTATTGTGCTAACGCAGTCTGACCCGATTTTAAGAGGTCGTCCAACCACGTTTGTTTGCAGAACAAAGCAGGGTCAGTCAGATTTTGCACTGATTGACTCAAAGATTTCTCAATACTCACGAATTCTCCATGCAACCAGAGAGAGATTAGAGGATCTAGTTTTAATTATGCTTGTATAACTATGACAGAGTGCTGTTGATTTAGAAAGAGTTCCAAAAACACAAAAGTATACATCTCTGTTGGAACAAGAAATTGAACGCAATAAAACCTATATCTGATTTTTTCTTGTTTTACAAGGAATGTTTTCTGTATCTCTCTAAGTAATCTTCAGAGGGGAAGCACCAATCTTAAATCAGTGCTTTGCACAGATGAGATTATTCTTCCTTGCCAAACAGATCATCCAGAAGAGGAGGGTATCTGATCCCAGTCACAGGAGAGGATCGTGGCATTTGGTTCCAGGTATCTTCCTTCTGAAATTAGTAACCCAGAAAATATCTAAGTATACAACAATGAAAACAAGAATCATTACAAGCTGGTCAACATAAGACTGAATGAGCTGCTTCAATTCCACAGACAAATCGGTGAAAAATTGGGTCTTTCTGCAGCACATCTTTTTAAAAGATTACAACATGCACATTCTTATGAATGTTGCAAATTATTTTATTAAAAATATTTTCTACCATTAGCCCTTTTGCAGATTTTTTTTTTAATTAAATCCTAATGCTATGTTTTCTTCATTAAAATGCTTATACTTAAAATTCTTGAAAGTCATCTATGTCTCAACACCAAAAATCATACAAAATAACGAGATAAAGAGAAGGAATAAAAAAAAAAGCCAGCTAAACAAGCACAACTTTGCTGCTGAAATCTATCTATAAAATACAGGTACTGTAGCCTCAAAATACTGCTATTAATTCATGGTAAGTCATGCACAGAATGACAATTGAATTCTAAAGCTGAACAAGACTTAAAACTTATCCTGTCTCTGATTTTTTCCATTTTGTAGCTACCTCTCTTAAAATATTAAATATTAAGTATTTAATTATTATTTAAGCACAGAATTCATCTGTAAAAAAAAAGAATACCCCCCCACAAAGCCTAATAAACACCATGATCCTCATGATTGCTGTATAAAACATGTGGAAGGGCTTTGAGTTCATCTGTACAAGACAGAAAAATTCTTCACAAAGACAAAGCAAAAATAATCAGCCATGGGAAACAGAGCAAACCAACAGCCCTGGGCCCTAGTTAGACACCACCAACAGTCTGAGATGCTACAGAAGAAAGTTGGTAAGTCAGGCAGGAGTGAGGAGTCTGGAGCACAGTGCCTGAGGAATAGTGATTTAAGCTATGCCACAAGTGAACTTGAATTTAAAGGAATGCTGTGTTTCTAAATGGTCTGAACACAATCAGACACATTCTGTACAATACGTTGGCCAGGCCAGAACAGCAAAATTATGTGTTGGCAGAAGGCCTTTGGATTTATCTGCTACAAAGTATTTAAAATTCAGCATAATTGCCTTATGGACCTTCTATTTTAAAATGTTCCACTCAGCACAAGATGGCAAGATCAGATTAGTCTCTGCAGTTTGTTGATACTGCATTTTTATTTACCCTAAGTAGGAGGCTGAAGATACACAAAGTTGATCCATCAGTTCTTTTCTCTGTGCACACCTACCAGAGATGTGGTGTGTTATGTACAGGTTTCTGAGGAGTTATACAAAATGCAGAGCTATTTTCTGCATATGTGTCAGTGGAGCTTAAAGTATTTTCTGACTACCTCAGCAAGTGACCAGATCATCTGACATGTGCCAATGATATTTGTGGGGGAAGCAGTACTCATCCCCTTGTGCATGGATAAATACACCTGCTTCCCCTTCTCTTTTTCACTTTTCTTCTATAAAATGTCCCAAGATGTGATACCTGCTAGGCACCTCCTCGTCCCTGTTTGACTTCCCTGCTTCATCCTAAACTTCCCTATTAAACCTATTAAAAATAATTACTTGAAGAAAACAGGTATAAATACACAAATATGAAAAAAAAAAATGTTGTAGTGTGTGTTGGCTAAAACAGTCATGTTAAGGTTGGAGAAATTACACTGAGACACTGGTTTTACCTTGGGTGGCTCCTTTATCTCCACGTAAGTACGGACTTGATTCTCTCTCCAGTTCAGTCCATTAATAAGCTTTCTGTAGTCTACTTGCTTTTGGTTATCTTCAGACCTGAGCAGAATATCCATAAGATGACTCAAGGTTAAAGGGATTTTTTAACAAAGTTATGTCATGTTATTTACAGCATACTAATGGTTACATCTGGGATAATAATTTTTATATTTTATATATTTATTCCCAAACACTGTCAGGAGTGAAAAAACAGTACAAAATGTCAGGAACTCCTATATTATACATTCTTTTCCCCTATTCTTACACCTTATTTTTGGCTCTTATAGTAGAACTCAACTTCTTCAAGTTTTACTTCATTTCAACTATTTTCATTTTAGTTTTGAAGAACTGCCCAACCTTTTCCAACACCTATCTCCCAGCTTTTGACAAACATAGAGTTGGGATGATTAGTGTATGATTTCTTTGTGTAGAAAAGAAACAGAATTATACAGGAGACCTGTGCTGTAACACAACTGATCTGCTTTATTATGACCTCTACAATCATCTCCTGAAAATAAGTAATCCTTCAAAAATGCTGTTTGCACACGCCTTGGGATCAATTTGCAATTGACAAACACACAGCTTGCTAACGTATCAAATAATAGCCAGATTTTAAAATCATTTGGTAACAGGTTTATGGCATTTAGTTCTATGGAAAAATAGATGTATTTGTATCAGTTGTGGCTGTCCCCTAAATACATGAAGATATATGCTGCCAGCTAAGGTCTACAGGTACGTGTGGAAAATGCTATTTCCCTCCTTCAGATTTCTGAAATCCTTACCCTGCACTAATAAGCCCCACGGGAACAGATTTGTAAGTCACTTCATCCTTCTGCCATTGATTTGGATGAAGCAGCTTCAGAAATAAAAGTCCTCAATTCAGCAGAACACTGAGGTGATTCAGGCCCTTGGGAACCACTGTTCTTTCAGTGTCACCAGCCAAATGTTGAAAGATACCTTTGGGCTGAAGCTTGAAAAGAACAGCTGGAATGCTCTGCAATAAATACAGCACTGGCAGCTTCTGAAGGACACCTGTCTCACCCAACACCACCCACCTGCAAAAGTGAGCCAGTTTGGGCACAAAAACATAGCCTGGAAGTGTCTCTGCCTCACAGGGATCCATGGAGAGACACAGACACCCAGCAAGACTCAATATCTCTTATCTGGTGGGAGACACCAGGTTAAACAATTCTGCCCTGCCATCTGGTGAGACAAAAACTACTGCACAGGAAACAAGTATTTCAGAAAATCATTTTGCCTTGTCCTTAATGAAATAGCAGTGCACAAAACACGGGCCTCAAAACCCTTCAATCACTGCAGAGGGTTCTAACAAAAATTAAGCACGAAGGCACTTTAAGGGAGAATTTACAGCACAAACTTGGAAAACAATACCGGAGGAGAAACAGATCTGGTGACAAAAATAAACTGCAATAAACTGCAACTCATCCTTTCCCTCTCCTCCCCCCACACCTTTCATTTAATAGTCAGCAGGAAAGATAATAATAAAATATAGTGAGAGCCATAAACAGAGATGGCAGCGATAAACTGGAATGTTAAGTACAGTGAGTTATGCTGGAGATGAAAGCAAAGTCAGAAAAGAATGCTGCTGCTACCAGAATCAAATGGAGCCTGAAACACTGCCATGAGAAACCCTCCTATGACAGCCTGCTTCTTTATCATAGTTCACACGCAAGTTAACATTTCCAGAAAGCCTTACTTTTGGGGAACATATCCAATATTCAAGAAAATTACCATTCCCACTTCCAGGGGGTTCTTAGTTTCAGGGTTTCTTTGGGATTTTTGCAGGTGGCAATAGGGAAAAGAAACCAGTTTTGCATGAGATGTAATAAGACAATCAAAAAGCTTATACCTCTTGGGAAAATAATGGCAGAGATTGGAATTTCAGGACTATCAGGACAAATTATTTTTCCTTCTACTATTACATAGTTACCTTTTGCTCACTGTGAGAAGTCAAAAGATTAATTCTACCACCAAGATGCTGAGCTGTATAAGATTTTAAACAAAGAACAAGTGAAGGTGTTTAACTACTTAAACTTTCTGTTGAGGCACCAAAGTTGAGGAAAGCATTCCTTCTGCTTTTGACAAACATTTACAAGGAGAAAAGTCCTTTGATGTGACAGCAGTAGTGAACTGAGACGACAACATGGGTTTGAAATTATCTATAGCCAAGAACTGTAACATGGGCAGAGGAAATGGGATTCCTAAATCCCATAATTAAATAGCTACAGAAAGCATCTTAAAATACTATTCTAGAATAACCCAGAAAGAAAAAATATCTACTCTTTAGATCTTTTTACTGCTGTGACTTACTGTATCAATCTACTAAAAGCACACACTAGAGATTTGGCACAGAGCATCCAGATGGACTGAGGAGATGTTATCAATTTGTGCATTATTAGGACAGAGATGTCATACATTTCAGTGGCTGGAGTTAATAATGCTGAGACAGACAGTGCTCTTCAGAAAAGGAAATTAGATTTGTCTTATCAAGAAGACGCACCAAAGATAGCTTTAAACCACCCTTCTCTTCAGTTTGGCCCTGTTACTTCACCAATACATGGGATTTTAGACTATGAAAGTCACTCCTCCATCCCTATCACAGTTTGCAGAGCTTTTTATTTTCTTTATCATTACAGAAATAATCACACATTTCTGCTTCTAAAAGTACATTCATAATTAAATACTCCAGCTAGGTGAAAAACCTGGTCAAGTCACACTACGATCACTCCTGAGGATGCTTTGGTGAGTAAAGGTTACTTATTAATAAGTTTTTCTTTCCCATCAAGAAATCTATCCCAAAGATTCATATGGAAGTTTAACATACATGCAGAGTTTTTAAATTCCTTTGTTTCAAACAACATTTATTAACAAGCTAATCTGATAATAAAGAGCAGAAGCATCTGCTGCTTTAATCTTAGAGAAAATGTTGGGATTCTTCAGCCTGTTTGATACCCTGTGCAACACTGTTCTAAAGAGGCTAAATTGTGTACACCTATTAAATTGTGTACACCTATTAAATATGTGCTCATATTAAAGGACTTAAACCAGCAACAACAAGTCACTATTAAAAATAATAATGTCTACCCTTTCTTTTTTTAAATTTATATTTATGCTATATTTACTCATGTCTTCAACAACCATGAATTGAACCATCAGCTCCTCAGCAAACTGAGTAACAGGAATAATTTGTCTTAAGAGATTCAAATATGAATTCTAGAGATCCTTTAAATTGCAGACAGCATAGGGAGTCCTAAGCACCAAAGGTAACAAGAAGCCAGGAGGAGAAAGATCTTGTGATCATTTCCATTGTTGCTACTGGACACTTACTGTAGCAGGAAAAGAGGGTTTACTTCCTGAAAGAAAAAGGGCAGTCCTAAAAAAAAAACATTACAGGTAGGAAACCAGGTAAAAAATTATTACCCAATCCTGGGAAAAACTGAGCAGGCAGGAGTGGCCTGGCCTGGCCTGTAAGTGATTTGAGAACTGGGATAACCATTTAGGAGGCCCTTTGTCATCAGGCACTGCTTCCTGAGGGACTGGAGATTCACCTTTTCAAAACAACAAGCACCCTTGGAACAGACTCACCCCAGCAGTGTAGAGAGGTGAAAAAACTACACAGCTGCTTATAATAGAAATTAAAAAAAGATAATTTAAAAATCCAGGGACCTGCAATTAACAGCTAAATTAATGCAGAATAATCAACATGTAATGCTTGTAAACTTGTCATACATTCTTCTCTCAGTTTTTTCCTTCCTTATCTGCCAGCTGTTTATAAATCCTCCAGGGAAGGACTGCTTCTTTTTAAGTCCTTGTTAGCATCAATTTAGCATTGCAGTAAATAAAAATAACAGAAAAAACCCCCTAAAGTAATTACTTAACTGCTTCTGCAAAATTTATTTATTAAACAAACTGTAATTGTTCATTATGCCTAAATTCACTATGCCATAAATTTAAAGACATGTTTATAATGACTACTGTAGTCTTCTGGCAGAAATAACTGTGTACCATCTGCATTGCTTAATATTGTGTGATTAAATTCTGTATTGTTCTGTGATTTAAAAAGTAAGTGAGAAAATGTTGATGGAGAAAGCAAATACTTTTTAACATGCCAGCTCAGGTGTATTGGAAAAACATTCACATTGTTGGGTACCTAAATCCTACTATTTCAACATCCCACAATTAAAAACATAAATTTACACTAGATGGACAATATGAAAAGGTCTTATGAACCCCAGTTTTTTGTGCTAACTCTCCCTTCACTCCATGGCAACTGAATGGTCTTTGGGTACAGTAAACAAAGTCTTGGGTCATTTGGAGGTGACCACAAAATTAGATAGTAATTTCTAGTCCCATCCCATGCTTTTAATAAGTGACAGATCCTTGCAGCATAATTTACAAATCTAAATAATAAATACTTTAAGAGTACTACCTTTCAAAACAGAATAATAGAGTCATTAAGTCCTGGAGAAAATCTTTGCCACCTAATCTCAGATAGCAAAGCTGAATAAACACAGAGCTTCAGCCTTCAGCTATTATCTGATCACATTGTCCAGCATCATTTTATAGCTGAATAGGGTCCAGCTAGTGCATTAGCTATACATACTGATTTTGTGGGAATCAGTCCAGAAACTTTTATTGTACCACTTTCTTCCTTCATAAATACAGATACACTGAGTAGGACCACCAGTTGTTTTAGAAGTATCAATGGGAGGGAGGGAGGGAGGGAGGGAGGCAGGCAGGCAGGCAGGCAGGCAGGAAGGAAGGCAGGAAGGAAGGCAGGAAGGCAGGCAGGAAGGCAGGCAGGAAGGCAGGCAGGCAGGCAGGCAGGCAGGCAGGCAGGAAGGAAGGAAGGAAGGAAGGAAGGAAGGAAGGAAGGAAGGAAGGAAGGAAGGAAGGAAGGAAGGAAGGAAGGAAGGAAGGAAGGAAGGAAGGAAACTGTTGACAAACTTGGCCCACACTGAATTCCAAACTCCCCAGGAATGAGAGTGTTCTTCATTAACAATAAACCTGCCTGTTTCATGATTCTTCAGTGTTGAAGAAAACTACAGGAAGCAGAAAAAAAAGGAAAAGTCTAAATCTCATTAAGATGACCCAACTCTTTGATTTACAGATTACTGGAAATAGTCTGTAAATAGAGTTCAAAAAAATATTTCCCTGGCTCTGCACCCTCATAAAACAACCAACTTCCCAAACAGTGCCAAGTGCACACACAATGAAGAATGTGACAATCTTCTTCATCACCTGCAGTGCTGTGACATGTCCTAAACTGCCACCTTTGAAGCAGCTGCTGCTGTAACTTAGAAGTGCCTTACACAAGGCTCTCTGTCAAATGAAGCACTTCCCACACTGATTTCTGAGGCCCAGCTTCACACCATTCTCATTACCTTCTACAGAAAGAACCTACAGCAGCTGAAACCTCATCCAGCTGTCATGGGTACCTTGCTGAACTTGGGTGAAATCCAGCCCTTGATCTCCTCCCTGTGTTCTAAGCTTATCTCTAATTTTTATTATAGTGTACTGGGCTTTTTCTTTTTAACTGCCTACACTCACTCTTTAGGAAAGTAGAGGTTCAGGGCACAAAAGCTTTCCCTGGTATAAATTCACAAACAATAAACATGTCCCTAGAGCCCAGGATGTGTCAGGCTTGTCTGCTTCTTATCAGAACTGAGTTAGTACATAAAGGAAAATTTCCAGGGCCTTGTTGTGCATCTGTTCTAGTTCAGTCCTTAAGAAGTGGAATCTGTAAGAACCCCCTGTCTAATATGGGATGTCAGCTGTCCTTCAGCAATTGTGTTGGGCAGCTTGGTGGGAGTTCTAAAGTATCAGTTGTAGATCACTGTTCAAATTCAGACATTTCTGAAGACTAATGCTTATTACTCAGTGTCAGAAGTGATGAACAGCAGTACAAAGAAGCTTTATCAAAATGGATTCCACATTTCTGCCTGACAAGGGCCTTTTCATTATTTATTAAACCCAGATACTTAATTTGCAGCTCCTCCTAAAATCAAGAAGTATATTTACCTGAAAGCATCTTAACATGACAGAAGACAAGACCTCTTTCTGTTTTTAACACAGTATGAAAGCACAGACAAAACATGTGATTTAAGGATTTCCCTCAAGGGAAAGAAGAAACCAGTAAGTATGCATTTCAACCTACTACCAGCAAATCTGGTTAGGAAAACCAAACTCAACAAGACATGAGTGTTCAGAGCACCACAGCTTACTCTGAACTCTAGTCTTTAATACAAGTGCACGAAATAGTAGTTCTTTTCACTTCTATTCCTATTAATACAGCTAGCAAAGCAATTTGGCTCAAAAAAGCTAAATGTGCTATAGGAAAGTACCAAAGTCATGCCAACACTCCTTTTCCTTTTTAAAAATGACAATAAAATCTTTTCGTGTGAGATTGTTAGGAGTAGCAAACCAAGTTTACTACTCATCAGCAGTAAACTGATGTTTATCAAGTAGACTGTGTGCTTGATAAAGGACACTTCATTGTATTTGTGTTAGTGTGTTCCTTGGAACTCACACAATGTGCTTTCCTAAGATTATTGGTTTTACCTCATATCTATACACAGGAACAACTAAAAAAAGTGAATCTCATTGAAAATGTTAAGTGTCAGTAACTGACTCTGGGAAGATTAATTCCATAGAATTCTGCCAAACCCCAGATGATTTACCATGCTAGGCAAAATGAAGAGAAGTTGCTAAGATGGATGCATCTCTGTTGATTATAAATATTCTATAAATAGGAAAGTCTGTGTGTGTGTAGGGACAAAATCTCCATCATGAAATGATGCAGATTAGATAAATGACAAATTCTGAGGATTTATGTCTGCAGTAGATATTTAGCATTGATTTGCACCCATGCATGCAGGGCACACCATCTGCCTTTAAGTTACCTGGTCAGTAAAGCTTCTAGAAGATCATCAGGAAGTGGCAACTTAAAGGATTTGAAAATAGTCCTGCAGGTCTCATAGGGCAACAATCCAGACCTGCACATCAGAAAGAGAGGGGTAGAAATATACATGAGTTATTTTCCAGGTTTACTTCAAATGAATGTTTCTGTACATAGGAAAACACATGAGGAATATCAGGATAGAGAAAAAGACAACAAAATTTTATGAAATTTTGCTATTACAAAGCTGAGAAACTTGAAGGTCATATTGTAACCTTTCTCATACTGAGATCCTCAGTGATTCTCTGTGATTTTTTATGTGTGACATCAGAGAACAAAAAGGGCAAATGAGTCACATAAAGAATCCAAATTCTTTCTTTTTCTCCCCCTTAAATCATTATTTCTCCTCTTTGATTTAAAATCCCGTGTTTTGCCCGTGAACTGGTATCTGATGTCACAGAATGTTCAGTACAGCATCTACAATAAAAAGTCCACATACAAAATGTAAAATAGACAAAAAGGCTGTCCTCTTCTTGTCTATTGTCAAGTGCTGAGAGAGGCTTAACATTACACATAATATTCTTTGGCCACAATACACCGTTTTCTCAGCAACAAACATGAAGTGTGGGTTTACAGAAGAGTTTCTCAAATAACAGCTTGGGCTAAAGAGAGGAAACTTACTTTTCTCGGTCGTTGTACAAAAACACTGCCATCAGATGTTCAAAATACTCAAAGGCATTTTTCTTTAATTTTTCTTGAGCCATTGAAAGGAGGAGGTACAGGTCTGTCTGACTGACATCTCTCGTGCCGTAGTGACGCCCAAGAGTTATAATTTCGTGTTCTGAAAATCCTCCACCAGCGACACTGACTATCCAGTTTCTGTTCACAAAAACAACAGCCCACATTAAATAAATAAGTTAAAAGCAGTTAATAATCACTGTTTTGGGGGAAGGATGTCCAAATTTCCTCAGTAGCTGTCTATATATACAAAAATACATCCTAACCATGACTGAAGTGTTTTACCAGAGATGACATACAGAGAATTACAACAAATCACGAGTTCCCCTGGCAAGAATGTAAGACAGGAGGCAGCAGCAAGAGCACCTTACACTTGGATGCTGCAAGTGGAAAATCAGATCCCATGCAGGGATGAGCCTGGGATGTGTTCTCCCAAGCCTGTGTGTGCTGCTCAGACAAATCAGCCCAACCTGAGGAAGAAGAAATTTTCCTGAGATCCATCTGATGGGACAGTGTCAGCTCCCTAAGCTGTAACAAGGCCTCCTGTCAAATCTGGATTAGTGTAACTACATTGGCTCTATGATCCCAAACATCTGCCTCTGGTGCACTCACATTCAACCAGACTTTTTAACAAGCAGGCATCAGCATCAGCCTATGTGTCTCAGCCAAAATTAGATTAATTATATACAATACTTCTGAATAAACTGCACTAAGAATAAACGTCACCGTAATTACTGGTGCAATTAGTGCTGTACCTTGTCATACCCATGAGGACACTGAATCACTATGATTAAACAGCAATCCTTGAAAACAAATGGAAGAAATTAGTAGTCATGCACAAAGTTCTGACACAAGACCTAAATGGCTGCCTGGAGAATACTTGACTTGTTGAATTAATCTGATGAGGGATCTCTTGAACATCAACATGTGAACTGAAAGCACAAAAACTTAGGATCCCTCCAAATTTGCAAACTTTTAACAAGAAACATAGTTACTCGCTTGCTTCCTCTCAGAGGCTTGTGTGGTCCTGTTCAAATTAAGGGATCCCTTCATGTAATATGATTGCACTTACACAACTGTTAAAGAAAGGTTAAATACTGTAGAGTGTCTACTTTGATTCAACTGCTTCTTTTTCCACATTAAATAAATCAGAATGATCTTTTATTTGCAGTGGAAGGAAATAAATGCAAGGAAGTGACAAGTTGTTGACAGTAGCAAATCTTATTTGAGATTACACAAACTTAATGACCAGGAGCTGGTCCATCTATTAATATTATCATTATCTTGTCAGTATTATTTTTCCACTTTCTGGATATTATTATTTATGTTGCAGCAGCATTCAGAGATCCAGTCAAAGCTGGAGCCTCCTTCCTGCAGCCTGCAATAATCACCACTGCACACAAAAAGAGGACAATGCTGCCTGATAAGCCTGGCACTCCAGTGCTTGGGCTGGCAGAGCTGGGGGCTGTAGATAACATCAGCCATTTCCACAGATTAGATTTCCATACATGGCACAGATTTTTCCAGTGTCAGGATTTTAAAAGTCTTTTATTTTCTCGATCCAGTCAGTGACAATCAAATCACCGAAACCCACAGATAAAATTATTTCACTTGGGAATTAAGGAATATTTTAGTGATTGTGAGGAACTAATGAGTAAGACCCAAGACTCACAAACAGAATGACATCTAAACTCTCCTGACAAAAAAAAAAAAACAAAAACCAAGCTTCAGTAATTGTTCCCACAGCTTAGCTATCTCTTGTTTTACTTCTTTTTTTTTTGTTCTAGCAGAATAAAACAGATTGCAATCTGAATTTATTACAGAAAGAAGAAGTCATAATTAACTGCTCAAGAGAGCTGCTTCTCAAGCTGAATTGAAGATAGGCATCTTTGTTAGACCCACATGGTTCTTTGTCTCTAACAGCAAACAGCCTTGCCAGTAGCTTATGAGAAAAAAAACCAGACTGGATAGGGCTGTGTGATGCACAGGCATCTAAGTTTTAGTTATTTTTAATTCTCTTTTTAACAAAGCTTTCAATAGTTCTAATGATAGCTTAGGGGATAGCTCCAGTGTACATCACACATTTATTTCCTGGATGAAGTACTGAAGACTTGGGTTCTGAAAGCAGTTAAAGTAAATTGTATCATTACAATTCTCTTCACCACATCATACTTATAGATGTAGTTTTACATGCAGATTATATAAAATTACATAGGTACAAAGGAAGAAATCTGAACAGCCAAATTCAGAGCAGAGCAAAGTCTCAGCTGTATTTAAGATAAGGAAAGAGGATTATCATTGAAGCTGTCATACAGATAATTGCCTGTACTAAAAATAATCATTTGTTGTTAGTTATAGTCATGGCAGATTAAAAATAAATAGAGATGTACACAATAAGAAACTGAAAGAAAAAATATTCTATTCACATAAAAGTATCTTGGAATTTTCATAGATGTAAAGAAGTGCTCTTGTTTTTGTCATTAAAAATACTTCTTTCATTCTAAAATAACACAGATAATAATAATGAGAGCCTTCAGATTACTGGATGTAATACAAACCAACAGAAACAAAACCTACTATCACTACAGAGCACAAATGGTTCCTAAGAGGCAAATTCTTCCTCTGGCAGTGTGAACATCCCCTGTTCAACCCCAGGCCTTCCCCCACAGGAGGCATGGGGACTATTAAAGGGTGTTGAGACTGGCCCAGGTGAGCACTGACGCTCAGAAAACCCTGATTATTTGGGTTCCCCAGATTTCCTGCTCATGGAGAGGGCTCCTGCATTTTTTTGTGCCTGAAACCAAGTCCCTCAATACCACATGATCAGACGTATCTCTCTCCATGTCACAGAATAGCACCACCCTAAATTAAAGAGTTGAGCTGTTCACAGCTGCACAGATTATCTCCATGATTAAATTTACACCCAACTGAGCCTCTTCTGGATAAAATAAAAACCTTTCCCTGCCATTTAAAAGCACAATCATTCCTTCTAAAAGTTTCCTTCTCTAATTCTATCATACAAATGTTCCAAACCTTTGAGTTGCTCTTAGTGTATGCACAAGGTTTTGCAGATGATTATTTCATAATTTGAACTAAAACCAGTAATTTTTAAAAATTTTAAATAATTACCTTGTACATAAATTAAAAACCTTTTCCAGGTGCCAGAAACTTTCTCCCATTAAATATGAATTTTCAATTTTCTCCCTTCTTATTCAAGCAATAGCATCTTCCCTCTTAATGCAATTAGCAATTCAAAATCTTGCTTCTGCTGAGTAAAATATCAGAGCTCAGAAATATTTTGACCAAAAGCTGCCAAAAACTGTGGCCTCTTTTAGTTTAAATCCTACCTTTAATTCACTTATTTTTCATTTCTGAATACCAGCTTGTTTTAATTTTACTTTCACTTTGAATTGCTGAAAGGACCTTCTGCTGATCTATTTCTTTTCTGAGATATTTCAGAAGCAATTCCTGCCTTGGTTAGCATTCCTATGGAGATGACATTGTGTGCAATATTCATCTACTTCATGCCTTGGTTATTATGACAGTTCCTAAATAGACAGTCTATTATTTCTGTGAAAACCAAATGCTTCTAAGTAGAGTTTTCTCCTCTGTTTCACATCATTAACCTCACCAGCACTGTGCCCAACACAGTTCATACACTCAAGTATTCTGGCTGTGGGATAAACTGAAATCAGTTGGTGTTTGAACATGATTTCCTCTTTCAAGTATCTCTACATCTGCCCATTGCCATATCTGGACCATTCCCAGAATCCAGATTTCTGCTCCCTTTATCTATGCTTAAATTACTAGCCAAGTATTAATTATTGTTCTCATTACTGCTTTTCAATATTTGTTAAACATGCTTAGCACTGCCTTCTATAATTCCAATACACCTTAGTTCTATAAAGACTGTCTTCTTTACCAATGGTTCAAAACCCAAACACCATTTTCAGGAGGCAACTTGAACATTCCTACTTGAATTTCAAAACTACTGTTTGACTCTCAGGATGGACTTGTCTTTATCTTTCAGCATATATATTACTGCTGACTTGTGCCCTTCTTCACAACACTCTGTGTCAGCTCCATAAAATTAGACAGATTTTGTTATGCTTACTTGAAACTATCACTTTTTTTCTTTTCTGGAGCATGGATTTACTTTCTTTTTCACACATAATCTCCAGTAAATGCAAAACAAATCTATGCCACTTGTCAGCTAGTGGGAAGAAAGCATCAAAACCCAGTCATGCTTTATACATTTTGGGGGAATGTGCCTTTATTAAATATTAAAAACCCAAACCCACTGTCTTACCTGAAAGTGTCATACCCAATCACATTGGTATGCTCAGGGTCAGCAGTAGCAAATGTTTTTCTGATTTCTTTGGCATGAGATTGAGTCATGGTCTTCAGTTTGTTGAGGATGACACAAATATCAGCCATGGGGAACTTTAAAGAGGAAAGACATAGATTATAAAGACCTGAAGGACAGGATGCCATTCAGAGGGACCTGAGAAATGGGCCCATGGGAATTTCAGTAAGACTATCAAAAATACAAACAATTAAAGAAAAATCATCAGATCATGCACTCTCAGAAAGTTTGGTGCATTTGGAACATCCACTTTTGATTGAAACATTGCATTTTTAAAGCAGAAGTAGAAACATTTAAAGTACAGTTCTAATAACTTGGTCTTCATTCTATGTTGGTGCACCTCACTGAATTCTCAAGTCATAAATTTCACCATGTTAAAGCTAATTTTTCACCATTGGCTCCAGTGGATTGTTCCAACAAATAGCCTCATTCATTTTTGGACTACATTGTCTTACATACTCAGAAATAGCACAGTGGAAATTTTTAGGAACCAATTTTACCTGTTGTGTATAAAAATGCTTAAATGCTTATTTCTTCCTAAATAGACCAGTAAAATAAATTTGAACTCAGATTAAACAGAACTGAAGCACGAAGGCTTTCAATCTATATTCAGATTGTTGTGTTAGTGCTCTACCAAAGATTTATTCACTATATTCATTTTTAATATAAAACACAGAAGTACTTAGTCATTAAATTGAGGGTGACTTCAAGCATGATTATCTGCTATGTCCTTATATCTGTCATGCTCTATCTAGCTTAAAAAGCACAATGAACTGCCTGAGAACATTTCTCCCGTTTCTTCCAATAGCAATTATTTGAAATTTGGTATGACTGGTATTAAGGACCAGGACAGAAAAATCAGGCCTCAGTCCCAACTCTGCTGAAGTGTGTCTACAGCTTTGCATCAGTTCAAAATGATCTAGAAAAGGGTATTTAAAGTCCCTGTGGCACTGCCAGAGCAGTACAAATTGATCCAAGTCTAATCAATACATCAGCTCTTGCAAGTTTTTCTCAGAATTGGAGAAGACAATTTCTGCCTGTGCCAAAACCCCAGGTGCAGCCCTGGCAGGCAATGCCCTGCAAGGCAGCAGCTTGGAGCAGCTGGACCAGCAATCAAAGAGTTTTAGAGGCTGCAGCTTTTCCAGGCCCCTCTGTTTGGGACATAAGCACAAAGCCTTCTGCTGATCAAGCAAGGAGCAGGGAGAAAAGACTGAGCAGAAGGATTCAGAGAGCAGAGTATTTCAGGATGGACAAAATGTTCTTAATATTTAAGAGCCTGTCTTCTCCACATTATCAAAAGCTATTTTTATATCTTTTTTCCTAAACTACATATTCCAAACACCTACATGGGCACTGAGAACCCAAGCAGCATGGCAATAATTTCACCAGCTTTCCCCCTTCTCATGTAACTCCTGATATGTTTCTAGTCACAGTCTAGTTTGGTTTGATTGTTTTGCTTAATTCAGAGATTATTATGTTGAATTCAAAGAAAGTAAAATCCTTTTCCGTGTTTTTGCTGCAGCACACAGCAAAGCTAGAACTGATGAAGTTCAGAGATGCTGAATTCACTTCCAGTGATGCCTTGTTTGAAACAGTCCTCCCCAAACCTGGATAAATACCAGTAGGACTGTGCACAACACACTTGATCTGTTTTGAAAGCAAATCAACACTTTCTAAATAAATATTTTTTCCTTGAAATTGAAAAAGAAACCAGAAGTGTGGAAAAGTTTTGAACTAGGTCCTTGAAGTTATTTTTAATCAAAATTACAAGACTTTTCTCTCCCTTTAACATATAAACAATACAATAAGTATAATTTTGAAACAGAAAATTAAAGCTTTCCAACCATCTTAGATGGTGTCAAACAAATTTTCAATATTCACCTGCACTATGATTACCAATCAAAATTCCATCTAAATCACCATATGCCTATCAAACTGTGGTCAAAATGGCAAATTCCATGAAAAAACATTCCACACAGATTTCTTTCATCAGTTTTTAGAAAACATACTGATGTGCTCTGCTGGAAGGAAATCTCTTGTCTATTCAGAAGAAAAATAATTTGTTTTCTAATTTTAGAAACAACTAACAAATAGCCATCTTTACATTGTTTCCCCTTTTTCCAAGCAATCTTCCAGCTCTGATCTTCCCTAGTAATTGCTGCAGTTGTGATTTGAGTATGTGATCCCCTGATGAACTGAGGCAAACTTCTGGAGCTCTAGTCAAAGGATGTGAGTGAAGCACCTACCTCTGGGAGAATCAACCTTTTTTCTTCAACCAGCTGTATTAAAACCTTAATTGTGTTAAGAACCATTCAAAATTCACTTTAAGGACATATTTTCTATGTTGCCTCTTCCCATTTTGCAGATTTTATTTTGATACTATACAATCATTCAGCCTGGAGAGCTAAAGTCCCATCCATTTGATCCAGGACAATCAATGCAAACAACATTCCAAAGAACATTTACAAACTAAAGATGAACTCTGCATTTTGGAGAAAAGGTTTGGTTTTGATCCTACCAAGAGGAGAAACAATCCAACAGGAAGGAAACACACTGGGTTGTATTTTTGAGGCTTCAGCTTTGTATTTTACTGCTTTAAGCATTTAGCAGCCTTAGGATTTTACATCCAAAGCATTTTGCAGATCTTCCTCGTTGTTCCAGGGAAGGCAGATGGTGCTAATCCACATTAATTTACAAAAAATTGCACCATTCTGCTGAAGTATAAAGCAGCAGAGGCACCTCAGCTCATAATTTATTGTTGCTCTCCCCTCTGAAGGCAACAAGAAAAGACAGTAAAACTCAATAAACACTTTAAGCTTGAATTCCTGGCTGTGATATGAATTTCTAATTTTACAAGGGAAACGTTTTGGCAGAAAAATGTGTATGAACCCAAAAAATCAAATCAGGATATAAAATAGCCTCATCAGCAAGACCACATTGGATCCTGACTAGTGAACACTGTTCCAGTCTCCACATCTCACAGTTACTTTGCAAGAACAGACTAAAAAGGGTGAGATTCTTAGCTGCACAGAATTAGGTTGAGGGGGAAGAAAGTCTTAGATTTACAAAATTATGAAGGTGGTGCATAAGGTAAATGGGATCTTCCCCAAACCTCAGAACAGTAGAGATGGCCTTGAAACTAGTGGGAGGCTGGTTTAAAACAGATAAAAGATACTTCTTTTATCAGGTATTTGTTTTTCATAGCAGGCAGTGAACTTTTCAACCTACTGCCACAGAAAGTTGTGGAAGCTGACAGTATCTGCAGGTTCAGCAAGGGTTAGATCAACTCAGGGACCAGAGGTTCATGAACAGCCTCAAGAAGGGATAGGCAGGGATATCCCTTGCCACAACCCCTAATGCAGACTGAGTGGATTCTAAGAAGGGAAAAGGGAATGGACAGTAAAGAGTGGCCAGACTTGCATGCACTCCCAGCTGGCATCTCCTAAATCCACTGCTAGACAGAGAGCACTGGGCTGTGAGCTTTGAGTGAGGAAACAATATAAATAATTCTGAAAAATAGATGATAAACCACAGTCCTGAGAGATAAGAGAAATTAACAAGAGCCTGCTTCACCTCATTTGCATTCTTCTCCATGTAGTTGAACGTGTATTCATCAGCATCCACCAAAAGAAAGTTGTGACCATGGAAACAAACTCTGGCTCCAACAAACAGATCCTGAGCCTTGTAGTATTCAGATGGCTCACTCTTAAAGAGTTCCTGCCCAGGCTTCTTAATGCGACCTCTTTCCAGGAACTTTCCACCAGCTATCCCTATGGGAATAGAATTAAAAATAATTAATTATGGCTTTACTTGGAAAAGAAAACCACACACACACAAAAAAACCTCCAAGCCATCAAGAAAAAGACATCCCAAACCAGATTATTTGTATTTCAATACCACATTTTGTACTCCAGTTTCCCAACTCAGAACACTCCCTTCCCCTCCCTCTCAGGGCTAAAAGGACTGTCTCTGCCAGTGTCCACAGCAACAGTGACATTGTGCACATTCTGTGACATGTCTCCTTTGAATGCCTGCCAAACACCTTCCCTGCTTTGCTTTTCTTTGAAATGGGACAGCAATGTGCCTCTTCAAATCGTTCCCATAACCCTGTCGCCAGCCTTGGAACTGGCCCTTGAGAAACCCAAGATCCAAACACTTAGATGCAGACAATTCTCCTTAAACTGTTAAAAGCAGAAAAAAGAAAAAAAAGCACAGCTTAAGAGAGCACTGTCCTATGAAGACTGTGAATTCTGATGCACTGTAATTCTAACTTCTTTTAAAGGGCTTTTGAAATTTTTTAAAAATGTAGGAGTGACACGATATTGTCTTCCACACATTGTTCTGCCAATGCAATCTAACTGTGATCTGCTCTTTGATTTGTGAGGTGGGTATGCCACACTTTTCCTTTTCACAGTATAATGATTTTATTTGTGTCACTAGAAACTGCACAAGGTACTCAAGAGTGGGTAAGATACTAAAAGGAACATTTCACTTTCCTGTATTAACTCCTGGTGTGCCACAGGACTGCATTGCACATACCAAGCTTTCTGGAAAGCCTTCTGTCACATGTTTAGTTTCACTGGGATATGTGCCCTACAACAGCTCTGGGGTTTGCTTCCTGTTGATATTTCAGCTTCCAAGCCAAAAGCCAAAAGCTTACTTCAGTACCATTTAATGATGCCTTAATATCAGGTACTGATGCAAGTCCAATAAAAGGCTGATGAACAGTGTAATCAAATGCCTTTTACAGTCAAAATTATAAATGAATGTGAAACCCAAACTACTTATTAAACCAGAGTTTGGAGCAGATGTCTATCTTAATTGCTTTATTAGCACCATAAAAGACAAAAAAACCCTCCACTATGGTAATCAGCAGACCTTGCTTGAATCAAAAAACAATTCAAATCATTAATGTGACTCTAATGTTAACACATTCCTTTTCACCCAGCTATAAAAACAAATAAGAATTTTTTTAGGTTATATAATCTTGGCAACTGTTTTTAATATTTAATATGTCTCTGTAAGACTGGAAATTCACTCTTGCCTCTCTATTTCCCTGCAACTGTGCACTTATTTTGGAAACCTACTTCTGTCCCATAATGGTTTTTTAAATGTTACAGGTTAATACATTACAAGTGGTGTAAAGAAAAATGACTGAAAATATCTCATTAAGTTAGAGATTTTACACTGAAACCTGATAAGGAGTTTTGATAGAAATCTACAAAAGCCAGGCTCAAGGCACAAAATAAACAGCACCACAAAAGACCCTCTTCCATTAAGATCAGATCAGAGTTTGCAGGTGTTTGTACAGCTGTTGGCTGGGTCTTACACTGAGTAAAAAAGGGGTTGTGATCTTCTTCATGGGGAGCCAAAGTTCTCATGCTTTGATCCCCATCTCAAGAAGTGTTTCAAGATGTCCAGCCCTGTGAATTTCATAGTTTCAGTGTTACTAATATTAGGGTGAAGTACTTCTCTGAAACCTTCAGGTTGCTGAACCAAGAAAACTAAGAGCAACTTATTACTTCCATTTTAGGATTGGGATTTGAAGCATTACTTGCCAATTTGTACCAGTTCATGTAAATAAAAAGGTAAAATTAGCCCTCTGAACCTGTGCACAGAGGGGTTTGTTATGTTGGATAGCCTACTCCTTTTCCTTAACCACTGTTACCTGGCCTCTACAAAGCCTTCTCATTCCTAACATTGAAGAAACTCATTCACTTTCCTTCTGACATGACTAAAACGAGGGAGGGATAGTGAGAGAAAAGAAGTAGAAAGAAAAGGAAGGTAGGAACAAAAACTTGTGCAGACCCAGGCCTCTTTCCAACTGCTGCTCTACCTCCTCCAGCACATTCCTTGCCTCTTCAATGCTGTTCTCACTAAACTCCCCAGTGGCCAGTTCTCAGCCACATCCTTCCATTTCACCTTTTACCACCTCTAAAAGTCAGCTCCTCCATCCATTTTAACAACCCAGGGAAGTTAAAACTCCACTTACAGACACATGCTTTTCATAGGTGCCTTGGAGGCATTTGTTACTAGTAGTGGGCAAATTTGCCCATTTATTGTTTCACATTTTATTTGACCAGCAGTGTTCAATGGACTCCCAGATGAAATCCCAGCACATATTCTCATTCCAAAATAAAAGGAAGGCAGACATCAACCTCTGGCATGGCACTCATGCTGCTGATGGCTTGGCCAGCTGACCACATCTGCTCTGCAGTGTATGGGTTTGACTCTTCTCTGGGTGCTGTGGGATAAATCTGGAGTCTCAGGTCACAGCTATTATTACTGTGTGTTCAAGGCTCTCTGGGGCCTTGTCTAGATGAAATGGTGCAAAGGAGAACTAGAATTGACTGAACAGGCAGTATACATGCTTGGGGTCCAAGATTCAAACTGTTCCCTGGACTTCTTCAATTTAACATTGCAGCTGTACCTGTAGCACCTTTTATGTCTCTGGACATAAAAAATGCCAATCAAAGATGCCATTCAGTGGTGGAGAACTGAGCTGCTCTTGAGCCTCACAGCAGCATTACATATTAAATATATACATAAATGTGTGTGTGTATTTAGCTGCAACAAAAGAAGTTGCATAAATTTCAGGCCCACGGATGTCAGGGAGTAAAATACTGATAACAAGACACTGCTGCCATGAAAGTGCTAAATCTTGATGCTGTAGTGGAGCAGGATTAACTGGGAATGTTCATTGAAGTCCTAAACAGGTATTCCACACCTTATCAAAACTCTTCTCAGAGAATTGCTTTTATTTTACTTGGGGTTGAGGTCCATATTTATGCACTCATAGTTGGATACAAGCAGAGATGCCATCAGAAGTTCTTTGGATTGAAAAGGCATCTCTGGATGTTAGCTGTTCTGAAACTGTTGCTGAAGATGTTTAGTGGGCTTCACAGAAAGGCACCAATCTCTCCAACTGGGTCATGCTTAGCCAAAGCTCCTCCATCACTCTGAACTACAGAATTACTTCCTGACATCTTTCCCACTGATGTGCCCTTCCATCCATGCACTAGGCACACCAAGGAAATAAAAAGATGTTTGAAAATCAGAAAACCTTTCATATCCTCAACTGGAGGCAGCCTAAAACAGACAACAGAGGCCAAAAGAATTTAAACTTGACAACGTTTGGTGACCATGCTCCAGCAATAGGATAAACGTGGTCAAGCAACTGAGAAGTAACAAAGCATTTATTTGTCACTTAAACACTGTCAGTTTAGCTCTTGGAATACAGTTCAGTATTGTACACAAACACACATCCAGACTCTAGCACAGGGAAATCTTCCCTCTTTAAATGCTCAGCACTCCATGATTAATGGTAAAGTATGTTAGAAAGTGTCACAGCTGTCTGGCTTTCATGAGCTGCCTCTATACAATTGATGCTGTATAGGCTCCATAACACAATTTTGCAAAACAAAGGATTTAGTCTTTCATTCTTGATGTCTTATATTTCCTGTCCCTATTTATCATCAGTTACAATACTATTCCTGTATGTTATCCACAACAAAAGCAAATGTTTAAAGGTCAGATTTTCAAATTAAAATGTAATAAAAGTTCTAAAGCATTACACTTCCAGTTCCCAAAGGATATTGTGAAGTACTGTCATGCAATGAACAATGTAATTCTGAGTGAGGAAGATCATGAATTACTATGACATCCAGCTATGCAAGATAATGCAGCAGGCCTGCTGATGTAATTCCCATTGCATTTAAAAATCCACATCCCTGCTCTGCTACTGCTGAGTCTGGCCTCAGTGTTTACTGTAAGGTCTAACCAAATCAGCAGGGTAACTGGGGCTGAATAGAGACATTGCTACATCTTACCTGAGTTTCTCTCTGTATATTCAAAAATGGAAATGGTGTCATCACTCAGGAAGAAGGAAATGATGAATTTACGACCCTTGTCGATGTCACTGTCCGTGATGAATTTTGCCATGTAGCGCAGTATGTTACTATCCAAGCCATAGCTAAAAAAGCAAAGGAGCAGGTAAGAAACCAAAAACAGGCTGTGAGAGAAGTTTTCACCCCTAAAAGATGCCTTCTCCTGAGTTTTGTAACATATTTTAATTGTGTTATTACTGCACCAAGAAGGAAACTGGCGTAAGATTCACTTCGTTGTCAAAAACCATTTTCAGCTTAAATTAATGAAACCAGATAGAGTCGGTCAGATACAAAGGAATAATTTTCAGGGGAAAATTACTTCTCTGCCATAGGTCTGGAATTAATTTTTATTCAAGTTGAATTGCAAATCAAGCCCCAAGTTTCTTTCCACAAAATTTGTGAAGGAAGAACACAATTAGGTGTGTATGTTTTCAAACCAAATTCGGAAGAGCAATTCATGCTAGGATTATCTCCCACAAATTCAGGTCCACCAGATGATCTTACTAGCTAGGTATTTATTAAGTGATTGTGTTTTGAATTTGCAGTGTCTGTATACACACTATAAATACATTCTCAAGCCTTTTCTAACAGCTTTCCTCTTTTACAATGCTTCTCCAGGTGAATCTTTAGCAGGAGACTTTGCTTTTTTGCTTTGGCTTCAACAAGTGCTGCCTAATAAATCATTTCATAATGGAAAGTAAGGTGTTAAAGCTTTAGAAGTGCTACAGCAAACTGCATGAAATTCAGCAGACAAAAAAAAAAGTAAGTATCAGAAAGTCAAACAAAAACAAATCTGTGTTGGTCTGCTGGATCATCCAAAATTCCTAACTAATGCCTGGACTAAGATTTCTGTCAAACTCCCAGAGTGAAGACAGCAGAGGGAAGGAGGTAGAGGATGGAAGGGTCATAATATTTGCCTTCTCCATAGAGAAATTCTGCAGAGTTTGCAGAAAACTGGAGTACCATGTCACTGACCCAGGCCTCACGCACCTGTGCCTTAAAAGTCTGATGAGCTGTACATTCTGCTGAAAAAAATGACATCCCCCCCATAACATTTATCTACTTCACAAAAATACATAATTTAAACAATTGAAATTATTTTTCACACTAAATACCTGTCTTTCATCAGGAATTGCCTGTAGTCCTTATGGGGAGGCTCGACAACCACACCCTTACAGGAGCACAAAGAATCTTCTTCAGAACCAAATCCATTATAAGGAGGAATAATTTTTTCTGGTTTTGGAGGTGGTGGAGTCTTATATGGAATTGGGGTGAAATCCACTGCAGCAAAGAGAGCAAGACTTATTTGTTACTACTGTGATGAAGGCATTTTACCAAGGATTTAAACTTCCAATATGAATAGTTATTAGCCTACTTCTGTAACAAACCACTGATCAAAGTCAAACCAGGATCTCTCCTACTGTTACAGGGTAGAAAAAGACTCCATAGAGCCAACAGCAAAATTATTTCTTCAAGGGTTTCAGGATTTCATCTATAATCTTAAAATGTTTGAAAAATATCATTAAGATACACAGGCAAAAGGACAGACAAATACAGTCTCAAAATGGGATAAAATAGTAAATTAAAAATTGTAAATCAATTTTTCAGTTTCATCCTTTGAGAAAACATGATTAAGTAAATAACTGTCTTATGAGTTTCCTGCCCTGTGCTTTTGGCCAGAGGAAAAAAAATACATAAATAAATAAAATTTTATTCATTATTTAAAACATACATATATAAAAAGTCTTTGGTACACTAAGGCGAATAACTTCATCCCACAACTCACTATATCCAGAGTTTTGGGAAGCTTTATTTTTCCTCATTTTCCCCAGACTCAAGCCTTGTCTTGCAGTGCTCAGTGGTCCTGACTATCCCAGGTAAACAGCAGCAGCTGTCCTGACTCAGCAGAGGCACATCTGGTCAGGGACCTGCACTCAATTCCCACAGAGGTACCTCCCAAAAGTGCTGCTTCCCTGATTCTCATCACTCCTCTCTTGGTGAAAATCTTGTCCCATTTGGCCCCTTGTTGCACCCCTGCACTGCCCTTGTGCTGCAGGACAGCTTCCAGTGCATTCACATAAAACTTAACAGAGGAGCTCAGTCTGCTGCTTAAATGAGGCTAATGGAAAATGGAAAGGGTGAGAGGAAGATAAGGAACTTGCACATGGGAGAAAGCAAATGGACAGATCCGAGGCAAATGAAGACATGAGCCACAGGAACACAGGAGAACACAGGATAACTCAGGTTGGACAGGACCTCAGGAGGTCTCCTGCTCGGCACAGGGTCAGCCTCAGGTCAGAGGAATATAAGAGATATGAGAACAGTGTATAAAAGTGGATCCCATGAAATAAAGGGTTTTTCCTTTAAAACTTAACTTTTCTACCCAAAACTGAAGAGAGATGGATAACCTAAACTTGTAGCATGGGTTTCAGTGCAAATAGAGAGGATGACAAAACTGGTGTCACTTGGAACACTGAACTGGCTTGTGATTAAAATGTTTTAAACACGGTTATATCAGAAGATCAAAGCACAACACTCTTAAAATCTGACTTGCCTAGCAAGTGTGCACAGCAGTGTGAGTTGAAAAATAAAGCAAGCATTCAGATGTCAGACTTTTCTTTAGCCTAAAAACATAATGAGTTCTCCTTTAGCCTTTACCTCTCAGAAGAATATGGTCTGACTCAAAAAGCTGATACTTTCACCTGAATCAGTCAAAAAGGGGTTTTGCAAAACCATACCAACATTCTTCTCCATAAAAACTACACATTGCCTTTCTGGGACTCAGAAGCAAAAAGGCCAAGTCCAAAGAAAGAGCATTCAGAAATCTTCAAAGTAATTCTCACCATTAAAGGGTATGTGTGTGTAAACATGCAAAAAAATCAGACTCATAGAATCACAGAACAGTCTGGGCTGGAAGGGACCTTAAAGATCACCTCATTCCAACCACCCCATCATGGGCAGGGACACCTTCCACTACAGCAGGTTGCTCAGAGCTCCATCCAACTCGGCCTTGACACCTCCAGGAATCACAGAATCAATTAAGTCATCCGAGATCATCAAGTCCAACCTATGACCAAACACCACCTTGTCAATCAGACCATGGCACTGAATGCCATCTCCTGTCTTTCCATAAAAACATGGTGGTGACTCCACTGCTTCCCTGGGCAGCCTATTCCCATGTATTCTTCTTTCTGTGAAGATTGTCTTCCTAATGTCCAACCTAAACCTCCCCTGGAGCAGCTTTAGACTATGTCCTCCCAACCTGTTGCTGGTTGCCTGGGAGAAGAGCTAGAGCCCCCACCTGGCTCCAACCTCCTTTCAGGGAGTTGTAGGGAGTGATAATGTCACCCCAGAGCCTCCTTTTCTTCAGGCTGAACACCCCCAGCTCTCTCAGTCACTCCTCACAGGACTTGTGCTCCAGACTCTTCCCCAGCTCCGCTGCCCTTCTCTGGACCTGCTCTGGATGGGGCATCTGAAATTTCTTGGGACAATCTGTTCCAGTGCCTCACCACCCTCACAGCACAAAGCTTCCTCTTAATATCTAATCTCAGCATACTCTCTTTCAGTGTCAAGCCATTCTCCCTTGTCCTGTCATTCCAGGCCCTTGTATAGTCTCTCTCAATTTTTCTTGTCCATTCTCTTCAGGTACTGGAAGGCCACATTTAGGTCACCCCAAAGCCTTCTCTTCTCCAGGCTGAACTGCTCAATTCTCCAAGCCATTGCCCACAGGAGAGGTGCTCCTTCCCTCTCACCAGCTTGGTTGCTCCTCTAGACTGTATCCAACAGGTCCATGTGCTGGGACCCCAGGGCTGGATGCAGCAGTGCAGGTGGGGTCCCAGAAGAAAAGGAGGCTCTGGGGTGACATTATCCCTGGAGCAGAGAGGCAGAATCCTTCCCTCACCTGCTGCCCACGGTGCTTTGGATACAGCCCAGCACCCCCTTGACCTCTGGGCTGAGAGGGGACATGGCCAGGGCATGTCCAGCCCCTCCCTCATCCACCCCCCAAGCCCTTCTCTGCTTGGATACTCTGCTCATCCTGCAGCCTGGATTGATACCAGGGGTTGCCCCAGCACAGGTGCAGCATCTTGAACTTGTTCCTAATAAACCTCATGAGACTCCCATTAAACTTTATGAGATCCCCTATTTTCTAAACACTGTTTGTGACCAAAACACCACGTTTTCACAGCTCCACAGCGTGCGCTTGGTACAGGCAATTCCTGATACCATAAAGAGGGAGCCTGTAAATCGGCTAAATAGACGGAGCGGGGAAGCAAACCCCGATGCCTACAAGTGCCGAGCACCGCAGGTAGCACACAGGATCCCTCGGCGTGATTTCCGCTGGATTCTCCGCTGGATTCCTGCTGGATTGCCGGCTGGATTCCCCGGTGGATTGCCGGGGATACTCCGCTGGATTCCCACTGAATTCCGGGCTAGATTCCCGCTGGATTCCCGATTCCCGCGCCGGGAGCGGTACCGGGAGCGGCGGCTCCGCGCTCCCACAGCGCCACCCGGTGGCGGCGCGGCGGAGGCGGCGGGGCGCTGATGTTGCTCATCGACCTGTGCGCTAATTTTTTAATTAGGCAATACGGAACAGCGTATTTTGGCAGACACAAGCCCCACCTCTTTGCTCAGGTGTCACACGTCCTGCCAGAAGCGCTCGGGGTTCCCAGGGCACCTCCGCGGGACCCTGGCCGCAGAGGACAAGAAGCTCCTTACATGCTGGTCACAGTCTGCACATTCACACCCATGCATTAAGAGATGCTAAAACACTTCCTGTTTGTAAACTTTAGCACATGTGGGTGAAAATTAGATTTATAGACTAGAAGGAAATTATAAATTAAGAGGAATAATGTTTAATCCCTGGGGGTGTATTGAATCCCTCACAAGTGAAGCTTGGAGTAAGTGAAATCCAAAGGGAAGTTCAGGCCCTTGGTTCCCATCTCATCCCTGAAGTAAAATGATCTTGTGTCATTCATAGAATCATGGAATCACTAATTTTAGAAAAGGCCTCTGAGATCACTAAGTCTAACCATTAACCCAGCACTGTCAGGTCTACCACTAAACCATAAGTCCCTAAGTGCCACATCTACACATTCTTTGAACACTTCCAGAGATGGTGACTCCACTACTTCCCTGGACAGTCTGTTCTAGCTTGACAACCCTTCCAGTCAAGAAATGGTTCCTAATATCCAATATAAACCTCTTCTGAGGCTGTCTTGTCCTGTCACTTGTTACCTGCGACAAGAGACCAACCCTCACCTGTCTAGCTTCACTAAAGAGAAAAATACAAACATCCAGCCTTGTGTCACCTATATTTTTTCAGGACTTTAAAGAATTATATATTCATATTCTCTCCTGTGAATGAGGAAATTCAGAAAGAAATTGCCATGGAGAAATACAGGTTACAAAACCAGTTAAAAACTCATTTCTGGAACTTGTGAAGAGCCAGCTACCTGAGCTCAAAACTCATTTCATCTTTGCTCTGCCACACAGCATTAGGGCAGAATCAGACAGACAGCTGGCACTTACACACAAAATGCACTCTTCTCAAGGTGATCACTGGTGTTTAAGAAAATTACCTCTGTCCAGTCTAGAAAAGGAATCAATTCTCACTTCTTCCAGGCTGTAATATTTTCAGTGTAAATTTACAGTGGGTAGAGAGTAAAGTGAAAGTCTGGGATTACAAATTTCTACTTTCAGAAAGAATAGCACAGGTATTTTTGCTATGTATAGTTTCATCCATGGTTACTGCAGTAACTTGTTTTGGTTTTTTTTTCACCTCATTTATCAAACATGGACCACATACTTGTAGCTTTCTCACGACATCAAAACCTGAGTGAGACTGGAACAAGCACTGGGAACAGCAAGAAACAAAACAGCTCCAGCCACATCTTTATCATATAAACAATTTGAAGATAGCAAAGCCTTCTTAGTAAGAAAAACAAAATTCCTCAAGAAGAATTTGTTGCCGGAGAGGCAGCATTAAACCAGCTTGAATGAGCTTGTCAGCTTTCAGTTTCAACATACATTCTGAGATTTTGGTATAGAGTGTGAGATTACCTTCTGCCCTCATTGAAGAACAGCAGGAAAACCCTCATGTGTTAGATAAGACCATATTTCAAGTGCTACATACGTTGGATTGGAATGATAACTATACTGAATATCAGGGTATAGAAGCAGGAAAGAAATTCAACCTTCAGAGGAAGAGAACAGGCACCTCTGAGCATTAAAGCCAGGAACAGAAAGAGAAATCCCACTAGACCTGGACAATATAAAGAGGTGGTGATAACCTGGGGAGATGGCAGTTAGCATTGTGTTCTTTATACATCAGAGATGTATGACAGAGAGCTGAGGCCTTCTAGTGATACTCTGCTTCACAACTGAGGTAAGAAGTAAAATAGGAAGGCAAAAAACCCCATGTCCACAAGATTTACATGCAGGAATAAAGAAAACCTAGTGCTCACAGAACCGTCCATGCAGCTGAAACATGACAGTGTTTCTCCTGATTCAAAGAAAATCTCCATTTACAGTCTTACTTCATGATTATTACAGTTACCTAGGCAAAAAAAAAAAAACCAACACATCTCTATATGCACAAGTATATTTAGAAGCTGCTGCTCAGTCTCCACCACGTGTAGTGGAGAGGTTAAACACCAGAGACACTGACCTCTGACGAGCCTAGTGAAAATTGGCAGCAGGCTTTAGTGCCCCGCTGAGGGGAAAGCATGGAGTCAGCTGTTATCCCTGTTATCCAGGAGCAGTTGCCTGGCCAACAGCACACGGCCCAGCCCCGGCAGCGGGTCAGGGCCGGAGCCTGAGAAATGAGGGGGTGGGAGGGGTGGAGAGCCGGCACAGGAGAGGGAGTGCAGGGTGCTGTGAAAAGCCTCAACAGCCAGGCTTGGGAGGTGCTGGGACAGGGAAGAAAAAGCAGTAGGAAACCAGATTTTCTTGGTTTTGTTCCATTTTGAGTAATCTGTTATTTAAGAAAAAGTACTTTATACTCTGTGCTAAGGTACTGTATTAAGTGAGAAGGACAAGTATCAGCTTCCCCCCACTGCACATCAGCCTATTTCCCATTTCAGCAGGGTGACCACAACACCTACATGGCTAGAGAGCCTTTTTCTCCTTCTCTGAGGCTGCACTAGCAAGTCTGGCCAGGTAACAAATTAATGCATTTTCTCTTGCATTCATAGTACTTCTAGGTGACAGTAATGCCATCAGCTTCCTACTGAAGAGCATCAGCTATGTTCACCCATGGAAAAGCTCTGCTTTTCACAAACATATCAAAATAGGCAAACCCCACATTAGAAATATATCACGTTCTTCAAGAGAAATCTAAAGTACTCTTCATTCTCCTAAAAGGCAAATTCTGTGGGCAAGCAACTTGTGCTGAAACGGCAGACTCAAAAATAAATGTCAACTTCTTTAATGGCTTTGGCAGAAGAGTATAAATTGAAGGGGAGTAATGTAAAAACACAATAACGAAACAGCTGGATTGATGCCATGAGGTGCTGAGTACTGTGCCTTGATGTAAGAACTAATTTATCCACTTGCTTACTCTAGCTCAAGTAAATGGTCTCCCTGGACTGGAACTGCAATTAAGTCTGTTCCAGTGTTTAATTGGATCGGAGTGGAATTCTGAGCACTTTGTGGGACTGAGCCCACTGAGACTACCTTGTACATCCACAGACACACACAAAATGTGTAAATCACTAAGAGTAAAAGGTGAACACTCACTAGTTCTCTCTAAAAACCTGCTTTTAAGTTAAAACCTACCTTGATTCTACTCCTGGTCCCTTTCAGTTAAAAAGTCATACCTACATTTTTTTAATCCTTGTGGGGAAAGCAGGAAAGAATTTTACAGCAAAGTGTGTGAATCCCTTAGCTCTAAGAAAGTATTGTCTGTGAACAAGACAGGTTGCATCAAGATGGATGGTTTTCCATGTGAGCCAGAGTCTCTGCCATCATATATCCTTAAAAGTATGTGTAAAACACTTCCCAGTTTCCCAAAGGTCTCAGCTAGAGCACATCTTTGTGTGTTTGGTGTCAACAAGGCAGAGAAACTGGATAAATAACTGAGACAAATTATCACAGAGAGAAAAGAATGGACTATGGAGAAAGACTGAAAGGTTTTCCCTTAGCAGCAAATGGCCTGGGATGGGGGCAGGGGAGTAAGGTTTTGTATTGGAATAGTGTTCAGTTATGTACAAGGTTGTTATTAAAAGAAGATACTAAGCAGTTGTTCCCCAAGTCCAACAGAGATAAGAGAAAAAAATTTCCTCTCTCAGTTTACACAAACCAGATTCAGAGAAGCTTCTAAGCAGCATTTTTAACTATGAGGTTAGGACAAGATACCTCAGGAGGCAAAGAAATCTCCTTTACTGCAGAACAGGAACAGACTAGACCACCTACAGTCAGAGTTTTCTAGAATTCTGCACATCAGCAACTTCTGAATTCCCCTAACTTGCAAACCACCTAACTTTTAGCATCCGAGACATAAACAGTAATTACTGAGCCAGGATTAGAGGAGGGGAAGGGCCTTTGCATTTATGTATCACTTGGTTGCACTGCTTGTTTGATCCAGGATGGTCAGCTGCATTTCATTTATTGCCTACCCTGAGTAAGAAATCCCCATTCTCTGTTCGGGATAATTTGCTCAGACAGAGGATATTGCTGCCAAAAAGCAGCAGTGGTCTTGGCCGAAGAAATTCCCAGAGTAGAACCCCCTATTTTACATCTCTAGAGTTAAATTTGCTATTACTACAGGTAATATCTGTATGGTTATTGAACATGGCTTCCTCACACACTGGCAAGATCAGGTTTACTTTGGTACAGACACACCAAGGTATTATTGAAAAAGTCCTAATGAGAAATATTTTGCCAAATAAGAAATTTAGTGTTTGAATGGCAGTGCTACACCATTTAATTCCCCCAATGCAGCAGACAAGCTCTGATACACACACACACTCTATCTGATCACAAGGTAACAGAAATAGTCTGCTCAGGTGTTTTATTTCACAGTGGCAGGGGAAGGCCAGGATAGGATTCTTCCAACCATCTCTGAATAGTCAGATGTTCAGCTATATTTGCTGAATGAATAAACTGCCAGAAAATAACTAAGTCATTTTTGCAGGAAGATGTCCATGATGGAACCATTAGCAAGTCTGACTGGGGACATTCAAAGGCAGATAAATGAAAGCCCCTATTGTTATTCATTTCCAAAATGCTTTTCCATAATGGACATGGTTACTAAATGTTTCCAGAATTTAGTACTGAAACTTCACAAGATACACACTCTAATGGTTCAGAATACACAAAACTGTATTGTAAAAACCAATAATGTGATAGACTAAAACTGTCATGTCAGAAAATCTTATTATGTGAGGATTTTGACATCCATATAAAATGAAATGTAGTATAAAGGGGAATAATTGAGCTCATTCTACTCACCCACTTACTACACGCTCTTTATTATTTTCTGACTGTGAACACAGCTATTGGAAGGGGAGGGAGAAGGAGAGAAGAAGAAATGGCAGTCTATCCATATGACTATTTTGTCACTGTAGTTTTCAAATAGAGCCATTAGGAGCAGAACACATACCTTACATGCTAGTTTTCAATGGAGCAATATATAAGAAAGTCCTTCTGGATTACCTGCAAAATTACTGCTTTGCTGCTAACAGCCTACAACAGATTGTTATTGCTAAAGGTTTTAATGAACATGTTTTGTCAGTAATAAAATTTGAAGACAGCTCTGTTAAATTCAGAAGTATAAAAATGCTCATAAGGAAAGGATAATTATTTCTACTTACCAATTCCATACTTTTTCCTGTAATGTTCTTTAGTGAATTCATCACAATCACAGAGTAATACCTGCCTTCCCCAAACATTAATTACTGCCCCTATTTTCAAGTCACTGTCTTTGTAAAATTCCCGATGCACTGCTCCTGTCTAATAAAAGAAGGGACATTTATACAGCAGTTCCATGAAGAAATCTCAGAATCACACAAAAACCCCCAGGTCATTTAGTGTGGGTAATTTAACACATAACCTTCCAGGTCCATTGGCAAGTATATTTCACCCCATGTTAAGCTCCTTCATTTTTACAAATGTGGGATTTACATACAGTAAATCTCAGTAGTTCTCATTTGAGCTACTCTCCAGTGGCAGCACAATTCTATAAATAACTCTCCTTGTTGCAGAGGATAACAACCATAGAAATTACAAAAACTATGATAAAGATATTCAGCAGCTGGAGGCACTCAATAATTCCTGACCTGCAGAACGTCCCGAATGTAATAGCCTTTGTTTCTTTCTTGCTTTCCCAACACATTGAGCAGGGTGTAATTGGTGATGGTGCCCGGACGATAGGGAGGAATGGGAGCATTCTGCAAGGAAAGAGATCAACTCTTCAGAAATGTGAGTGACAGTGAAGAAAGGGAACTCTGCTACCTCAGAACCAGCGGGTTTGTTAAACACTGGCTGTTATTGTAGTATTTTCTGGGAGAGTTTTTAGTAAATTCCAAGATTCTACCACCAAATCTAACAGCCAAAAGCCTCTACATATGCCAGACACAGCATTCAGAATCTTACTCTCTCTCCAAGGGTAGTCTCCTTTCTCTTGGAAGCAAACAGATAGCAAAGGTCAGCAAAGTACCACATTGTTGTCAACATCTGCTCTAAAAGCTATTATTTTGATTGGTAATAATTATAAAAACATGCAAAGAACTATCCAGGGTTGGTCCTATCCACTGCACAAACACAGGAGATTCAAGTCAGCATGATTCTGTTGGCTAAGATGTGTTTTTGTGTCTATCTTGAGTTTTAAAATTACAGCAATAATTTATCCCAGTAATATCAAACTTAATATGTATTTATGTCACATTTTTTAAAATTATGAATAAACTGCTGATGCAGAGTAATCAAACTGAGTTATTTCGTCTTACCAGCTCCCCTGATCCCTCAACTTTTGATTCCTCTGCTGCCATTCTCAGAATTTCCAATTTTTCCAGAACCACTACTAAATCAGCATTTCAGAACACAGGACTAACAAGGTGAGAAAGGGGTAATATTTTCTTGGTAGGTTTTTATTATAAAATCTCATGTACATCTATGGCATCACAAATAGATTATCAGTGTTAGAAGGAAAGGAGAAAAAGACTCCCAGTATTTTATTCCATCTGTTGGCTGATGTTATTCTATATGGATCTGTCTGGAGTGACACAGAAGTGTATCCAGATCACTAATTTTATAATCATAACAGGTTACAGAGGATACAAACCCTTTGAAGATTTCTCTGAGTGGAGCCTTTCTCATGATTAATGCCCAACAAAGCTTATTGATGGATTCCTATTGATTTTAATTGGTTTTGCTTAAGGTCCTAAGCCCAGAAACTCAATTTTAAGAAATCACACCAGATTTGCTATGAAGAAGTAATGTTATAGAATACTAAAACTGACTTTTCCAAAGGCTGCAAATGTAAGTCATAGATCAAATCTGAATTCACCTCAGTTTTACATAAGCTTATCAATATTAATGGATTTTCTTGTCTTCCATTATTGTAGAGTTTTATTAATACAGTTACCTTAATACATTAATATAGGAGAAAGAAAATCATAGGACATCTCTGTGCCTAAATGCTGCTTTTAGTTTAAGCATGACAAGCCAAAAGATATTTTTTCCATCACTTATTAATTTACTCCATGAGCATGTGCACAAAACCTAAAGCATGCAAATATGATTAACTCTGAAAACATTTTCTAAATATCATTGCAATCCTAATACAGGATTTTCAAAACAAGGCATTCAAAATTTCTTAATTAGTGGAAGAATTTGAAATCTTCATTCCTCACCTTTGGAAGCTTATCTCTTTTGAGGAAAAATGGAACTACATCCCGGCCTGAGTTCTCTGGTAAGATTTCTCTTATATCAATAGTGTCATCAGACAAATAATAACGAAGAACAAGTTCCCGTGGACCAGAAAGCGGCGATTCTGGGTCATTCCACACACCAGTAAACCCTAAAACTTGTCCATCAAACTCCAGGAATTGTTTCAAAGTGTCAAAGCGCTCATAAGGGTGGAAAGGATTCGTGCTCTCCAGATATTTCTGGTAAAGGAGAAATTAAGAGAAATGCATTTTTAATTATTTACTCCTAAAAACAGGATTGCAACTGCATGGTGCTGTCTAACTGTAGAACATGGGTTTAGGATTTTCAAATGACACCACACCATTACAATACATGAAACATGATTTATGCCGTTCTCAGAGAAGTATTTACCGGGTTGCTGTGCCCTCAGAAAAAGCATGAAAACAATTCTGGATTGGTTTTAATCCTTGTTTTTCTTGCAACAAGGTCCTTAAGATCAGAGAATTGTTAAATTATTTACAGTACAGCTCATATTTTCAGAAACTGCCTGTGGTAATCAGATGACTAAAACGCCAAACAGCATCACTCTTCCTGATTTACTTCCTTAAAAATTATTTCTTACAGACCACAGAATCACAGAATCATTAAGTTGGAAGAGACCTTCAAGATCATCAAGTCCAACCCATGCCCTAACACCTCAAATAAACCATGGCACCAAGTGCCATCCAGTCTTTGTTTAAACACATCCAGGGATGATGACTCCACCACCTCCCTGGGCAGACAATTCCAGTACTTTATCACTCTTTCAGTAAAAAACTTTTTCCTAATATCCAACCTGTATTTCCCTTGGTGCAGCTTGAGGCTGTGTCCTCTCATTCTGTCAGGTGCTGCCTGGAGAAAGAGACCAACCCCCACCTTACTACAGCCACCTTTCAGAAGTTGTAGAGAGTGATAAGGTCACCTCTGAGTCTCCTTTTCTCCAGGCTAAACAGCCCCAGCTCCCCAGCTCCTCACAAGGTTTGTGTTCCAAGCCCCTCACCAGCCTTGTTGCCTCCTCTGGACGTGCTCAAGCATCTCAACGTCCAAGGACTGCATTTCTATACTGTTAGTTCCCATATACAGCTGGTGACCTGAACAGGGTGTTTTTCCTAAGTCAAAATCCACATGTCCAAAGTGCATTTAAAGGGACGAGATAATCCTCATCTACAAAACTGCTTCCAAAGAAGAATGGTGACAGACATTGAAGAGACAATGTAAGCTGAACTGTCTGAACAGAAAACGATGTTGACTGTGGGCAGTTTATATTGTTGTCTAAATTTCTCTTTATCCACTAACACACCCTCTGGCCTTAAAAATCTTAGAGGGAAAGGGCCCATTCTTTGAGAGCATCAAATCTTAAAATAAGGAGGGCAGAACCAAGTTATTTACCTTCCCAGTGCTCTCTTTCCTCCTTCCTCACCCTTGAAGATGCAATAGACAACCAAACAGCCACAGAACCAGGTAACGCCATCATCATCCATGGAATACCATCTCCAACAATACAGGAGGCATTTCTTCATAGAAAGGGTTCTTAAGGATTAGAAGGGGATGCCCAGGGAAGTGGTGGAGACCTCCTCCCTGGAAATGTTCAAGGAACACCCGGACACTCAGTGCTCTGGTCTGGGTGACAAGGTGGGGATTGGTCACATGTTGGACTTGATAAATTCAGAGGTCTTTTCTAACCTAAATGATTCTGTAATTCTCTGAAATACGAGTCTAAATGGTTTACTGCACTTTTCACTGGCCTCATTTTCTATCCCATCCCATGCCTTACCTTCCTTCATACCTTCATTTTCTGGCCATGTACTCAGAGTCCACTGAAAACCAATTTAATTTTGCTCAAAGTAGCCCAGAGCAATCAAAAAAATTACCTTCCACAAATTACACACGGAAAAGTGAAAGCATAAGGCAGCCAGAATCTGCTAAATAACTTTTCTGGAATTCCTCAACAACTGAGAACATGGAGATATTTCAGTAATTTTTTGTCTTCTGAAGCTCTTATTTCTCAAACCTTTTTCCCCTGTCCATTCTCTTTAGGGACCAATATGCCCAATTCTTGAATGTTTTGCTTGTTGTTAAAAAAAAAAATTAAAACCTAAGTGGGTTATGCAGTACCATACATAATGTTGACACAGTCTGACAGTATCAAGACAACTCAGCATGTGTTTATATACACAGCTGTTACCCACAGGGGCTGAGTAAGGGAAAGAAACCCATGGCCAGGCTGAGTCACCACAACGCAGAACCAGATGTATTACACATGCTGCTTTTCACTGGGGGACTGCACAAGCCTGGCAGCATGAATGAAGAGAAAGCAACTTGTTGTTCTGAGAGTGCCTCAGAGACATGGAAATTGTCCTACATGTCTCAGTCATAGTCACCTTCCATTACTGCAGCAGTTTTCTCCACTGGGAGCACTAAGGGTGCCACAGACACAAGGGAGTATTTGCTGCTTTCAGAGGACCAGGCTGGATCTGTCACAACAGGCTGCATATTGTGGGCCAAAAGTCCTAAGAGTCAGGTCAAGTGCCATTTGCACTCATATTAATCAAGAAAAACAGAAATGAAAGAAACTTGTCATTATTCCCAACAGACAACATCACTCCCATTACTACTCCCAGAGGAAAAAAAGAAAAAACAACAAATCCTGCAAAGAGGAATCCATATAGAATCTAGGCGTTGTGAGTGAGACTTCTGGAGGTGTGTATGTTTGTGTATATGTGTTCCCATTACAAAAGACAGAGGCAAATAAAACCTTGCAAGTCTTAAAATTGCAGAACACTGGTTCTGTATGGCAGAATTGCTTTACACATGCAAAGAGCTGTTAAAAACATATAGGGATAGAGATAAAAGAATATATGAATAGAAGAAAGGAGTCTGCAGGAAGCCATGGGTGGGCTGGAACCACAATTCCAATTAGCTCTTCGTTTAAACACTTCAAAAGTGTTTATCATTAGATTAGCTCAAGCAAAATCATAAGTAGAACATGTAAATTACATGTAATAGGTACACTTTTATTTCAGTTTAATACTGAAAGACTTATATTATTTTTCCTAATTAATTTTATTCTGTTTTAAAAGGTGTGTGAACACATCAAGAGAAAATTATTTATATAGTACAATGAGCCACATACCAAAATTTTCAAATCCAAGTTTTCTCTTGGGATTTACTATGTTGAAATAGCTACTTTCTATTTGATATTAAAGAAATAATGTATGTAATGTATATAACTAACTAATATGCATTCAAATCAGGTTTTCTTCAAACCAAGTTTTCACTACTGGTGCCTATCCTGACCTGTTGCCGCTCTGTGGTGTACGGGTCGTCTGGACGGCATGCAGGAGGATTTAATCTGATTCCCATCTTCCTCAGGAAATTTTTTGTGTAGAGGTCACAATCTATAATCTTATATTTTCGGCCATAAAAGGTTACTTCTGTGTTGATATTGAAATGATATACAGTATAGAACTGATCCTCATGAGGAGGTGGAAGTGGAATCTGGTGCCGTCGAACAATAGTTCCTGTAAAACAGAATAAATTAATGGAGTAAGTAATATTTGCTCTAAGGATTCCAACAGAGCTAAGTTTAGAGAAGAAAAATGTCTTAGCAGGGAAAAAAGTATGACTTATCAAGCATGGAGGCAGGGATGCTGAGCTTCCTTAAGGAGCACATGGAAGGTAGAGACAAGAGAGGTGAGTTGGGCTGATTGCTGGTCTGAAGCAAAGAATCCATCTCAAAAATACAGAGCCAGGACCTCACAACCCATAGTCTAATAGGAACATTACCCAAAAGAGAAAGAAAGGAGAGAAGGGGAGAGGAGAAAAAAAAAGAGATATTTTAACTTTGACAAAGTAATCACAAACTTAAATTTTCTTATTCATAGTCTTTAAATGAAAAAACTGTTATCCTGACAGCATTGAATTTTATTACCTTTTGAAGATTAAAAGACATTAAAAGACAAGTAAACTGCTATTGGCCTGTCAGCTGAAAACTCTCAAATCCATTGATGAATTGAGTGATGCTTCAAAAGTACTCACTGCTTGTGAGCAAGAGACTGAAACATCTTTCATGTGAGGAAAGGTTGAGAGAGCTGGGTCTGTTCAGTCTGGAACAGAGATGACTCGAGGTGGGGAAAACCTATCAAAGTTTATAGATACCTGATGGGAGGGAATGAAGAAGATGGAGCCAGGCTCTTCTCCATGGTGCCCATTGACAGGATGAGAGCAACTTAAAGGATACAAAATTCCAGATGAGCACACAAACCCACTTTTTTACTGTGAGGGTGATCAAATACTGGAAAACAGGCTCTCCAAAAGGGTTGCAAAGTCTCCATTCTCAGAGATACCTGAAACCCAAAAGGACATGGCCCTGGACATCTGGCTCCAGCTGATTCTGCTTGGGGCAGGGGCATGGAATAGACAATCTTAAGGTATCCCTTCCAATCTAAGTGATTTAGGGATACCACAAATATTTTAGAAATAACTTACAGGAATTTTAGAACCAACTTAAGAGGGCCTGGGAAGAGAGGGGATAAAGAGAGGCAGAGCAGAAGGGAGAAAGGTATCGCTGTGTGCTTTGCTGTTTGAAGGGCTTTGTTCCTAGGTTAGTCCATGGAAATTCTTTATTGTTCACTTTATTTCCCTATGGACTAATTTGTGTGAAATACCTTTTACTACATTATCAGAGTTGTTTGTTAAGTTCTAATTCCTACAATGAAAACATATCCTTACTTTTTCAGGGGAATAAGGCAACAAAGCAGATTTACTTTATGTTCCCATTAAAATAATTATTTAAGACCCATTCATCATCCTGATGTTTCACATGTACCAAATCCAACATTCTGGTCACTGACCTTTGATTGTAAAATAAACCTTAACCTCTATCTGCTTAAGCATATTATACACCTATTTAGGATGTATCCTCATGAAAGATGTTATAAAATGTAGGAAGTAGCACATTTTAATGGGATATAAAACTGCATTGCATTAGCTTTAACAAAACCATATACTTTAAAATATTTTATCTGATTTTGGCTAATTGTTAGGTCAAAAGACAATGGGGTAAGTCAGAGAACACAAATCCTGTTGAATCATCACTTTAATTAAAATATAATGGTTGATGAATTTCTAATATGAGGTGTTTTCAGAGATTATATTCACCTCAGATTTGCTGAATAAGCCTCAGCTTGTTTTTCATATCACATTTAAGGGTGAAACACACATACCCATTTTGTTCTGAGGGAGAAGAATTTCTTTCCTAATTGAAAATGTCTTGTAAAGATAATATCTCTAGCAATCCTTTGCTTTTATTAGGTATCACTGTGCCTGATGTACACATATAGAGGGTACATTTCAGAATGTTGAATTTGAAATTTAATAAAACCTGATCAGCTGAGGTTAGGTATCATCATTTTGAAATTGTTCTTCCTTCTGGAAAATAATAAATTTCATCTAGAAATTTGTTGCAAGCTGTTAAAAGAGCATCTGAATGTGCAGTTTTCAGTTTGCTCAGGATGGATTACTATTCCTGATAGTTCTCTGGTTGTTGGTTTATTGAGCAGGACATTGTACTACACCACCAAGTGTTGATTTAAATATTTGCATTTGGTCAGACTAAAGTTCTGCTCTACTGTGCTCTTGAAAAGGGAGTTGAGGTACTGCTTTTCTCTGACAGTGGTGGTGGCACTGAGCTCCCACACCATAATTTGTAGTATATCTTCTTTTCTCTGGGGCTCTGGATTATTTGGCAACCCCAGCAGCTCCTTAAGGAGATGTCACTAGTAGTGAAGGCCTTTTGACAACGAAGCTGGGCAAAAAATGATTTGGTCTCTGCAGCTTCTCTTCTCTGCAGAAGACATTAAACGGTATCCAGAGTTTCCTCAGCACAGCTCTCTGACTCTGCACAGCTTAACAGTTCATTAGAGAGAGGAGAGGAGTGAGTAATACCTGGAGTTTGTACACACTTTGCTTGCACAGAAAGGAGGAGAAGCCACCACTATTATTCCTGCAACACAAAGAGTTCATCCCAATAAACAAGAAGGCTTCTTACATTCACTTAATCACCCTTCCAGAACATAGCAAGTTCACGATTTGGCCACCATCAAATATGGCAAAATCACAATTATTTCAAGGCCTTGGGGGAGGCTTAAACTCTTAGATAATCTGTTATATTGGAGGAGCTGATGCAACTTCACTTTCCCACTTGTACTTTCCTCTTCAGCCAGCCGGCCTTGGGAACCCAGCCAGGAGGCAGCTCCACTCTCTTTTTCAGCTGGCTGACCTTGGGGAAACCAGCCAGCTACTCCACTCTGCTCTGGCTTGCAGGGTCTGGATTGCACTGGAAGCTACAGTCAACCCCATGGGAAGAGAAATGACCTTTTGATAAGACAGTATCAGCCAGCCACAGTCCTGTTAACTGGGAATTATATGTACAAAACACTTGCAACTGCCATATGTAGCCTGGCTTCCTATGGGAGAAGTTTTTTTATACTGAAAGAGTAATTATCATTCTGGCTGTGGAAGAAGCATTTGGAGTTTGTTATGTGGTCAAGTTTACTGTCCTTCTCTCCTTATCTTGACTTGGGCCTTGTGCATTGTGATTGTCCTGCTGTTTCTTGCTTTGATTCTGGTTTCTCAAGTTCAAGGTCTCTGCATTCCCTCCTCAGTACAGATTTCTTCTAATGCTTCTAATATTTGCCAAATAGCAAGGCAGTATCCAAAATTAAATGAAGTTTAAATTTCAGTTATTTAGTAGCACTCTTGTAAGTCCAAATTCATGTCCAAGTACAGCAGTCAATTTCATAAAGCAGTTTTTTAAGTCTCTGAAACATTTCCCACAGATCATTTACTTCATTGCTTTGAGATTTTGATCAATGGTAAAGGCACATATTCTGGCATTTTTTTTTCTCTGAAGTCAATTTGTTTTAGTTTTGTAAAATCATAATTGAACTTAGAAATTCCTCTAACTTCTTTGACTACTGTTCCTTCACCAGATCTTCCTGCAGGTCTGTAACCCTCTCCAAATCTCTTACTGCAAAACCACAAGCACTACAAGAGTACAATGGGAAATTACTGCATTTCTCCAACCCCACCATTCCTGGACACCCATTCAGACCATCAAAGTCTCATTTGTGGGTTATGGCACAAGCATTGGTAATCCCATGGCCCCAAGGCATTAACCAGCCAAGATAAGATCTACCTTTGATCTACCTTGTCACAGCTCTACCTTCTCTCCAGGAAGCCTCCCAAAAACAGCCATCCCAGCTGTCTGGTTTACATATTTTTTGATAGGGCAAATACCCAAGTTAAGGTGACCAGCACCTTCTGCCTTCAACAGTTCAATTCTACTTTATCCATCACTGGTTTTTGCTGTTCCTCCTTTACATGATGCCTTTCCTGGCACTGCAACTCTCGAATTCCTCACACAGACTGAGCCCATCCTGCTCCTGATGTCCTCACACCATTTTCTTCACATACCTGTGCTCTTTTGTTCAGTGCAGTTTGCCTTTTAGCAACTCAAGCTCTTCTACAGCTGAACTCTCCTCTACAAATCTCTGGAATTTTAATTAACTGAAAAGTTGTATTTCAGCAGATGTGCAGAGAGCAGCATCATGGCCAAGATCCTGAACCTCTGTTCAGTTCAGCTTCTCACCCTGTTATGACCTTTTCTGTATGATCATGGGTAAGATTTTCATTCCTTTGTGCTTTAGTTTACCAACTTTGCAATGCAGACAGTTACACTCCTGTTCTTCTTGAGCTTAAAAATTCCCGATCAGGATTAAAAAAAAGGAACAATGTAAGATAGAATTAAAATAAAAGAGGAAATGGGACAATTCTTTATAGAAAATGGTAGGATTAGCAATTAATGATTTAGTATATATTTTTTTAAAAAAATTGCTTTTGCACGTATTCAACAACAAATATTTAGAGCCTTTAACATAATAACTTTTCACTGGTCTTCAGTTACAGAGCATGAAGTCAAACTCCAAGTGCATGTGAGTAGAGAATCCTCTGACAGATGTCTCCATCACCTCTTTCACTCTATATTGTATTAATTTCTAGGACAACAAGAATATTTTTGTAGATGTTACTGAGAAAGTATAGGCCCATATCTATGCATCAACTGTGAAGCCCAAACACATTCCAAATAGTCCTTGGGCCTTTTAATCTACAGTTATTCTTCCTTCCTAAACACAACCAGTACACAGAGCTTCCTTACCAGCCCAGACATCAGTGACAAATAAATTAATTGCACTTTGGAGATCCTGGAACATTTATTTTTAATCCATCAGGTAAATATATTGCATATGTATATTTATCCCACATGAAGTCCTCAGACAATCTCATAGAGACTTTCAAAACATCCTTTCATGAAAGACTGAGAAAATTCTTGTTTCTCTCTAATACCATCCAGTTAATTCTAGGTCCAGTATCAAAGGTGACTCCAACAATCATTAACACAAGATACAACCAAGGAAACAGGAAGAAATTGTAGCCTTCCTGTCACCAAAGGAACAGGACTAGACTGCCAGGAACACTAGGGCTGAAGAGGCAGCCTACACAACCCATAGTACAAAGACAATGAAAATAACTCATTCAAAGGAATCAGCTTTGAATTTGCTTTATCCTGCTCTAAAGAATCTGCCTTCCACCCTCTCTCTTAAAGCATCACCTCTGACTCTCTGTACTTCCTTTGTCAGTGGACATTTCCTCTAAGCCACAAACCCCAGAAGCAGCTGCTTGCACTCTTGGGACACATAAGTCAAGGAGAACCTAAACCCAATGATGTCTCCCATGTCTTAGATATGGCTGCAGGGTGGGGATAAGGGAAAGAGCCCCAACATGCTTTTCTTCACATGAAAAAGCACTTGCCCAGTAGGATGAGGTTTCATTGCATTCAAAATCAGTCCCTGTTGATGACCCTACAAAACTGCTGGCAAGACCTACTCAACACAGAGACAGCAGTGCCTGAAGCACGGGTTTAAGAGATTCACAGACAATTTCATCCCAGTCCTAACAGTAATGATGCACATAGCACCTTTAAATATTATCTTACTCTGTAGACAGAGAAATTGATAGCATGTGCTGATCTGGAAATAGGGCAGTTAAATGGTTAACTTATTTTGTGCTAAGAACATATAAAATGTACAAAACATCTTTGGGGACTGGGAGGTGCAGTCATCCCAAGACATCCTGCTTCTCTGGATTATATCCCTTGAAAACTTTTAATTCTGGCAGTGACCCATAAACACCAAGAAGCAGCAGCTGTGTTCCCCCTCTGCAACAGGATGTTGACTGCTAGATCACATTTTCTTAATATAAACCAGGTCCAATAATACCCCAGTAAATCAGAACAGTAAACCCTCCTCCTGAAGTCCTCAGGCTGGTCCCAGTGCAAGGATGTGACACTGAGGTAAGGCAGCTTCTCAACTTAAGGGAGTCAAGTAAGAATTACTGTGCCAAGGGCACTTTAATCATGAAAGAACCAAAAGCCAGAGGCACAGAAGACTCTTGTCTTCAATCATGGCAGAGACACTGCAGTAGCTCATGAACAATTACAGAGCTGCTGCCACAGAACTCCCTGTCAGTGCCAAGATGGGAGGAGCCACGCTCAGGAATGGAGATCTAGAACTCAAATTGTTTTTGCAGAAGTGACACAACATTGACCTTACCACCATATGATTTCAAACTACTATATTAGAGAAAAAAAATGTATGTTTGAGTAGGGGAGAGGATTCAGCCTTACAAAAGCCACATCTTGAGAAACTAAGACAATAAAAAAGTTCACATCATGGTCTGTAACAAAAAAAGATGATTAGATCTGTGCATTTACACCCCATTTTAGCTATAAGAACTCACATCATATATCCTTTGGAATGGAATAGGACTGTACTGAAGAGAGATACAAAGGGGAGAAAAAAGGGTGCCAATAAAAACAGATACCTTGATTTATGCCACTATCTTTCACTACAGGCTCAGTCACTTGAATTGTATCATCTTCAAGGTAATAATATATTTTACAGTGTCTGATTCTATACAGCTCTTGATTTTTTTCAAGCACTTCTTCATCAAAATAGGCATCAAAACTCAACACCTATTAAAAACAATAAATAAATATAAAGCAGCAAAATCTCCAACACTTTTGCAAAATATGTCAAATAAGCTTGTATAGGTTATAAGTAACTAAATGTATGGATTTCAGGAGGTAGATTTATTTCTCAGAAATGTAAGAACAGAAATCCACATTAAAGCACATAAATTTAAAATTCTTTGCTTGGCGTTTTTATTATCACAACATCTAAGCAGAGTAGGAACCCTAAAGTAAAGAAATAAATCAAATACAAAACTATCAGCAGGTTGCTTGGAAAACCTTCCAAACAAAGCATTTCTGATAACACAATGAGCTGCCTAGGTACTGAAGCAAATTTTAGACTGCTGTTCTATGAATTACTAGAAAATACAGTGCATGATGACAGCAATGGCTTTACCATCAAGGCAAGTGGAAAGAGTTTTTTTTAAGCAGATCCTGCAAGTGTTCAAATGCTACTGAAGACTACCAGGGAGAAATGACATTTTTTAGGAGGCATTTACAGCTGTGCAATACTGACATTTCAAAACTTCCCTGGTTCTGCAGTTCAGTGAGTGGGGAAATCTCACAGAGTGCCACAACTTCTCTTGATGGTCTGTTGTAACAGCAATAATGCAAAAAAACCCCACCTTTCCCAGGTTAGGTGCTCACTGGCCCTCATACCTGGAAATCCCAGCTCAAACTCAGACACCATCCCACAAATTTTGCATTTCTTGGTATCAGTTTTTAACCACCAACACCAATGTTAAGAGAACATGAGAGATGTATCTACTTCCTAGTGCATTATCTAGCAGGATGCTTGCTTTGGTAATTATGTGCAGGAAAGCATTAATTAGAACAGGTTTCCATCCTGTCCCCCCAACACATTTGGGTCAAATCACTGTTAATTTATACTTTATTTTCCACACTGGTTATATTTCATAAATGCAATTACTTTTACTTTTGATTCATCAGACAACCTGAAGCATTGAAAACAAAGGACAATTTAGCTGTTCCCTATGTTTCAACAAGCATCTAGCTGACCATGAGTTGGAAATGTTTGAAATCTAGTAAGCTGGCTGAGCTCCCTGCATGACAGAACACGCTGTTAACAGTCTGCACTCCTTTTCCACGAGTCTTTGGGAATCTCAAAGTACCTCCACGAGTAGTGAAGACAGATATTTTATAACACCTCACAGACAAGAACAATCTCCTTTTCTACATCTGGAAGAGAAAGAGGAGCTTGCGCAAGAGCACACAACAACAGCCACCCTGTGTCCTGCTCAGACTCCTCAGTCACTTCTCTCAGGCAGGTGAAGTGCAAGATGAGAATAATTCTGTTTCCAGAAATTATTTCAAAGGTTCAGATCCCACTGATTTTCAGCAATGATTGAACAGTATGACAGACACATTTTTGGCATCAACTCTCCTGCACTGTGGACCCTCCACCACTAGAGAAACAAAATTTAAATTATAATCAAATGACATAACCGTTACCTGTTAAACCTAATGGCATTAGATCTTCACACAAAGGAATCTAGAAAACTCAGTTACAGTTTGTTTAGTTAGTACTACATGCAAGTTTCTGAACAACGTACAGACTTGAAAATAAATTTAAAAATTAATACTTGTCCACATTTTTTAACTGTGGATTTCACTGTTTCGTGTACCAAACACAAAAACACTGGACAAAACATCTGACATACAACAGAGGCAACACAAACTATCAACCTTCAACATCTCCTCCTCCTTCCAATTGTCTAAACATTGGTGTAGAGTGCCATTTTGGTGACCAAATCCAAATCCAGATCCTTCCTGGCCTCCAGCTACTGTTCTGCAGTGACCATGAGCCCTGTAGGAATCTCTTGAACACTCCAGGGTACTTCAAAGGTAATGTGGTGGAACCACTGCATCCCAGTCTGAACATCCTGGGCTTCAGATGGCAAGGATCAGAATTTCATTCCTCGCCCAGCTGCAGTTAAGCCATGAAATCACTGGAAATGCAAAAACCTCTGCACCCTCTTGTCCCTATTCTGCCAGTCCCACTAGAATAGGGACATTTGATGAACATACTGTTCAAGAGCTCTGTTTCATTACTAATTGTTCTTAATTTTGTCAGTGATCTCTTCTGAGAACACTTGTCTCATGAGACACCAGCCAGGCAAAGCAGACTGTTTGCACAGAACTCCAAACTCAATCACATCCTTAATATACTGGATTTATTTCTTTCTCTAAGCATACACCTATGCCCTGGTTTACTCCATTTGAAGAGTTTGTGCAGGTTTTTTTGCACTCACACTTTATTCTCTTTATACCCTTATCAACATGCTAGTGTGTGACTGAAATATATGCAGCAACCAACTGTAATTTTGCAGATCAAAGCAGATGATTTGGGAAGCGTGAGGAGGGGAAGGAATGGAAAGGAAGATGACTTACTTTTCATTTTGGAGCAAAGTTAGTCTTAAAAATACTCAAAATATAACACTTCCTAACTCAAGTCTCATCTGCAGTACAGAACTACAAAGTTTTCATCCCACTTCTTAAAAAATTAAATGTTACCTATGAAAACCAAAAATAATAAATACTGAATAAACTCTGTAGCACTTTGCAAAGTGCCACAAAGTTTCCCTGGCACCTGTGGTAGTCAAATTATAAACATCATTTCAAGCCCAGGAGGCTTTGTGTGTGTACTTAATCATAGAAGAAACTAAATTTACACCTGCTTCCTATTAGACAAGTGAAATTACAAAGACTACTTCTCAGCCTACTTAATAATGAAGTTTTATGCCTGTTCTTCCCCCAATTACTATGGTACTATTGCAAGTGAGCAGCCAAAATGGTAAGAAAGCAGCTTTCATTGCAAAAGACAAACACCTACTCAAACCATTTTTCTCTAAGTGCATTCTGCTGGGTCCCAAACTGCAGCACTGAAGGACACAGCTGCATTCCAGACTCTTAACTGGGGAAGCTAAATGAGTTGGATAGGAAGTACCCTGGAACAATCTGCCATTAACACAAACATGAGCCCTCCAGAGGCCAATTCTGAACCTGCAAACTCCTGTCCTGGACTGCCCTGTGGATGCACGTATGGATCAGATCAGGAGTGGCCAAGGGTCAGCAAGTTCCTCTCACCAGCCAAGGCCAGGACCTGATGCTCACTGGAAGGTCCCTCTGCCTCCCTCTGAACCCCTTGATTCCACAGACTTGGATCCAATGCCTGAGGAGGCAATACACCTCCCTTTATTCCAAGAAAGGAGTAGGAAAAGCAAGCCCAGGTCTGGCTGAAGCCTTAACACCTGGGCACACTGCACCAGGCCATACCCAAGCACGTTGCTCTGTGAGCAATACCAGGGATCTCAGAGACAAAGCCAACCAAAGGCACGTGAGCTGTTCAAACCTCACATTTTCTTGTAGTTCTGCTCTGCCAAAGATGAATGTGTAATTGTACTCCAATTACCTGCATGACTTCTCTTTTAAAGAAAAAATTATGAGATTTGCCTTTCTTCCCAATATTTAAATTCCATAATCATTTAGTCATGCAACATTTCTGCGATCTGCTGAATGATTCCTTTTTCTGGATCATTTTCCTTCCCTGATTGTAGGCTTTTTGCTTTAGAAATAAAACACCTCTAAGTAGAATTTAATGTGAATTTAAACATGGCAAGCAACAACAATGTGCTACAAAATTCCTGTCATCACAGTTTACAGTTATTTGGTAATTCTCTAACTTGAAAGGTGTCACTACATTCTTGCAAAAAAACCCCAAACAAAACAAAAAACCAACCAAACAAAAAAACAAACAAACCCCCCAAATTTTAAATTCCTGTGTCTCTGTATCAGACATAATCAATTACACAACAGCAAATCCTACAGAAGTCCAGAAGACAACAAGGCTTTGAGCATATAAGTGTGATGGCATGAGTGAATCCCAAGCATGTAGCACTCCACTGAGTTTAATGATTCCCAAATGCCCATACAGACTGGGGATCACATTACATTCACTCTTACCACGTTGCCAAATAATTCCCTTACTGTCATCATTTGCACTAAAAAGGAATATGCTGCCCACTCCCTTAGCCTTGTTAAAACCTGTAGGAGATATATGCCAATACAGAAATATTTTTATATATTGCTGGATGGCATGACATATGTTTATATTAATTGTCCAATATATTAATATAATGAAAAATTTCCACTACCACTCTTTTTTGTCTGTCTAGAATCTTTTTTTGCATGCACGAAATAATCTTCTGAAATATCTGACTAATGGAATTTCATCCTTATACTCTGTCATATTATAGCTATTCACAAAAAAAAAAAAAAAAAAACACAAAAAAACCAAAAAACCCCCAAAAACCCAAAAAAATCCCCAACCAACCAACCAACCAACCAAAAAAAAAAACAAACCACAAAATAAAAAAAAGCACACCAAAAAAAAAAAACACCCCCAAAAAAAACCACACACACAAAAAACCCCCCAAAAGTAGGATTTCTACATACCTGCTTGTCAAATGCTATCCAAGAAGGAGCACTACTACTTCCCATCGTTTCAGGAAACACACTGTTGGTAATTTTCAGGGTCTCACCAGGTAACAGTTCACCTCCTATTCCACGTTTATCTTCAAACATCATAGGAACATCATTGCAGAAACCAAAGAGCTGTGATCTGTGGAAATTTTCTCCCCCAATCTGTCAAAAGTGCAGAAGAAAAAGTGAAAAATTTTTCTGTGTGTTTGTTTTTAAATCCATAATACCTGACCATCCAGGAAGGAGGATTAATCATGCAAAACTTCTTTACATTTACTTTTAATACAGACTCTAAAAAACTGAAACAACTGGAATGCTGCAAGTGAAATTACTTTTTTCAGTGGTCAATTTGCCAGTCTTATAGACTAAAATGGAATCATATTCCAGTAATTTACATGGCTGAGAGACTGGACAGTACCAAGACATTTACCCCTCACACTCCTTCCCTGCAATAAGGATTGAGGTACATGGTAGAGAAAGAATCAAGTCACCCCAAGAACTGTTGTAAAAGGTAAAGGGGAAAGGCCTTTCCCACAGCTCTCCAGAGGACAAATGGAAATAGTTCAGCAGCACTCAGAGAACAGCCTGCTCTCATTATTCATGTCAAAGATCTTATTTACACTTGCATCCCTGGGTGTAAAATAAATTCCTCTGTACTATTGAATACACTTGAATTTTGGGAGGCTGGACCTGAATCAAAAGGCAGATATTCATTCCATCTGGGAGTATTTCAAAAGGTGTCTGTAGTAATTCCTCCATATTATTACTAAATTTTCAGGCAATTAAAGATGGAGTGCTTCAAAATATAGGAACAACCAACAGCAAAGAAAACCACTTTGCCCACTCGAATTTCCTGGCTGGGGCTGGAGCCAGTCTTCAAGTGACACAGAAAAGCTTCTGGGCTCATATAAACATCACTCCTGTCTCTGGGAATGTCCCTCCTAATAAGCTGCCTGCTTTGCTGGCCAGTTCCCTCCAATGGAGGCATCTGGTGTGAGCTGGGCTTGGGCAGCAATCCCCTAATGACCACACATCAGTCTCATAGAAGAGGACAGGTAAATAGGAAATGCCAATGGAAAACTCAACTTCCTTCCATGAGCAGCAATCCTGACTTGTTCTCACTCTGCTATTCTTCCCTCTCTTGCCCTCTCAAATCCTGCAAATACTTTATGTGGAAAGTAGAGAGGAGCTACTGCACCCTGGCACAGCCATTAAGGGGAGAGAGAGGCCATCAGAGCTGTGCCCTCCCTTGGACTGGGACTGGGGGAACATGAGGGAAGATGAGGCTGAAGTGGGAGGAACTGATGTTATGGGGGAGAAAAGTAAAGGTAGAGGAAAAGCTGGACAGCAAAATTTTTCACAGCACCACAGCAGGATGTCAGTAAAGTAGCAGGAGGACAAAATTGCCTTCCCACTCCATTTGGAAGACTGGGCATCACTGATTATCACATGCATATGTGTAAACCTCTACTCCCCCAAAAGGTGTAGACAGTTCTAAGTTAATATCATAAATCAGAAAATGGTACAAATAATCCTTTTTCATGATGGAACATTCAAGTGCTCCAAGATAACATAACACAAGCTCAGCAGAGCAGTTCTGGCAACAAGCTGCAAAACCTGAAAGTACTCAAGCAGTTATTTCATCCTGCCAGTATGAAAGAGTCAGGAATCTGAAAGGCAGGGAACCAGCCTCATGGCACAGAACCATCAACAGTGGCCTGTAGGAACTCCTGCACTTTGGGGGTGACAATCTGAACTGTTCACCTGCCTCCAGCTGCTCCAAATCCAATGGCACAAGACAGAGAGCTGCTGACATGAACAGCCCAATCACTGCTTTAGTTTAACCTTGCTTAAAATCCTTTTGCACACCACTTTTGCAAGGACACCAGTATGAAAAAGAATACTTACTATTTTTACAAATCATTCTTTTTAATACTATGATTATCAAATCAATGGCTATACCCTTGCTCAGGTTAAAAAAAGCTGAGCTAGACAGTACCCTTTGAAACAGTTATTGCAAAGGAATAAGGTTCACACAGTGGGGTCAGAAACAATCAGAGCTATGGAAGCACATCCCCAAAGCAGACACTCTAAGGTAAGCAGTGTTTTGAACAAAGGTGGATAAAAGAGCATGCAGAAAGTACCATAATTTAAAGAATAATACAAAGGAAACAGAAACTTACTCCTCAAGATCTAACTCAAGAACAAGAGCTACAGAATAAAAGAGAAAATTGATAAAAGGAAATGTTTGTATGCAGACTAGGAGCTCATGGGTCCTCCTAGCAGAGCATTTGTTCAAGCCAGGAATTTAACCAGACACATCTGCAGGAATGATGCCCAAAATTAAATGTTTTCTATCAGCACAGTTTTGTGAGCTGTGATATAAAATGTCATGCTTCAGTGTGAGCACTGACATTTAGGCATCAGGAGCAGAGCTTCATGTGGCCATCCCACCTCTCCCACAAGAAGTGAGGACAGGTATTCTCCTGGCATCTGGAATAGCCAGGCACTGACAGGTGCTGGCACCTGCTTTGTAACACATCTGCACTTGGGATGGTTTCTTCTCTCTCCTTTGGGTGCTGCTGAACTTCCCTTTCTTCTTTTGTTTCTTTTTAAAATAATTTTGTTCCTCTGTAAGCTGAGAAAGAGCTGGGGAGAAGTCAAAAAGGAAGGGAGCTTTCTGCATTGATCAGTTCAAATATACAATAACTACAGTCAAGCTGAATTTTAAAAGGGGATTTTCTAGGCAGAAACATCTGATTTATACTGAAGGTGCTACAGAACAGATCCACTTTCTGGCACAGCAAGTATTTAATTATTTTCTCTCTATTACCAAAGCACGTGCTAGGGAGAAAGGCACAGTTAGCAAAGCACAGCAAAGGTGGCAGTTTTCCTGAGCAAAGGAAAGCTTTTCATGCCCTCAAAACTTCTTCTAGAAGTATTTGCTGTTCATATGTTTTTGAGGTTTAGCAGCAAAAGTATGGCAAAGTGTTCATCAAAGTAATCCTGTCTGACTCTGCTGGAATTTCCAGAATTTAGGGCTAAAATCACAACATCCTTAAAATTTGACATGAAAAATGCATTATGAAACAGCTTCGATTCTATTAGGAATCTTTTGTGTCATTCCTGTAACTTTTTAGGGTTTGACAAAAAGACTATTTTGGACTCCTAATCACATAATTATTTATCCCCTTCTTCCAAAAAGCACCTAGATCCATAGACAAAACAATCTATTCTCAAAATCTGTACAGTTATTTCTTAAGAAAAAAAACCCAAAACAACAACCACAAAACCAGAAAGTTTAAGAAGATTTGTTATAACTGAGGATCACAAAAGAGAAAAATCACATTCTGGAAACTTCATCTAATGAACTCAGTCCACATCTGGCCTAAAATAGTGACAGAACATCATGCTACCTCCCCATTGAATGACTTGTAACAGAAATTTTTTAGAGAACAGGGAGAGAGCTTGAATGTGTCTGCTCTGCTAATGTAGCTCAACTGAACAGGCTGTGGATCTGCTGAACAAGGCTGGACATTTTCTGTCTGGAGAGCCTGAAGAATATTGAGGATCCACTCAATAGTGCCTAACACAAAGGTGAGGGTTCTCTGACTGCAGCTCTTGGCTTTGCAAACTCAGCCCCTGCAGTCCTTGGGGAATGCTGCCTCCTGCTCGCTCCATCTTGCTCTGTGACACAGAGTCACAGCAAACTCCTCAGGGAGCTGCACATCCCAGCTGAACCAAGCACAGCTGGAAATCTCCCAGCACAGCAGCTGGAGGGATGGCAGAGCCCTCAGTGGGCTCTCAGAAGCCACGTTTTTAACGCATCCCACTGGGAGCTATGGCAGGAGTGGCAGCACAGTTGTGTACCCAGCATCCAGCTGTAACTCCCACCTTGAGAGCAGCAGCTGCACCGTGGATGTCCTGCTCAAACCCTCTACCAGGATGAACTGTGGCATTTCTGAACTCTTCTAGGCTGCTGATAAAGTCCCCTGGCTGCTTCAGCTAAGTCACAGAAATACATGCAAATGCTACACATTTCAAGTCATATTCATGTGACTGATTTGCAACCTTTTTGTCACCCCCAGCCTACTGCAGAGGTCTCAGGATGTTCAGGGGTTAAGTGGTGCTGGCAAAGGAGAAACACCCTAAGACATTTGCCAGCAGCTCTGGTGCCACTCTAAAAACATCACAAAACAAGGTGCATCAATACCAATAGTGTGGATCAGTACAGGAAAGGCATGGATCTATTGCAGCAGGTCCAGAGGAGAGCCAGAAAAATTAGCAGGGGCGTGGAGCAGCTGTCCTGTAAGGACAGGCTGAGAGAGCTGGGGTTATTCAGCCCAGAGAAGAATCCAGGGAGACACCACTGTGGCCTTTCTTCAAGGGGGAGTATAAGGATAATAGGGACAGACTTTTTAGCAGAGCCTGTTGCAACAGGACAAAGGGTTATAGTTTTAAGTGAAAAGAGAGCTGATGCAGGTTAGGTGTAAGGAGGAAATTTTTAACAATGAGAGTAATGAAACACTGGGACAGGTTGCCCAGAGAAGTGGTGGATGCCCCATTCCTGGAAACATTCAAGGTCAGGTTGCCCTGAGTAACCTGATCTAGCAGAAGGTGCTCTGCTCATGGCAGGGGGATTGGCCTGGATGAGTTTTAAAGGTCTTTTCCAGCCCAGAACATTCTGTGATTCTGGCCTGGGAGAAGACAACAGATGAATAAAGGAAAGGGCCCAAAATGCAGCCACGATGAGCAGCTACAGGAAGATTTGGGTTTGGGGTCTGTCTGAACAGACAAGAGATCTGGGGGAGCAGAGCTGAGGGGCAGGAGGCAGTGGAAGGGGTTCAGGAAAAGATGGCCAGGGAAAGAAGAAAGGACAGCAGGCACACTTAACTTATAAAGAGGTTGGCAAATGTTCTTGGTCAAGAAAAACTAATGTCCTGTTTTGTGGGTTACAGAGCAGCAGAAAATATTTCAGGCAGGAAACACAGAGACAGCCACAGTAGCACAGTTGAGGGCAATTCCAAGCTTCTGCAATAAACAAGGAAGACGTGGAATTTCTGCTGTGCCACTAAAGTTTGTGACAGAATTTTCAGGGATGCAGTTTCCCCCTGAGACCTACAAACTTATTGTCTGATTCTCCAAGAAATGCCATGGAGAACTGTTGCACAGAATTTTCTCTCTGAGAGGGATTTCAAACATCAGGCAAGAAAACACACTGGTCAGGCAGCACTGGGCAAATCTGACCCATGTGAATATGTGTTTCTCGCCCTCCCCCTTAGCTGCTGACACAGGCAAGGACATCAATCCAGTATCAGAAGGGGCAGCTGCTTTTTGGAACAGGAAGCAGAGCAGGAACACCAATAAAAGGAGTGCTTGTGCTGTAACCAGTGCCATCCCTGACACAGTCCAGGCTCCAAATGCACCAACTTTTTCTTGCAGTTAGAGCAAACCTTTTATGTGCTGTGTTTCCACCACATGCACAAAATACCTGTATTGTTAGATCTCCTCAACACCCAGAAACAACAAACACAGGCACTGCTGATGAGGAGCTGATCTTTGGACTTCTGTTTTAAAAGAGGTGGATTTTTTGATGAATGGACTTCTGTGTAATTTTGATTTTGAACAATACCTTAAAGCTCTGAATTCCTGGAGGCAGCCCAGCCACCTTATCAAGCACATCCAAGGCAGACAGAACACACATGTACTCCCCTTCCATGCCTTTTGTGCCTCTACAGATGAGGCAGGTGGGAGCATTAGGAGCAGAGACAAGAGAACTTCACTAGGAGCTTGAACAGTAATGAGTGGAATTAATACTCATAAACCAAAGGCTGATAGGAAAAACAATCCCCTCTCCCCTGTGTATCCTTCTTCAGGGAATGCTTTGTTTCTGTGCAATAAGAGGCGTTGATGGTGATGCTCACAGCCCTGACAGGTGGAAACACTTTCTTCCTTTTCAATTTATCTATAGCAGTGACATTTTTATTTTTTTTTTTTCCCTTTAAATATGCTACTCTCAGCTCACTCTCAGGTGAGTTGTCATTATTAACTCCACTGTCTCATGGACTGACAAAAAGAGCAAACTGGAGCCCTAACAAGGCTCTAACCATGGGTGTATAATGTTGTCTTGTGGCACTTGGTGACAGCTTTCACACCTTCAGTTCTCATAACACACTCACTGCATGCACCTCAGCATGGGGTGTTCAACATTCCCTGTCAGTAACTCTTCCCATGCACGTGAAGTTAAATCAATTAAGTCAAACTGAAGTTTGGAGAACAATAAAGGCACAGATATCCCTGAGCTGAGCTATTCTGCTTCCACCCAGCAGGCACCAATGGCACACACCTATTCCAGTGCAGCAGCCACCTCGAGTGTTATACACACAACCAGTCCTTAACAAAACAAATCTCAGTTCAGCAAGAGAATGAGTATTCACCACCAGACCTTCTTCTTATACCCCTCCCAAAACAACAGCATCCAGCTGTTTCCAGGGAAGAAGATGCCTCAAAGATTCTGTCTCTAGGCTGGGCTTGCAGGAGGTCTTGTGTCTGCACACATCTGACACACAGACTGAGGCTGGGAGCTCACATATTTCTACACAATTTCATGCTCCCTGTACCAGGGCAGCTTTGTGTCTACCTGTCCTGTGCCTATCACAGAATCATAGAATGGCCTGCATTGTAAGAGACCTTAAAGATCACTCGGTTCCAACCCCCTTTTCATGGGTAGGGACACCTCCCACTAGAGCAGGTTGCTCAGAGCTGCACCCATCCTGGCCTTGAACACTTCCAGCAATGGGGTGTTGATGTGCTGTTCTATGGGCAGCCTTGCATGTTTATAGTGTGAAAACGACACATTCTCTTCCAGGTATTTTAACGTTACTAAGAATGTTAAAATACACTGTTTCATTTGCCTCCTGAAGGCACCAGCTAGAGTGCTGTGCACCAGTTCTGCCTTGTCCCCCACACTGCCTCACAGTGTGTTCAGCAAATTCCTAGCTATCCCTGACAAAAATATTTGAAGTAGTGATGGCAGCCTTCTCTTTTGTTTGCTGTGATAAAATTACCATCTTGTCTATTTAGCCTGCACTAATAGTATTGGCAACCCTGAAACACCACATCAGCACCCCTGTCATTGCCCTCTCTGGCAAAGCCTTGTTGGTTTATGCAGAGGGTATCTATCTGTCTCTCCCTGTTTTGTTCTGTTAGAGCTGCAATAGGAGCTCCAACTGCCCCAGAGCAGTTGCCAGATCACAGAACCAGTGAGGCTGGAAAAGATCTCTGAGATCATCCAGTCCAGCCTGTGACCGATCACTGCCGTGTCACCCAGACCAGGGCACTGAGTGCCGTGTCCAGCCTTTCCTCGAACACCTCCAGGGATGGTGACTCCACCACCTCCCTGGGCATCCCATTCCGTTATCTAATCACGCTTTCTGTGAAGAAACTCTACTGGTGTCCAGCCTAAACCTCCCCTGGCGCTGCTTTAGCCTCAGCTCCTCCCGTCCTGCCGCACAGCACCCTCACCCCGCCGCTGAGGCCGGGGGAGCTCAGCGCACCCAAGGGCGCCTCGTCCCCACCGGCGGGGCCGGCAAGAACGGCCCCGCCACGCCCGGGACCGCCTCAGGAACGGCCCCCGCGGCCCCCGGGGCTCCGGGGCAGGGCAGGAGGGCGGGCAGGAGGCCGCCCGGGCGGTCACTCACGTTGCGGCGGCGGGAGAAGCCGGGCAGCATCGGCAGCGCCATGGCCGCCCCTCAACCGCTGCCCGGAGACCGCGCGGCGCTGACGTCATGCGGCCGTGACGTCACGGGGCGGGGAGAGGCGCGAGGGGACCGCGCGGGCTCGGCCCGAACCGCTCGGCACGAACCGCTCATCCCGAACCGCTCATCCGGAACCGCTCCATCCCGAACCGCTCCATCCCGAACCGCTCATACCGAACCGCTCATACGGCACGACTCCATCCCGAACCGCTCCATCCAGAACCGCTCAGCCCGAACCGCTCCATCCCGAACCGCTCAGCCCGAACCGCTCCATCCAGAACCGCTCCATCCGGAACCGCTCCATCCCGCACGGCTCCATCCCGAACCGCTCCATCCAGAACCGCTCCATCCGGAACCGCTCAGCCCGAACCGCTCAGCCCGAACCGCTCCTCCGGAACCGCTCATCCGGAACCGCTCATACCGAACCGCTCCATCCAGAACCGCTCAGACCGAACCGCTCCGTCCCGAACCGCTCATACGGCACCGCTCCATCCCGAACCGCTCCATCCCGAACCGCTCCATCCCGCACCGCTCCATCCCGCACCGCTCAGCCCGAACCGCTCATACCGAACCGCTCCATCCCGAACCGCTCCATCCCGAACCGCTCCATCCCGCACCGCTCAGCCCGAACCGCTCCATCCCGAACCGCTCAGCCCGAAACGCCCCATCCCGAACCGCTCCATCCCGCACAGCTCCATCCCGCACGGCTCCATCCCGCACCGCTCCATCCCGAACCGCTCCATCCCGCACCGCTCCATCCCGAACCGCTCCATCCCGAACCGCTCCATCCCGAACCGCTCCATCCCGCACCGCTCCATCCCGAACCGCTCCATCCCGAACCGCTCCATCCCGCACCGCTCCATCCCGCACGGCTCCATCCCGAACCGCTCCATCCCGAACCGCTCCATCCCGAACCGCTCCATCCCGCACTGCTCCATCCCGAACCGCTCAGTCCGAACCGCTCCATCCCGAACCGCTCCATCCCGAACCGCTCCATCCCGCACCGCTCCATCCCGAACCGCTCCATCCCGAACCGCTCCATCCCGCACCGCTCCATCCCGAACCGCTCCATCCCAAACCGCTCAGCCCGAACCGCTCATACCGAACCGCTCCATCCCGAACCGCTCCATCCCGCACCGCTCCATCCCGCACTGCTCCATCCGGAACCGCTCCATCCCGAACCGCTCCATCCCGAACCGCTCAGCCCGAACCGCTCATCCGGAACCGCTCCATCCCGAACCGCTCCATCCCGAACCGCTCCATCCCGAACCGCTCCATCCCGAACCGCTCATCCCGCACCGCTCCATCCCGAACCGCTCCATCCCGAACCGCTCCATCCCGCACTGCTCCATCCCGCACTGCTCCATCCCGAACCGCTCCATCCTGAACCGCTCATCCCGAACCGCTCCATCCCGAACCGCTCCATCCCGAACCGCTCAGCCCGAACCGCTCCATCCCACACCGCTCCATCCCGAACCGCTCCATCCCGAACCGCTCCATCCCGAACCGCTCCATTCCGCACCGCTCCATCCCACACCGCTCCATCCCACACCGCTCCATCCCGAACCGCTCCATCCCGCACCGCTCCATCCCGAACCGCTCAGCCCGAACCGCTCCATCCCGAACCGCTCAGCCCGAACCGCTCATCCCGAACCGCTCCATCCCGAACCGCTCCATCCCGAACCGCTCAGCCCGGACCGCTCCATCCCGAACCGCTCCATCCAGAACCGCTCCATCCCGCACCACTCCATCCCGAACCGCTCCATCCCGAACCGCTCCATCCCGCACTGCTCCATCCCGAACCGCTCCATCCCGAACCGCTCAGCCCGAGCCTCTCCAGCCGAACCGCTCCATTCCGACCCGCTCCATCCCGAACCGCTCCATCCCAACGCGCTCATACCGGACCCCTCATCCCGCACTGCTCCATCCCGAACCGCTCCTGCCGAACCTCTCCATCCTGAATCTCTCCATCCTGAATCTCTCCATCCTGAACCGCTCCATCCCGAACCGCTCAGCCTGGACCCGTCATCCAAAACTCCTCATCCCGCACTGCTCCATCCCGAACCGCTCCATCCCGACCCTGTGATCCCGACCCGCTCATCCCGAACCGCTCATCCCGAACCACTCCATCCCGAATCTCTCCATCCCGAATCTCTCCATCCCGAACCCCTCATCCCGAACGGCTCATCCCGCACTGCTCCATCCCAAATCGCTACATCCCGACCCTCTGATCCCGACCCGCTCATCCCGAACCACTCAGCCCGAACCTTTACAGCCGAACCGCTCCATCCCGAACCTCTCCATCCCGACCCACTCATCCCGCACCGCTCATCCCGGGACACGGCCCAGGGGGCTGCAGGCAGGTCCCGGCTTTCCCCGCAGGAGCCCCGGCCCCACCAAGTGCCGGGGGTGCCTCAGGGTGGGCCCAGAGTCAGCAGTAGCAAAGTAAAAATAAATCCATTCTTATTTTTATATATATACACATAATTAATTAATTAATATGTATAATTATAGAAATATATCTAAATATATATATAATTTATATAGTTTTTATTATCATATAAAACATTTAAATGTATCATAATATATAGAATATATATAACATATATTTATATAATATTTATTACATGTCATTCATTATTTACTGAATGCTAAATACATATTCAATCAAACACGAGCACACACTCAGTCAATTTCTTCAATTTTTCAGGATTAATGGCCATTTTCCTCAGGGATCTCTCAAGATTTGGAGGAAAGGAGGCTCAAGGGTGACCCTATGTCTGGGTGACGAGATGGTGTTTGGTCAGAAGTCAGACTTGATGATCTCAGAGGTCTTTTTCCACCTAAAGGATTATGTGAAAATTTACCTCAGGCCCAAAGCTTTGCCTTGTCCCCTTGCTGTCTCCCACCTGGTGAGGAGCAGTGACCCCACTGGACGTGGTGTCCCCAAATACCTCTGGAACTGGGGTCACAGATGGGGCAAATCCCACTGCATTTGCCATTTTCTGCACCAATTAATTTTTAATGTTTTTCGTTTTGTGACTTTTACACAGCACATTTTACTCTGGGGCCCCGTCAGGCTTGGGGGAGGGGAAGGTGGGATGCTTTTACAGCTTTTTGTTTGGTTTTTTTTGCATTTTAGTCCACTGGGATGGGGAAACTGGGTCAGTGGGTTTCCACCTTCTGGTTTCCCAGCTCTGTACTACACATCTGCATTTGCATTTAGTGTGGAAAGGTAAACATTTAAAATATATTTTAATTGAAAATTAGAGAAACCATCATTTTAATCACATTCATTTCATACAGTGGGTGGTGTTATGCAAGAATTTAAATTTCAAACAGAAAATACAGTGAGAGTTTCTCACGGATGGCTGCTGGGGGGAAGGGTTGTTTCTTTAATGGAAGTAACATTTTCCTTGTTAATAAGGGAGGATGCATTCCAGATCACTTCCAAAGGCAGTTCCAGAGAACAGCAACTGTGCTATGTTATGTTCCTCCATTTTAGCTAAAGCTGTTCATTAATATTTTTTTTTAATTAGACTGCTTTTTACAGAAAAATCAGTTTATGGATAAAATAGCTTAAACCTAAATATTCCTGTTCTGATCTGCCATCACTCTGTCTCAGAGGAGCTTTGCTTCAGCTGCTGAATGTCCTTATTCTCGTGGATGGAGTGGATCTCCCCTGCCATATTTCATACTATATGATGCATCAGACCATGAAATTCCCATAATGTGTCATCCCTCCTCCCCCAAACAGAGGAACAGCATGGGAGATGTGTTCAGTCTGAGCAAGCCTGGGAGAGACTCCTCGTCCAGTCCCCAGGGAGCATTTGTGCAGAATTCACTCTCTGAATTGGAATTTCGCCAAAAATGTTCCAATTTCCAAAACTGTCATTTATGGGAAAATTATTTTGGGGTTGTTTTGTTGTTTTGTTTTGGATTTTTTTTTTGCCAGATGTTTGAGAAGGAAGGAAGGAAGGAAGGAAGGAAGGAAGGAAGGAAGGAAGGAAGGAAGGAAGGAAGGAAGGAAGGAAGGAAGGAAGGAAGGAAGGAAGGAGGGAAGGAAGGAAGGAATTGGTACCTCCTGTTTAGTTTTTGTGGCTCATTGCATAACAGGATGGTTGAAATGCCTTAATATCCCCTCTGATATCAGTAATAAACTGTTGCTCCAAGGTTTCAGGCAGTATGGGCAGAGGCTGCATGTGAAAAACGTGCAAAAGGAAACAGCAGCCCTGCTGGAGGAAGGTCAGTGAAATGCAGAGTATCAGTAGAGTCCAGTGCATTTCCAGCAGAAAATCCTGGGAATTGTCCCTAAACCCTCAGGTAAAATCTTTCTGCACCTCTGCCTCCCCCAGTAAAGAAGCCACAGGGGGCTGTGGAGAACAGGAGCATCTTCCTTGTGCACCAAACCACCACTGCAATTTGATGTTTTCCACCAGCCTTCAATCATTTTGTTTTCTTTCAAATGGGAAAAAAAAAAAAAACCAAACCAAACCAGTATAATCTACTTTAGAACACAATTGCTTCTTTCTACATTACCTTCTCTTTGGGGTTTCTCTCACATGTTTATCTTTTTTGTCCCTTGCTGTATTCACTCAGCAGTACAGACCGAGTGAAAACAAATTAATTTTAATGCCTTTTCTGGGAAAAAATGAAAGTACTCCAGGAAAACCAATTTTGATAAAAGCTTTTTATTAAATGAAGATTGTTAATGACAACAACAGTAAGCAGTTGGCAGTAGTAAATTAACTGTGTGTTCTGACTGCTCTGCAGATGATAGTGGTGGATGTACATAGGACTGCATAAGTTGTACAGTTCAAAGGAGGGAGAAAGCAGGAGGTCAGCTAAAGCTGGAGAAAACATGGAAAAAACACTGGTTTTTTTATAAAAAGACAGCTATTCTAGTCTCTTTGTGTTGGGATTGAGTTTTACTGGCAAACTTCAAATGAGTAGGGCAATAGAAATTGTAAAGTGAGCCACACAAAACTTTCCAAAGAGGCTTAATTAAAAAAAACCAAAACACTAGCTTTCACTCTGCTCAAATGGTGCAGGTTGCAGGCTTAGTCCATTTGTCTGAGTGGAAGGCCAGGTCTGACCAAGCTCTGCCAGTTTAGAATAGAAAAATTTAGAAAGAACAGGAGACCAGGAAGGTTTGACTAAAATCGGCATAATTTAGTGTTGCCTGTCTGTGAAGACATGTCTCTGCTTCTGTCATACGTGTGACTTCTCCTCCTCCTGGGACTGGTTTTACAGGCCATGTTAAGCCTGGGCTGCCCAAAATCAGATTGTTCCCAGGCTTCCCAGTTTAAAGTGAATTATGACCCTACATGGATCATCATACTGCACACTAAAACCTGAACCAAAATTGAACTGTGGCATACACTTAATCAGGTACCAGAAATTAAGAATGGAAAATTACTACCTATTAATACCCTCTTCTTCCTTAGGCCTGTCTCAGAAAAATACTGAATGTTGTAAGAGGTATTGCAGAAATCACAGAGGGGATTGGATTAGGGGAATCAAACACAGCCCTGCCTGTGGCCAGCTCGTGTTGGGGGAAAGAGGGCAACCCCCAGTGTGGCTGTTCATTGGGGTGCACTGTGGGTCAGCTGCTACCTTCAGTGGACAGTCCTAGAAATGCTGATTCCTTGTGTTTTCCCATGTCTTTTATTACCTCATCCACTGGGTTTTTACCAGTCAATGAACATGTACCCCATGAAGATAATTCTTCAGTGGCCAGAAAACAATGCTGAGACCACAGTCTTGGGCTGCAGCTGTGGAGTGCTCCAGACAACCCACACGGGGAAGATCTGGCACCTTTGTGGCCATGGATCTGTGCTGGCCATGTACCACATGGATATTTGGTGCATTGTTCCTGCAGCTGCCTCCTGCCCCAGGAAAGCAAAAACGGAAAGAGTGAATTTCCACATCTCATGGCCTGTAAGCTTTTCCTCCTGGCAATGCCATGGGGGAGAGGAGAACAGAAAAATGGTTACAGCCATTTTCCTTAGCTGGAATGACCTTTCCATGGCCAAGTGCTCCAATTCAGCCTGCTCCACCAAGGCACATTTGCACACGAGCCACTCAGTGAGATGTGCCACGCCCTTTGGGGACAGAGGTGTTGGGCAGGGATGAGGGATGGAGGCACAGCATCCCCACAGGTGCTGCCTGCCTGGCACAGCCTACGTGTGAGGGGCCCTGCAACAGCCTGGTTTTCCTGTCCTCGTGTCCCCACCCCATCACCCCATCCCACAAACTCCTCAGCCTCTGGAAACTTGATGGAAGAAGTGCTCTGTCTCACAGAACAAGCTCGGTGGGCAAGTTTCACTTTGCTGTGCCTGTTTGAAGTCTTATGAAGTTCCTACTCATCTGATACCAAGCTCTTTTACATAAGGTGTGAGCTTCTCAGGGGATATTTGCAACCAGCCTGACTTCCGTGTCATGGAAGTCAGGGAGACTATGAGGGGCCACTTCCCTGAGCCCCCCACACTTCTGAAAGTACAGGAAAACAGAAATATTCTGGGCCTGGTAGATACCTTTGAGTTGCCCCCGCTGCATATATTCAGTGAGATCTGCATCAGGGAGTAGCTGTTCAGTTCCTCTTCACCCTCCCTATGTGGGCTGATTTGAGATGCAGGCACACTGGTAAAATGAACCTGACAGAAAAGCTTCTAATTTAATTCAGAGCGGAATGCAGATTTTTTTTTTTTCTTTTTTTCCTCAATTAAGCTATAGACATGCATTTAATACAGCATGCAGTAGTTTCTGGGAAGAGTTGGAAAAACTTGTAAGACACCTAACAGTATGGGAAGTATGAAGTATGAACATGGAGCTTGGCAGCAATGTAACCACACGAAAAAGTGCAGCTGAGGCCTCCCAGTTGTGTGTCACCTCTGCAGGAGCCAAGCAGTGTCACCTCTGCAGGAGCCAAGCACGCCTTCCTCCCTGCAGATAACATCACTTTTAGGGTGAGGACGAATGCCTTGGGAACACAAAGCCCCAGAGGCAGGGAGACACAGTGACTCTCACAGCCCAGACAGTCCCATGATAGTCAGGGAAATGCTGCTGTCACTCAAGGGCAGCACCCAGACCCCTGTCAGACACTGCAGAACGAGTGGGGAGCTGCTCTCATGGGGACAATAAAGGAGGGAGGCAGCTGCTACCCTGCTGACTGTACTTACTGTCCTTCCTTCACTCCTGACCTGTTTGGGATGTCAATGGGGCTGAACTTATGCAGTTCAAACATTTCCTGACTTTCATCTCATGCTGCCTTTCTGGCAAAAACGAGGAGTTTAGCTCAGCAGAAGTGCTCCTACACCTTCCCTCCTTTCCACCAGGGGTGTAACTTGCCAGTAGCCTGACTCTCCATGCCCATTACCAAAGCTCTCTCATCCAGCCAAGGAGGCACTACAAGCCCCTAAGAAAGCCCAGCCCTGGCTCTGTTCAGCCAGATTTACCAGTCTGCTCCCTTCTGCCTAGGAAAATTCTGTCAGCATTTCCCCAAGTTTGCAAGTTGCCTTGAGGATATGCCATCAGCTGAGGCTGCATGACTGATCAATTCCTCCCTCTTCTCCCATCCTCCATTTTCGAGCTTCATCTTTGTAACTGATGGATAAAACAACAAAAAAAAACCCCACCAACCATATTTAAAATTCCCATTGAAATAAAGAGATAGATAGATAGATAGATAGATAGATAGATAGATAGATAGATGTAGATATAGATTACAGTCAATTACCAGAAACTGCTATTGATCAAGGCTGGTTTAGAATTATACTTGCTTTCACTATCAAGCTTACAGTACAATTTGCCCTGCATTCATCATCTATTTCAATCAAAATGAGAGGGGAGGAAATGCCACTTATTTTAAATAAAAAAGCTTTCAAGCTATTCTTGCAGGCTGCTTTGAGGATCTAGGACAGATCAAAGCTGCTTTGAGAATTCATCCATTCTGCTTCAAATATGATAGCTCATTGTCCATAGGAAAAAAAAAATTAAGGCAGTATAAGTTATCAAAGCAGCAAGTGGATTTTGGGTTTCCAAGAAGTGGTCTCACAATTGGTGAAGCCTGCCAGGATAATAGCAGAACAGGAGTGACAGTAATCCCCTCTGTCACAGAGACCAAGAAATTGGCAATTGCAGGCACTACACCAGAAATCGTTTCTTAATCAAGCTCTGTCTTAGTGATAGCTGGGTCATCAAAAGTATGGATCAAAAGTCTTGGTCAATACCAGCTTCTCAAAAGGGGCTGAAATCGGTCAGTTATGAATAGGTTAGGGATTGAGGTTTACCCCAAACCTAATTCCTTTGCTGATGAGGACTTTATTCTGACTTCCAGCCTAAAGGCACTCTTGGGAAACAGATCCTTTTGATCCTTGTTTTGGCATTGTCCTTTGAATAATGTATCTTGTTTTTTTTGCCATCCAATGTCATCTCCTTACATAATGGTAGATAGCAATCACAACTCCCTTCAGCTTTTGGCCAAGTTTAGTGAACCAGACTTTTTTGGCACACTGCCTGTGTAATAGTTCATGTTTCTCCTGAACTCCCAGCTCTGCTTTCTTCTCTGCCTGTTCCAGTCCAAGTGTGTCTTCCTTAAATAAAAAGCAGCAATGCACAATAATCTAGAAGAAGTCTCTCTCACCAGTGTGCTGCGCTGTTCCAGTTACTCTCATCTCTGCTTTTCTCTGCTATGTCTTCTCAATATTTCTTTTCAATATTTCTTTCTCCTGCCTTCTGGCTTTCTTACATTTGTGCTTCCTCCTGGCCATTCTCTTTCCCACTTGTTCTGCTTCTTTTCTTCACTGCTGCTTTTCTCATAGAAGGCCAAAATAAGTGAGAAAAGTGTCGGGTCCTCCTTTCCAAACCTGTTGATTGAACGTGCTGAAGAATAAGTGATCTGTAGGGAATAGGATTTATTGGGCTGTTAGCTTGAATGGAGACGTCTGGCTCAGCCTGCTGAGTCTCTGAGCACAATTTCTCTCTGCACGGCTCCACTGCTGCTCTTCCTCTCTCTAAATGCACTTTGAAGGGCTTTGCTTTTGTATCAGTGTGTGAGGAGTATGGGTAAGACCTAATTTCAGGGATGGGAGAAGCAGACTTCACTATATATCAGAGGTGGTTTCATGCCCTTATAATACATTTTTCAAGGTAGCTGATCCTGATGCTTCGTGGCTAACTTGGCTTCCATCCACTGAAATCAGAGCTGCTGTCCTGGTGGGGTTTTGTCTCTTTGTTTGGAGGCAACTTGTGATAGCACAGAAAGAAATGTCTTCACCTGGAGTTCATTTTGAGCTTGTGATTAATACCAGTCCTTTTTATGAACGAGGTACCTATTTTGCTGTGTTTCTACCTTAAAGATGGGGCAAACTCCAGATCATGTCAATGAAAGGATGAAGAAGGTTTATATGAGAGAAGAAACCCTTCTGCCATGCCAGACATTTGCTGGTCACTAGCACATTCCCCACCACAGCAAGACCATATTTATTTGTGTGTGCTAAATGCTGTAGCAAGGTTAGTCCACAAATAAATAAGTGAGTTGCAGTTCAATATTTAAGGGAATTTCAACTGGAACAAAAACTACCATGAAAGTTGAGGCTGTAACAACCTCAAAAGTGTCCCCTTAAATTACACTTTAATAAATACCAGGGAGCTGAAGTGTTCTGTGGTTGTGCATATATTTGTAACAAATGGTTGCACAAATATTTGGCTCCTAACGATGAACTAACTGGTATGACATTTGCCAGGGAAAATTAATTACTTTAACGTGTGTTGTATAAAATATGAGATAATCATGTAATGTACGTGTGTGCTGTAGAGTGTTGCTGAGTGACTAAGTTATTACCAAAGGAAATTTATGAGAAACAAACAAGAAACACTCAGAGATGCTGTAAATGTCATGCTATGCTCAAGGGCCTTTTGCGGCTGAATAATTTTTATGTGGATGAGGAGGACAGGATCATGCTGTGAAAAATCAAGTTAGAATGAGTTAATCTTTGTATTTGCACATAATTTTATTGGTATTTAATGTAGCTGTGATGTTTCTGTTTCAAATTGTAGGGACAGCTCGTGGTGAAGATGACAAGATCAAATCAGACTGAACTGAGTGATCTCAGCATCAAATTTTAAGCGGTCTACGTTCAAGAAGAAAAGCTGCCTATTAAAGAAATGGGAAATAAAGTGGTCCTGATAGTCAAGTCATGGCTGCTGGTTTGGACAAAATTTTACTGCCTAATTTATGTGACTTTTTGGAAGGGTGAAGTAATCTCCCTTAGAGGTCTTGCCTGTGAAGAGACACTTACTGCTCCGTGCAACTCTCAGGGTCAGGGACTGCCAGGGCTCTGCCCTCCCCTCCCACCAGGATGCTCTGCAGGGTCTGCATGAGGCTGTGGGCAGCAGGGAGAAATGGAAAGCAGTGAACTGAACTGGAGAAATAGGAACTGGCGAGGGAAAAGCAGAAACACACATCCCTTCTCAGACAGAGAGTGTGGAGCGTGATAAAGCTGACCTCTAAATGGTAGCAGGAAATAGTGCAGTGAAAAATCACATCCATTACATCCTGCCTCTTACCCCTAACTAGGAAATTCAGAGAGGGAGACTCACTCTTGAGCAAATAGCAGAATCATTAAAAAAAACCCCAAAAAACACAACAAAGAAACAGAGCTAACTGGTTTGAGAGGGTCTTTAACCATCCTCACAGTTCCAAGGGACATGATAAAGTAGGGCACAACCCTCGGTGAGTGTCACCAGCATTTTGGATGGCACCAGTACAGAAAGCAGCTTCCCAGGTGGGGATCCTGGAGTCCTGGAGTTGCTACCATGGGAGAGGAATAACTCGGGAATGTGAAAGTGGAGGACAATGTTGGTGAGAGAGTTACAGGATTTGTAAGCCTCAGGGAATGCGGGGAGGATAACATCAACCTCAAGGCAAAAGACTTGAAGGCAGCAGACTTAATACAGAGGATAAATTCCTTTGGGAATCAATTCCATGGAAGAAAGGAGTTCCAGTATGAGTTGATGGTTCATTAAAAAGAAAAATAAAAAAATAAATAAACAAAAGACTGTAGCAGCAGAATCACAAAATATGTGTGTAGAAAGGATAGGAAATGCAGTAGGAGATATCTGTGAAATCACAAGCTCTTCTATCATCTCAAGTACAAGAAGGGAGAGTACAGAACATAGAAACTAGGTCAAATATCTGAAAATGAGTGTAAAAAAAAAGCTCAGCATGAGCATACAGAGACAAAATCAGAAAATCTAAAGCACAAAATAAAATACTTTTCCTATTCTTTGCTTATACTAATAAGGCATTTTAAGCGTATTTTTTTTTAGTATCAAAAAGGGAAAACAAGGAAAGAATTGCTCCATGGGTAGGAAAATCGGCAGATGATGCTGAAAAGCTCAGAAAGCTTAGTGCCTTTTTCAAAGAAGACTAGAAGGGAGCAAATACAGTGCTTCTGTTAAAAGCCGAGGCAGGGAATTGTGAAGCCAGGGAATTAGAAACAATAGGGTCAGTGGGATGCTGTAAATGAGTGTGTGCACTGTTTCTCACCCAGCATATCTTGGTGTGTCTCTGCAGCTATGGCCTGGCAGGAACCTGGAAAGGTGAGGGCATGGATGGCCTTTCACTCACAGCAATCTGGCTCATCACTTGCTCCAAGGTGCACGTTCAGGCTTGTCCCTGTGGCCCCTTCTCCTTCTGTACAGCTGGCAACTGTGTTCTCACTCAGAAATGGCTGAGGAGATCTCAGGGACCAACCCAGAGGGTGGGATATTTTGTCTCTGGAGGTAGCTGGGCCAGACAACTTGGGAAGAAACACAGAAGCTGTGTGAGGGGGTAACCAGTGATTAAACAGCTTGTTGATGAAAGAAGGGTAAATAAGAATATCCAGCTTCAGCATTAAGTGAAGTGACATGCAGCAACCCAAGCCCCTGGGGCTGCTTGTGTTTCAGCCCTTCCAGCACAGCTGCTGGTTGTCCCATCAGTTGAGGAGAGGATGATATTTTCTCTAATCCTGCAAGGCTGTCAAGACAGTGAAGTTTCATCCCCTCATTGTGTGGAACAGCCTTCCTCTCTTCTCATCCCCTGCCTCTCTGTGTCACTGGGTGGGTTTTGCTGTCTTATTATTAAAAAGTCAGAAGTGCCAGGTCTACCTGCTCTTGGTTTTCTTAGCTTGTACAGTTCTGAATGCTCCCTGTGTAAATCAGCTTCCTCAGTTTTCATTTAGGTTTTTTTTTTTTTTTCCCCAACTTCTCTCACAATTTTCATGAATCATGCCTTACCTTGCTGTGCCTTGATAGAGATAGGGCTGTCTCTGTTTTAAGGGAGAAAACCTCTTTGTTCTGAAGGGTGCTGGAGCCATAAGATCCTTGAAATATCTCCTAGGAGAGAGCCAGAGCTCATTCCTGTCTGCAGAGAGATCTGAGTAAGCTCCTTAAGTTAAATCAGCTCTTCTGAGCAGGTCTCTGCAGAGCATTAGGCTGACCAGAACCAGATCCAGTATTCCAGTGGAATCACTAAACCTTAATGGCACTGAAATGTCATAATATTGAACCTATTTCCTATTCCACTCCAAATATCCCCCAACATCCTGTTTGTGATTTGACCACTGATTTACATTGAGCTTCCAGGTGAATTTCCCAGTCTTTCCCTGACTTTGCTGCCTGTGATTTAGGACCAAGCACTGTGCAGAGGGCTTCAGGTCACTCCATCTGCTGGACAAGATTTTGCACAGAGGAGAACCAACACAGCTTTATTGTCCCACTGCTTTCATGCTCAGACTGGACAAAACTTCTGGGAATTCTTTTCTCTCCATTGGCTCAGCCTAACCTAGATAATTTTGTGTCACCTACAAATATTGCTTCCCCACCTCTTTTCTAGATCACAGCAAGATACTGCAAATGCCACTCATTGTTTTATACAATTCATTGGCATATTAATACATAATCTAAAAAAAACCCAAACCCCCAAACAAACAAACAAACAAACAAACAAAAACCACAACTGAAAAAGCATTCCAGTTACAAATATAGCAGATGCCAGGATTAAAGGTTCTTATGTCATTGTGATTTAGTGATTTAAATCCCTCTGTGCAACAATACAGATTTTAGTCATGGGTATATAAGGGCATTCCTGGGTTCTGTCTTCCAGTGCTGCATGATTCCCATCATTAGGAAGTTTTCTGTATTCCCTATCCTAAATCTTCTTTAGTTCAAAGCTGATTTGTTCTTGTTTTGATGGACATGATGAGTGAGTGATGATAATCCTCTTTATAACAACCTTGTACCTACTGGAAGACCGGGAGACAGATTTTCTGAGAACCTGATTTCAGCTTTAAAATAACTCTTCCAAATTATTTTGCTTTTGTACCACTTGGCCACAAAATAGGCAGTTTTCATAAAACAAAGAGGCAGGAATGACCATTTGAAAACCATCTCTTCCTGTCTGCAACACAGGTTTACTCCTTTGGGAGGTGACCTTAAATTGATAGACAGACATTAAATTGATACTCTTATTTACCAGTGTCGTGTGCAATCTGTAAATTCTTTTAGTAAGATAAAGGTTTGCAATTTTGTTCCAACAAAAATGTTTAGAGACTTTAACTGACTGGTGCCTCTGATCCCCTATTGAACTTGCAGTGGCCTAAGTCACTGGTTGCTGAGCCAAGGAAAGCCACATTTGGTAATCTGAGTGATAACACAACAGACTTCCTACTTTTTACAATGCTGGAAATAAGGAAAAGAGGTGCAGATAAGCAACAAAACCAAAATACACTCATTTTGGAAGTCACTCAAGACTGTTTTCTCCTTGGGTGGGACTGATGCTGCCACTTCAGCTGTGTGTGTGTGGCTCTGGGTGTGTCTTCTCCTCTCCTCAGAAAGAAACTTCTTGCACAAAACACCTTTTGCCTTCTCTGAAAAACGGAGCCTGTTTTCCAAGGAACAGCAGCCCTCTCTGAAATCCAGAATCAGTCAGCACTGCTGCTCATCCATAAGAAGTGCTGACAGGCTTTGAAAAGCCAAGCAACACCTGTGGATGCCTCACACCACCATTCCAGTTTAGATAATGGCTCTGAGGAGAACAAGTCCAGCACTGCTCATTGTCTTGAAGGGGATCAAGGAAGAAGCAAGGAGAAAACAAGACTGTGTGTGTCTCCCTGTGCTGAGCAGGCTGGAAGAAACCCAACCCCAAAACTGGGATTAATACATGTCACACAGGAATGGTATCACTTCTAGTAATTTGGAGAAATACTTGTGCTCAAATTTCACTCAGCAAACACCAGTTTTGTGTGTCACAGAGCTCCTCAGGGCAGCAAAAATGATGGGTGACAGCTGTGGGCACTGCCTTGTCACCCCCAAGTCAACAAGAATCGGGACAATGCCCATCTGTGTGACCTGAGGAGCAAAGCATGATTTTATAGGCTTGGTTGTCTTTCCCAAAATCCTCACATTGCAATACACACAGTGCAGTGCTGCTCTCTCAGTCTCTGTAGCTGCCAAGGGCCCAAGGCCCAGCTCTGGCACAGCACAGCTGTGTAACCTCCAGGCAGGCTCTGAGAAAGCCCCCAGAAAGTCTCTGCACAGATTAGAGAGGTACAATTACAGTCAGAGGTGGGAAAACTGAGAACAATTTGGGGTAGAGCTCAAAAATTCAAGAGGGAAAACACCTGCAGGGAGACATGCTGAATCCTTTAAAATAACAACAAGAAAAAGTGAGGCAGTTTGGGGACTGGTCAGAAATTAGGGATGATGAGGTTCTGTTTTTGGTGTCACCTCCCACTGCACAGGCATAACCAGCTCTTTTTGGGATGCCTGTTGTCCCTTGAGATAAAGCTGCTTTGAGCTCCTGATGTTCCTGCCAGCCCCAGGGGTTCTGTCCCACACAGGGAGAGAAGCTGCTGAGGAACACCAGGGGTATGACAGTGTCCTGTCCATATTTCATGGCATGGAAAAGCAGGAATTAACTTTGAAACCTCGAGGTGAAGCAAGGACCCAGGTGGGTCACAGTGCACAAACCCCAGGGGATGGTGCCTGCTTGGACACACACATGGGCACACACAGCCACTCACGGGCTCCCTACCAGATTTTCTGGCCCTCAGCAGGTTAATTCCAGCTGGATTCAGCTATGCCTTTATTTTTCCTGAGTGCTGAAATTCAACCAAAGATGAGCTTGGATATCCAAACTGGCACAGCAGGTGCCAAGCAGAGCAGAGGCTGTGCTGGAGGATGAGCTGGTGTCCATGGGGAGCTGGGGAGGAGGGCAGCTCCTCCTCAGATGGGAGCAGGACAGGGGCCTGCCCGAGGTCCCAGCTCCAGGTGTCCTCTCAAGGTTGGCCTTGGCAGCTCTGCAGCTGCAGTGCAGCTGCACTTTGATCTCATCAGGTCCCACAGCCTTGGGAACCACAGGAGAATTGCAGGATCTGTGAGGGTCTGTCAGCCACCCTGCAGGGAGGGTCATGTCCCACTGACACCTTTCTCTTGCCTGGGCCTGCATAAGCCCTGGAGAAGAAGCTCCTCAGGCAGGTGCTGTGTCAGTGCACTGGGCAGGGTGGCTGCTGTAGATGGGGAAGATCTTTGTGCCCCTGAATGTTCCTCTCATTTTCCCAGTGGTGATTATTCCACACAGGCTGTTGCTCCCACAGCTCCTGCCTCACTGGTTTCCTCTGGCCAGCCCAGTCAGTGGTGTGCTGCTGGTGCTGGGCACTGTGGAAGCACTCTGGGAAGCATCTTTTCCACCCTTTCTCTGGCATCTTCTGGCAGCTGATTCCTCCTGCCAGCTGGAGAGGGACTGGTTTATCCAAATGCTTTCTGCAGAGGCTGCTCCACTCAAAAGGTTCCGATTTTTCCATCCCATTTCCTTATTTCCTTATTTTCCCCTTGAACAGAGGTCTCCTTGGTGCACCCCAAGGAAGGAACTGAATGCAGCTGTAGGAGAAGGTAAATGAAACACCCTCTGCAGCTTGTGACCTTCCTCCTGCCTGGTCTCATTTCTTCAGCCCTTTTTCATCTCAGGCTGCTCCAGGCTGGGAGTAGGATGAGCCTGGGCTGTCAGTTCATACCCTGTCACCCCCACCACAGGCAGCCCCCACAGCTCCAGTCCCTGGGATGGATGGGGATAACAAGATCTCACTCCTCTGGGCAGCACAGGATTCAACCAGCCCACAATACCAAGCAGAGGAGTTTGCCTGTTAATTTTGTTTTTATTTTACTTTTATTGGCAGCAGTTAAACCATATTATAAAGGAATTGTGTTTCTTTTTAAAGTGCATCAAGCAATACAAAGGTGTGGAGACCAAAAGAAAGTGTGTATAGGTAGAGCATATGAAGGATTCATATTCCTCTCCCTTCTTATTCAATCTGTGGATGAGAAACTGCATCGTTCACATATTTACAGAGCTTTGCAAAAGGTTACCAGTTACTTCCTCTCTAATATCCCTAATGTAGGGAAAAACCTCATTTGAAATTGTAGAAATGTCAGAAACCCTTTGCAAAAGTAAATCATAAGCATACCATTGCTCTTCTCCAATTGAGAAGGATTTGCACTGAGAAATCCTATTAATAGAGATTATTTGCATAAATCTTTTGTGCAGCAGACTCCAAATAATTTCTATTATATACTTCTCCCATGGCATGTATGTTAAAATGATGTATTTTTAATAATACATTCATGTTGCCACTTACAAATCTACACAGCCATGACTCACCAGTGTCTAGTTTCTCCTGAGGTCAAGTGCAGTCAAGCTTAGAGATCTGTAAATGCCCAAACTTCATTAAACACTCACCAGTCCTCAGTAATTCCCATTCCAGCAAGTTATCACAACTGTCCCACAAAAGCTTTCCAGAATCTCCCACTCCCTTTACAATCCTAGGATGTGATTTATTACTCCAGTCTGGGTGCTCTGAGAACTCTTTAATAGTACTAATTGCCTTATTATCCACTCCAGTGCGAGAGTAAAACCTTTTGACATTTTCCTTCCTTCCCTGAGGAAAACAAATCCCAGTTCCTGGGATATTGCCTTCTGCTCCCTTTGTGATTACTGGGGCGAGGAATTCCTTTAGGCCCTTTGCCTTATCAGCCTCATCTGTCACCAACTTTCCATTCCCATCTCTCTTGGTGCTCCCTAATCACTTTGCATCTTCCGTTATTCTGTGTTATTTTTTTTCCCTCTTCCTTTTTTACTTACAGTGTCAATCTTCATCACATATTCTATTCCTTATTTTCTATCGATGTATTTTTTTTCACATCAGGCTCTGTGATACTTACCTTGCCCCAGTTTACTATTTTTAAATTAGTGTAGGAGTGCCTATTGAAAAAAAAGAAAGAAATGCATTTTTCCCGGCTGTTCCATATTTAAGAATTTGCTGCAACAGCTCCAAGCAAACCACACACATACACAAATTCCTGTGTGTCAGCTACCAGAGAATCTTAATTTTATAAAAGCAAATCTAATATCACAAAAAAAAACAAACCACAACCCCCCCCGCAAAAAAAAAAAAAAAAAAAAAAAAAAAAAAAAAAAAAAAAAAAACCAACACAAAAAACCCCCAAAACTGGCAGGTATCTAACCTTTCTATTGCTGGTAAAATTAATAAATTTGCATTTTTTTCTTTTTTAAGTGAAAGCCTGGAATTAATTGCAGTGCCACACCCCCTCAGCATCTTTTTTTCCTGGTTTGTGTGAACAGTAAGAAGAGAGCAGCCACAAAAAGCATTTCTGTTGCACGTTCAGATGGGAAGGAGCACAAGGCTAAACCCAGGAGAAGGATGGAGGGGCCGGGTGGGATAATAACACCTGATGTTCACAGGAGGAGAGCAGTGGAGTTTTCTGCTCACAGCAGGATGGTTGGGGAGCAACCTGTGTCAGGTCAGCTTAGTTCAGCCAAATCCTGTAAATTCCTGAGGAGAGAGCACCCACAGCCACCCTGGGTGACCTGTCCTGCTGCTGCACCACCTTCCTGCTGGAAGATCTTTTCCTAATGTCCAGTGTGACCTTCCCAAGCCACAACTCTTGTGGCTGCTGCCCCTTGTTGGGAAGGGTTTGGCTCCATCACCTTTGTGACTCCAGGTGGCTGTAGCTGCCTTAGATTCACCCTCAGCCTTCTCTTCCCCAGGCTGAACAACCTCAGCTCCCCTGGTAGCCCTGATGCTTTAGACCCCTCATCAGCTGAACCCTTTCTTCTTTCTCAACACCTGTCTTGAACTGGAGGGCCCCAAAGCAGTCATGGTATTCCAGGTGAGGTCCTCCAGGGCCGAGTACAGACAGGCAGATAACAAATTTCCATAATTGCTGACCTCCTAAGGCATCTCAGCCTGTGTTTTCTGCCATGTGCAGTGACTGCAGGGTTCCTTCAAATTCAAGGTCCACCATAACCCCCAGGCCCTCCTGAGGGGAAGAGCAGAGCTGCTACTCCTGCAACCTCTGCCTGTGGGGTTCAAAAGACCAAGGAAAAATTGGGATTGTCCAGCTTGGAAAAGAGAAGGCTTTGAGGTGACTTAATTGTGGCTGCCCAGTACCTGAAGGAAGCCTATGGAAAAGTTTGAGAGAGACAGTTTGCAAGAGCATGGAGTGGCTGGACAAGGGGGAATGGCTTCAAACTGAGAGAGAGTAGGTTTAGATCAGATGTTCAGAGGATTCTTCCCGGTGAGGGTGGTGAGGCCCTGGCACAGGCTGCCCAGAGAAGCTGTGCATGTCCCATCTCTGGAAGTGTCCAAGGCCAGGCTGGATGGAGCTCTGAGTAACCTGGTCTGGTGGAAGGTGCCCCTGCCCATGGCAGGAGGTTGGAATGAGATGATCTCTAAGACCCCCTCCATCCCAAACCATTCTGTGAGTCTGTGATTTCCAGTAAGGCAGATTTGCCACAGAACACTGACATGAGCAGGATACAGGGAATCCAGTTTGACACCCACATTCAGACAAATTCCTCTTCTTGTGCCTTTCCCTTAACTCCCCCACAGTGAGCACTCCCTTGTTTCCTGATTCTGTGCAGAATACCTGAGGGTCTCAAAGCCTAACAAGAGATTCCTGGAATAACATAAAAAGAGGAAAAATGTGTCCATCCCTTCCCTAGTTTGTTCTACCTTTGTTTTCACATAAAATCTGTGAGTCACTGAAGCACGTGCTTGGCTGTACTCGCACACACAGCCTCAAAACAAATCTCCTAAAGAAGCCAGCATGCAATTCAGCCTGTAATTTTGAAAACTATATATCATATGTTATAAATCTATAGTCCATATAAATAGAAAAATATTATTCATGTTGTAGAAAGGCATTTTCTCAATGTTTTTTAACAATCATGCACTCTTATGAGAGCATTAAGAATATAGATTCCCTGATTGCTGTTAATTTTCCTTCCTCCTCTTTATTGGCCCAAGTGGATTTTGAAATAATATTTGGCAGCTCTTGATTTTCAAACATTCCTTTCACACATCTGTAGGGTTTCCTTACATTTACAGATTAATTCAGATGTATTTTGGCTTAAATTTCTGTCTCAGCAACATGTAGGCCTATCAAGGCATTTTGATTGCCTCACTGGAGAGGATTTGAGATCTGTAAATAAAAATCTGTAATTTGGCTGCAGTATGAGTTTGGTGTCTGTTAAGTACACAAGAAAACAGAATAACCTCTACTTTGCCATTAATACTTCAAGAAATTAAGATGTTCAATTACAAATCATGCTAGATATATCGGTCCTAATTCTCCAGGTCCCATGAGTGTGCATGGCAAGTGTTTGAGAGCCTCTTGTTGTGACAAAAGTTCGAATTATCTATAATAAATGGAAATAATATAGTTCAACACTCAATTCTCTTTGTGGATTAACATTTTCTACTAAGTATTGTTTGAATACACAGTTCACATGTGCAGGAATGAGGGTTTTTTACAGATTGGGGTTATGAGGACTTGATTTTCTGTGGTTTGATGGTGAAATCAAAAAGTCTTTATCAAGAACTGAATGTATAACAATATATAACAATGTATAACAATATATTCCAGTTCCCATCCTACCAAATGGGCAGCAAAATATCCTGGGTGTAACTTGCTTTCCTTTCTTCCTGTTGGAGCATTCCCACCTCAAGCAGCTCATTCATCTGTTTACAAATGACTTCAGGTAAACTTTGAGGTGACCAGACCCCAGCTCCTGTCCACAACACTGAGATACATCCACACCCCAGAATGTGTCAGCAGCAGAGACCAAGGCTATCTCATGCCAAAATACCTCATGGTTTGCAAGGTAGGGCACTGGTCTAGGAAGCAGGAGAGGTTTCCCAGGAAAAGGTAACGGAATGTGGCCCTCAGCTTCCCTGGGCTAAGCAGAGGCATTAGCTGTTGGGAAGTCCCACAGCTGAGCTGACTTGTGGAATTTATTCCCAACTTCACCTCATTTTGAAGCACTGCATTTCCTCTTTTTCACAGCTCAGTGTATGATGTGGTGGTCTGTTCCAGGGAGCTGTGAAAAAAACAGAAGGCAGGCAAAGCTACATCAGGGAGGCAGGAACACAGACTGCTCTGAGGAACTGGGAAAAGGGGAGAGGCTGAGGGAGGCAGAAAAGCTCTCAGTGTGGAATCCATGAACTATGCAAATTTGTACCACTGCACTGGTTTACCCCAGCTAAGAATTGGAGTCAGCCTAGGTCCAGCAAGATTTCCTAGTCCAAGCCTGGCACCAGTTGTGCTGTGTCCAGCCCAGGCTTTGAGTATAAAATCCCTTATTACACCTCTGTGCCATGTCCTGCAGCACTCCAAGATTTAGATGCCTCCAAGCTTGAATGTGGGACCAAACACAACCGAGGGTTCAGGCTGTGCTGTATCAGCACCAGATGTTTTGTGCACACTCACCCCACAAATATCTTAATTAAAATTGGCTTCTGGTCTTACAGGGCCTAATGAATGTCAGCTGACTCACTTCCCAAACTGCCCCAAAATAAAAAACATCAGCTCTTCCACATGTCCCAGTACTGGGATATCACCACACTGCACCAGACCTGCTTCCCAATCCAACAAGGGAGGATGGCACCTCCTTCCTCTGGCAGATTTGACTCTTGTTCTTCCCTACCACCCACCAGCCCATGCACAGTCCTAGGGTGAATAAAACTCTTTTTTTTTTCTTTTTTTACCCCATTCTCCCTTCCAAAATGTCACGTTTTTCTAGTTTGGGTGAACATTATCTTTTTCTGCTATCACCTGCAGACCCAAGGAGCTGCATACCATAAAATTTTTATTTTTAAAGTAATTCTTTGAGATTTCCAACAACTTTCAAAAGGTTAGAGGGAGGTATTACTGATGCTTTTTCACATTACTGAATTCACTGTAATTTATGGAGTCTGCACAGGCAGAATTACTGAATTACAGTCCTGACTCCTGTGTTTTATTCTGTTTGCCTCTCCCCCTCTCAAGCCCTCATGACAAATGCACTTGAATCTGGGAGGCAGCTCTATCTTTTAACTACAACATTTTAATCTTCAGTTTGGCTGATGAAGCAGAAACAGCCTTCCAAGTTTTGGCCAAATTCTGGCCTCTTAAAATTCAGTAATAAGATCACACTGGCATCTCACTTTAAATTAAAATGTACTGCCCAATGCTTCTTTAACTAAAAAGAAATAATTTCAGGAAAGAGATTATTCCATTAAGATAACAGAAAACAAATAGATGATTTATTAGCAATCTCTCCCCAAATGCGCTATTTAATAAGCTTTCAAAAGCTGTTCACTAGAGGGATATATGCCATGCCTTCCTCAATCATTATCTTAATATTCAACTTTGAAAAGTGGCTGCTAACAACTACTTGAGAGGAAAAATTTACACAAGCCTGCAGAGGGAAAAGGTAGGATCAGCTGGAATTTTTATCATGAACTGTACCAAACAATATTAACTATGGCCAGAGAAACCTGAAGTGGTTTTTTTTTTCCCATCTTTAGATACAACTGAGACTCTTGCAAAGTTGCCCCATCTTTCCCTGAATGAAGGGCTCTTCCTTGGTCTCAGCAGCACACAGCAGAAATTAATCCCACAAACCCATTGGACATTATGGAAAACTGTTTCTCACTACTAGGTCCATCTTTTCCACCTTTAAGTTCTTCAGCTATACAATAAAAACCTTAGAAATGCAGGATCAGCCTTTCATTAATTTAAGTATTTCTAACACCTTCTTCTTAATTGGCTTTCTAAAACTGATTTCCCCTCCTCCCAAAAAAATGCTCTTCAAAATTTTTATTTCATGTTTTTTCTTTAGGATCATGGAATCATACAATGGTTTAGTTTGGAAGAGACCTTAAAAATCATCCAGTTCCAACCCCCTGCCACGAGCAGGGACACCTTCCACTATCCCAGGTTGCTCCAAGCCCTGTCCAAGCTGGTCTTGGACACTTCCAGGGATGGAGCAGCCACAGCTTCTCTGGGCCACCTTTGCAGGGCCTCACCAGCCTTTCTCCTCTGAATCTTCTTAGCCTGGATTATTTTTTGTCAGAGGGCAAGAGTAACTCTGAAATGATCCCAGAGAAGACCCCCAGAAACCCAATACTCCGTTCTGTTCCCAACCCCATCAACATCCATTTTTTGACTGTACCTTCACAGAGAATTCCCTCACATAGGTGTGACTGGTCTGAGCTGGCACATAAAAAATCTCAGGTATTTGCAGAAAAGCTGCACTTACCTTGGTCCTTTAGCACAGCTGCCACTCCATCACCACCTCACCCTGCCAGCTGTACTGGAGTTGCTGGAAGCATCTCTGCCTCACCAGCCCAAGAACTGCATCAGCAAGTCCTGCTGTACCAGCAGCCATTCTCCTTTTCAGTCAGGAGTCCAGGACATGAAGCCAATCCCAGTACAAACCATCAGTGTTCACCTTTTCAGTAACACCCTTTCTCCTTGCCTTTTTAGTCCCTCAGACAGTTTTACATGTACAACATTATGTCTCTTATTCCAAAGGTTTAAAAAAATAAAATCTAACTCAAAAAATAAAACTATAGAAGCCTCAAATGTATTTCAATCAATTCTTGATCCATTGACTGAAAATCTCTGATGATGGCAACAGAACAGCAGAACAACTTTCCTCTGCAGAAATCAGTTTTGCATCCTATTTGTTTTTGGTTTTAACTCTGACAATGAAGTAAACTCCTTGGTCACATGAGCAGCCTTTTTAACAAGCTTGCTAAAGGATGTTCATTTCATAAAGTACACCAAAAATGCATTTACAGGTTCATGGTACTGAGGTGGTCACTTCATCCCCAAGGCCCTTCAGGATACCCAGTTCAGTCCAGTCAGGGTGGATGACTCAAGTCAGTTGGCTTCAGTACCCTTTGGATGTGCCAAAAGCCCATGAGCTTCATCAGCAGAAAAAAGCTGACTGGTTGGTTACCTTCCCATTATTCTTTGGGCTGAACATCATGGCAAAGGCTTTCACATTTTAACATTTTTATCCTTCTTTGTTTCACTCTAAATCCCACATAACCCAGCAGACACATTCCTCCTTGGGCTTTCCATTTCCAATGAACTGCAACTGTGCTTATGTAACTTCAGATAATCACTTTGAAACAAAATATTTAGGATCCATGTCCATTCATGCACCTTGGGTTTGGGGGTTTGGTTTGGGGGTGTGTGTGTTTCCCAAAGTCTTAACCAGGCTTGATGAAACCCTTAAAGCTCAGAGGTATGCAGGACATGCTTCATACCTTACTCACCTTGGCCACAAGCACACCACAAACATGAGGTCAACACATAATACAAACCTCTGGAGCCCAGGGATGCACAAATCTAAATATTTAGAAGGTTAATATGTCCAACATGTCCTTTGCATCCCAAGCTCACACCCATCCATCCATCTGATGCTACTGAACCACTGTTGCTGTTCAGAGAAGGGAACAGGAATCCAAGAGAACCCTGGTGGGAGAGATTCCAGTTCACATTCATCTGCTGCTACAGTAAAAACCAGAGAAACTGGGGCAGAGCAAATTCTTCCTTGGGTAGAAATTTCTGAAAGGTTCACAAGCTTGAAATGCAGAAAATGCACCGAGTGTTTGTTTGGATCCTCCACTTCTTTAGGATAACTTGGTAACGAATCACTAAAACCATCTTAAAAACCTGTCTGGGCAAATACTAGCACCAGGTCCCTGCAGGCTATAATTGAGAGACTTTCTTATTTTTTATGTACACAAAGGCCAGAGTCAAAGTTAATTTTCACCTTTAATAAGCTCATGGTTCTTTGTTATTTAATACTCTGTAAAAAGGTATTACAGATTGATCATTATTGCAGTGACTTCTAAAGAAGATGGACAGCCAGGAGGCTGAAACTACAATATCATATACAGTATGTAGTCATTGATACTACCTACTACAGCATGAAGAAAAATACTTTTTAAATAAACAGTATTTAACAGAAAACATAAAAATGGAGCTTTCATTCTTATGGTATGGTTACACAGCTATATTCCAAGAATAACATTTTAAAAAATGCTAGATCTTGAAAGGCCATAGATAAAAAGAGTCATGATGAAGATGAACCAGTTTTGCCCAGAAATGCTTTAATGAGCACACTGCACAGTTTTTCAGCAAATCCTAGTTTTGCCAAGCTTCAAGAGGCAAAAGCCTGAAATGTAAAAGCTCCCAAGTTGTCTAGCTAGTCCATTTATCTTGCTCTGGCAGGCCCAGGGGCCCACACTGCTTGCAGACACTTCAAGGTTCCCATCAAGAAGAGCTCTTCGGGTGCTTAGGATGCCAGCCCCAACAAAAAGCCTCCAACAAACCCACTGGACACCACGATGTTCTGTTTGATAAATTCTGTTGACTGAGAAGAAAAATATTCATAAAGTTAATTATGTCTGACTTTATTATTTAGTACTTATCCTAACTTCCTGGAAACAAGAACACTGAACTTGTGGAGAAGGGTGCAGGAGAAACAATGTGTCTAAAACCATGTAAAAATAGGTGGCACCAATGTAGTGCAAACTGACTCTCAGCTGTCTTTAACAATATATTTAAAATACAGTGAGCCTTTTAAAAGTCAAAATACAGAGGAATTGTTACAGCAATTTCATGCCAATACCACTCTTGTTTAGATCAAAACAAGGCATGTTTTACAAACTACCTTGTCAAAAAAAGCATGAGAACCACCATGATTTTAATTGCAATCACATAATAATTATTTAAAAAATACTGCTTTTGGAATATCACTGGAAAAGAAGTACACTCCATTATGAGCCACTTTCCTAACAACCTAATTCTAGAAAGAACTACTTATGTATGATGACATGGGTATAGAGTATTTCATGAAGTAGCAGCACAGAGTATAACACCTTTTATCAAATGTGCCATTTCATAAATCCTCTGCTTCAAATACTTCAGATTGGCAACTAACACACAGTTACAAGAAAGTCATATAATCTGAGAGGAAAAAAATCAAAGGAAAACCAGAAACCCCATCCTGCCCCACCCATTTCTACAGGGCAATGGAGAAGGAGGTTAAGCTATTTGAGGTACAGAAGAGGCAAGAAAAACCTCACTCTTGAACTTTCAGTTCATATTCACACTAAAATTTAAGGTAATTTTTATCAATCTATATGCAACTCCACACAGGTCAAAACTCATTAATTACAGAACACCAGTGTGGCTGCTGTTTCACTGTCTGCAGCACATTCCCAGTCAGGATTCTCAGTTACTCAGAATGAAACTTAGATTGTACGTGGGGAAGGTGAAAATACGTAAAAACAGGCTTTAAAAAAAACCCAAACCACCACAAAATTGATTAAATGGAGGTCTTCAAATGACAGGGTGAAACAGCCCCTGTGACAGTGATCAGTATCACAGCTACCCCTTCTCAACACAGTAGGCAACTGGCAGATTCTGCAGACAGATATTCTCCAAAATGTATGAAAATGAGATAAAATCGTAACTCCTGTTACAAAGTAGTTAAAAGTTTTCTGCAGAAAAGCCATTCTTGTCTAGGCAAGTAATTTTATTATCAGCAGTCTAAGAAGATTTGGGTTTTGTCTTTGTAGTTAACATGTTTTACCCACACCATTCTGAACTTTTTACCATGTCATGACCTTACTGGCTTTGTCACCTGCCAAGAACAAGTTTGCGTGTCATTTGTAACGAGACCAAACCAGAAAGCTGAATGAATAAAAGACAGCACAGTCTGATAACTTTTAATAAAGTATAAAGCCAAACTATTTTTGATGCATTCCAGGTTTGCATCTGCATTTTTAACTCATTATCACCTGCAGTGGAAGGTAAGAAAACCTGACTGGTAAAAAGGAGTTTATCACCTTAGACTCACCTCTTCAATGAGAGTGTTGATTTCTGGAGCTGCCTTATTTGCACGTTTTTTTAACTGTTTTTTTGCTTTGTTTACATCTTTTTCAACTCTCTTCCAGTCAACTTGTACATATCCACTATGACTAGCAATCTAGGGAAATAAAGGCAGTTAGTACAGCTGCAGTTCACATTTCATGAGTCAAAATACATTGGCTTGGTGCCTACGAAATAGTTTTTCTTATTTTTACTTATTACAGATACAGGAAAAGACATTGTTCCAATTTCAGGTTCTCTGCTTCAAACCTTTCCTCAGTGACAGCAGTTCAAATAAGCACAAGCAATGGCAAAGTTCAGTAGACTCTTGTTAATTTTACCAGTTCTCTGGTTTTTAGTTATAAAAGCTTTGCAATGTTTTCCCTTCAGCATTTACTGTAACTTTACTTGTAAGAAATACACATTTATAGGACAACAATGAAAAAAACCACTTTTGTTTCAGCTTCTTTCAGAATTGTATGATTCTGATTTGTGACAGAGTATCCAGGGCTAATCAAAATCATCATTAGAAATACTGAAAACTCTTTATTTTATCCTACACAATTTAAACTGTCCAACAAAAGAAAAGTACTCATTACAAGGGAATTCTCACACTTCTTACAAAACAAAATCATTAGGTAGAAAAATAACACTGCCTGATAACAGCACAAGTTCTGTAAAGTCAGAAAAATGAGTAAGTTTGAGAAGACTGGTTCATACCAATTTACACACAAACTTTCAATTTTTTAGCATGTCTAACCATCATTCCAAATCTTTGCCTTATTTCTGTTACTAATATTTGATTGCTGCATGTTCTAGAGAACAGTTAAACAACTCATTATTTGGGGGGAAAAAAAAAAAAGAGAAAAAAAATCAAAATTAAGGATTACTGCTTATTTTAACTGTTAGGACATATAGATATAAACCACTAAACTTACATGTAAATGATTGTTATATAATAATTCTTTGTAAGGAGTGAGATTTCTCAGGTACTTCTTAAGGTCACATGTGGGTGGGAAATCCACCCAGTTTACCTATCAGCCTTCCATGCAAGCTGTGCAATTGGTAAACATAAGTCACAGGTAATGAATTTTTGTGGAACAGGTATTTAAATATACAATTTATTAGGTTTAGCCTAAATACACAATTTATTAGGTTTAGTTTCACATCACTTACAGGCTCTGAAGTTTGACTTTCACACAGATCTTTCTACCAAATAACTGAAATTAGACCACCTAGCTCTCAATACAACTGCCACAGTAACTAAGCAACCCATTTCACCACAAACTGAGGATTTCATAATCCAGCAAAAAAAATGAAACAAGTGTCAGACAGATTTTTTTTTAATTCTAAACAAAGCCTCTAGAAGATCACCTCTGTAAGAAAGTCAACTTCAGTTTTCATCTTTGTGTAATTAAAAAAAAAATCACTGGACAAATGCAAAGTGAACTTACTGTATTTTAAACTCTCTTTTACCTCATGCCTCAGAATGTAATTAATAACAAATTAACTGACTTTGCCTGTCTACTATAAAACCATTTATTCACATGGGCACTAGTGCCAGGCAGGGACAGCTCATTAAGGGCTGTCTGTACAGTATGAAAGCAGGAAACCAGTTTGAAAGCTGTACTGGTTGCACATGCAGTCACTGGATGACATACCAGGGAAAGAAAAATAGCTGCACATTGTGGCAATTGTTATTTTATAAATTTAACATAACCACAAGAATTTCAAAAAGGCCCCAGCATTGAATTGGTGCTTTCTCACTCACACAACTGAAAATTAAATGTGACTGATCTACTCTGTCCAACACAATGTAAGAAATGCTAATGTATCTGCTTGCTTGTAAAATGCAAATGGATCTTAGAAGAAACATTTCATTAAAACAACTTTAATTAGCTCAGTTATCCAGACAGCACAAAGATGAGGCAGAAGTTTTTAATTAAGATGTTTGTAACTACTGCAGAGCTTACACTTCTATCAAAACCAGACATCTTTTCTCCCTGAACTTTGTAGCCCTGAAATAAGAGATTCCAAATTCTACTTTTTGAGTGTTTATAAAATAAGCAACAGAGGGTAATGTTTTGAATACAGATTTTTTAACTGAGAAGAAAAAAACCCTACACTTTGGCAGTGATAGAGTCTGTGTCATATCTACTTTGGCTGCAACCCCACTAATTACATAATTTCATATATAAGTGCAGAAGTAATACCCCTAAACTCAAATGCTGGAAAAACAGACTTCAATTTTTTAGAATCCAGTGCATCATAAAAAAACTACTTGCTTATAACAGTGAATTTGCATAAATGCAAATTCTCAAAAATTGCTAGTATTTTTAAACTCAGGCCCTATGACAACCAAGGAAAATAACAGTATCCCATTATCATATCCATACTTGTATATACTGAGGAGTCACATAGGTCTATACATATTAATTGCATATATTATTAAAGAGACCTATAGGGGAGTGGAGTTTGGATTATACAAAAATCTCCCTATATATGATAATGGAATAATAGATACTTATGTACTTATCTATATATCTCATATATATGAGATATATCTCATATATATATATCCATATATCTCATTATTTGTTCCAGACCTTCCAAAAGTGTTGAAAAAAATAACAGATTTTTTTCAAATAGGCAATTGAAGAAATTCATCAGTGTAGGAACACTAAAAATGTGTTACCTTTCTTGACATTAATCAAGGAAAACAGAATCTTCAAGGGCAGACCTCATTTTGGGGGTGATACTGGAGAGGCACACAGGTACTTTGATATTGTGAAACATTAACACGAATAATGAGCAGAAAAATGTTTTGGAGCAAAAAATCTGTACAGCAGGATGTGACAAAAGAGTTTTAATGTCCTCAAGGCAAAATCTCTCATGCTAAAAGAGCCCAAGCGAGGCCAGAAGGCACAGGTGAGCTCAGCTGCAGTGCACAGAACCCACAGGTACTCTGAGGTATTTTCTGCTGTTAGGAAGGGAACAACCCCCAGTTTCCACAACAGATCTGACAAATCTCTAAGCTCAACACACACTGACAAGGACAGACTGAGAAGTGACATGCTCTGTGTAAGAGCTGAACTGCAGAGGTTGTACCCTCAGCCACCATCTGCAGGCACAGCTCCCCTGTCCCCACTGCAGGTTACAGAGGCACAGACACTCTGTCCCTCCATGTCAGAACCTGCCAGAAACTTGGCATTTCTTTATCAGGCCAACTTCCAACTCCCATTTGCTTTGGCTGTTCCACTGAATATTCCCTCTAAGTGTGCACACATCAACTGTCAAGTGGGATATTCAACATAACATTGAATCCAACTCTTCCTCACTAAGCCCCCAGCCCCAGAAGCTGGGATGGAATCACATGGTCCTTAAAGTCCCTTCCAACCCAACCCATGCTGATTCCATGATCTTCATGGGGCACTATCAACAAAATCCTGTACAAGATAAAGCCAAGGGTATCTTGGAGTTTATTTTGTTTCTCGTGTTGTTTTCACACATTTACCTTTCCTAAATTAGAACATAATTCAGTGAAGAATTCAATTTAATTCATCAGCGGCATATTAATGGGCTGAGGAAAAATGTATTAGTGAAAGCACAAATAACTGAATAAAAATCCAATTTCATTATTAAATAATAGACAACACAGAACATAAAAACCTGTAATTTGTATGCTCACTGCAGAGCAAAGAACAATGAAACTGCTCTTGAGGATATAGGATTTTAAAAATAGATATTAGGTGCTCATTAAGAACAATTGTTTTTAACCAATTCATTACAGCAGAACCAAGAGTACACAATTTCATACTTCCCTACTCTTCAGGATTTTACCAAACTGTGCTGTATAAATGAGAAGTTACACAAGTTATGAGAAATGCATTATATTTTCCTTAATATAGTGCCTGGAAATTGCTCTTATACCAGCATATTTGAAGAACAACATCTATTTCACAAAAAAAGCAGCATAGTTAATAATCAAATAATAATTAATCAAATTAAGGTGTGGAAATATTCATTGCAAAGATGTGATAACAGATTGTGATTCTGAAAAGCTGTGCAAATTTCATATAATTTTTATTCTTTTTCTCCAACTACTTTTCATATAATCTGTATTAAGACTGAAGTTCTAGATCACTTACAAAACCACAAAAAAATCTTTCGCTTCCTGTACAAACTGACACTGAAAAATGTATTGCTTTCAGTTTCCTACTACATTTCTTGAGATGAAGTCATCACCCACTGAAGAAAAAAATGTATTTTTTAAATTTTAAGACTGAAACGTTTCACTGAATGGGCTTTAGCCAATAATCTTGCCTTCTGTAGTTATTATTCTTGTTCTAGCATGTAATTATAATGTCAATATTGCAATCAGTAGCTGAAATGAAATCTGTAACTTCAGAGAAATTTACAGATAAAAAGGAACTTTCTAGTAATGTGCTGAAACACTCTTCTGCCCACTTAGGGGAAGCACTGAACATGTATTCATAGAATCAGGATGTGTGATCTTTAAATGAAAAAATTAAAGACTACAGAAACGTAATTACACCATAAAATTTATGACTCAGCCTTAAAATGCAAAATGTTTTGAATTAAAAGAGAGACCAAGGCATTTATTTCATTTCCTTTCAAGAGAATCTGATCTTACTTAAGATATAGACAATCCAATCAAAATACTTAACTCATATTTCCTCTTGGATAATATTCCTTTTTGGATTCAGTGTAAATGAGATCAACCAAGAAATCAGACACTCAACCACATGGCAAATCCATTGCATGCACAGGAAAGCTCCCCAAACTTCACAGCTCAACAAGCAAAAATCCTGCACAAGTGATGTGTTTGATTCAATTTCCATTCTCCTTTGTCTACAGGTCTCAGCTTTTCAGCTTCCTGTAGTCAGGAGCACTGAGGAAGGCACCCAGCAATCTGCTGCCTCCACCCCGGGTGCCTCTGTTCTGGCAGCTCCTCAGTCATATTGATAAAAGAATTATCTTTTAAAGAATTAAGACCAATGGCAGACAGAACATGGGAAGAGGGAAAAACCAAACTAGCCCCTGAACCAGTAGGGACCATGATTATGTTATTGTCACACTACATTATTATTATCATTAGCAGTGTGTGTACTTCACACAACAGCAACATTTCAATGTCTTACACAGCAGCAGTTACTGCCCCACCCTTCCTGATCAGTGCTTGACTGCACCAGCCACTACAATCAGAAGAAATAAAAGCAGAATATGTCTTTCAGAAACCCTCCAGGGTGATGCTGGAAAGAATAAATTTATCTTTAACCTCCCCTGTAAAGAAATTGTGTATCATTGAGCCTAAGTAGGCACCAATCTAAATCCCCTGGAACAATCTGAGGAAAAATGAGAAGATACCCATGAGATACCATGACATTCATGAGAGAAAATACTCACAGTATTAAGATATGAAAAATGCCAGTAAAATCCTGGCATCTTACAGAAGGACACATGAAGTTCTCCTTTACTAGAGTTGCATCTAATTTAAAGGTTTTTTGGAAATACATCCTCCTCTAATCACAGTATCTGATGAAAAATGCAAATGATCATGCCAGATAACATAATTAAAAACTTCTGAACCTGAAAGCCAGCAGAGAGAGGAATGCAATGAAGCTGTCAAAATTCAGCCAGGTTTTAGAGGTTCAATAGATCAAACATGGCAAGGGGAGAAAACAGAAAAACAGGGCTCGTACTGGGATCAGAACAAGCCTTCCAGGCACCTGCCAAAGCAGCCTGAAGCTCTGATAAAATTCTCAAACCAATGTAAAACAAAGATATTTTAAATTCTCCCTAAGCATAGATTTACAGGCAGTTCCTCTCATCTGGCAACACGGAATCATGCACAGTACCTCAGCTTCTGCACAGAAGTTCTCTTGTCTTACAACAAAATATTTTACAGGACAGAGAAGATTCTGGTTTACCACTGATTTTTAGAAATGTCTCTTTTGTGCATCTGTACACAATATTCCAGCTCAAATGTAAGACTTTGACTGATAAGATTAAGAAGATGAAGTAGATAAGAAGCCCTCCTAATTAAATGTTACCCAACAGCTGTGTTTTTCCTATTGTTTAGTAAATAACATTTGCCAAGTTATAAAGCATGAAATGCTACATACTTGAAGCAGAAGAAAGCCACCACCTACTGCAGTTGCTGCAAGCTTTCCGACTTTCTGGAACAAAAATCCCGCACACCTTAGGGGAACAAAACAAAACAAAACAAAACCCAGTCCAATGAAGTTTTCTGCTGAACAATGCCACACGACACAATTCCTGACTGCAACTATTACCATTATTTCATTTTAAAAAGCAAATGTATCGTATCATATTTACAAATTTAAAACTCAAGGCTATTTAATGCAAGCAATATTAAATTAACAATGTCCAGAACAAGACAATGTGAGTAAAGGTTGCTTGTTCCTGGCTGTCTGATGGCCCCTTTAAAGCAGGCTTGAGATCTGGAGATCTTACTGCTATTAAATGTAGCACGTTAATAAAGCACAACATAATTATGTAACAGTGCTACTAGAACTGCTCCCAAGTGGAATGTAAATGCAGTATACCATAATTTATATTAACTACACAACCCATAACTGAAAGATCTCCATAAAAAGCAGCACATTCCTACCATAAGAATTAAACTCAGCGAGGCCACTCTGCTGGGATATGGTGTCAGTCTATTTTTAATGGATCAAAGCAACCAGAAAATTACCTTGCTCTGTCTCCAAACCCTCCCTCATCAAATGGAGAACAGCAGAGATATTGATATTACAGAGGAGTGATAAGGCAGAAAGGGAGGTCACCTCTGGAGGTGACCTGGGCCAGTCACCTTCCCAAAAGTGCTGCAGAGCCCAATCCAATCTCAAAGCTCAAGCAGCCTGCCAAGAGCCCTGACTCAGACAAGAGTTTGCAAGGCTGATGATTCCACAACCTCCTGGGCAATTCCAGTGTGTCTAAACACTGGCCCACACACAGAGGGGAATTTTTCCCCCTGCATATGAATAGCGAATTCTTATTTATATACATAAGTAGGCACCCAGAGACAGATCCTGAAATGTGCATTTTCCAGATCATTCAATAAGCCAGTTTTTATGGATGCCAGATGAACTATTCCCTAGAAACTTTTGAGTTTACATGTACACATGTAACTTTTTAAAATAATTTTAAGGCTACAGAAGCAAATAAAAAACTCAGACTGAAAGCTAAACTCCACTCCAGAAAGCAGTACTGAGCCTGAGTAAAACAATTTCATTTTCAGTCTATTTCATCTCCCAGTTCTTGCATAATCCCTCTTTAAAAGTCACTGTGCCACCATAATGGTGCTTTTCAATGAATTTACAGTTTTTCTGTGTACTGGAATGGACAAATACCATTCAAATACCTCTAAAAAAACCAAACACCTTGACACAGCTGCTCAGGCTGTGACCACATTTTCCAATTTAAGTTCTCATCTTTACTGTCTAGCTTTCACCATGAATTATTCTAGTATAACTAGGCTTCAGTTAACATCAGAGCAAACTGTGAATTTGCTCAACATGCCTGCAGCTCTATTTAGAGGAAAAAACAGTCTCCATGAAATGGGGCTCTTAATTAAAAGTATATTTTGCCATCTTTTCTTTTCCTCTTCACTTTTTTTACTTGTGAAGTATGTCTTAGCCATAATATAACTAAGTCTCTAAATCTGGACTAGTAAGGAAAAAGCTTTTCCATACAAATAAAAGATAAATGCAGTAATTTTCCATTTATTTCTCGTAATTTTAGACCTCTGACATTTTCCCAAATCCTTCCCACAGCAACTAGTACGAGTTCCCTTGGATAACTGGTGTTTCACCACTATCAAAAACCACTTCATAACGATGAGTCAGACTAACAAGCTCAAATAGTTCACACATGAACAATCTTGATCAATGCTAAAGGAAATCCCATTAAAGATACATTTATCTGCTTCGAACACCCTTGGAAATGGATCTTCTAACAGAGTAAAAGCTCTAGGTCAGTTATGGAAAGGGAAGCTCCCTCACCAGCCAGTCACACCTCCCATCACAATCTGTGTGGCTACAGAGTACTTTTCTACAATTGGTCCTGAATTCCGGCCAAACAAGCGATTCCACCAATGGTGCCGCCGAGCGTACTCTGTCAAATCCAGCACCTCGTAGGAATCATCGTCACTGTCGTGGTCTGGAAAAGAAAAACCAAGTCAAAAAAAGTTATTTTCTGAGTTATACAGTAAATGAACAACTGATGTGAAAATCCCAGATCCAGTTTGGGCATTAACTGGGTAATCCAATGGTTTGAATTGTAGTGTACAAGCTGCCTATAATCCAGCAGCTCACACAGCGAAGGATTTTGGGATCCTGTGCCATCATCGAGGTAAGGTGTAGATGGTACAGGGGTGGTATAATCCATAAAATCCATGACTTCACTACAAAGGTGAACAAGAATCCCCTCCCTGTTCAAGCACAGGAACCAAGAGGCACCAGATGAAACTACCAGTTAGCTCCTTCAACACAAACCAAAAAAACCTCACCAAAACCAAAAACCAAAGGGACAGACCGACACTTGGAAAGATTAAGAACTTCTGGCCCAGTGCTCTCCTCAGAGGACCAGACATCAACATTTGCCACAAAGCCAGGAAGCAATTTCCTTTCCTTTTCCACAGCAAGTGAAACAGATGACACTGGGACCTCCATTAAGTTCCATGTTTGCAGGACAATTCTGTCAATGTTCTCAAAACGGGCATCCCACAACTACAAAGATCCTCAACACCATGTATACTCAATCATCAAATGAAAGAGATGGGTCTATAGATTTTTAAAGAAACATATTTTACAAGTGTATCACTTTCTGTGACATACACACAGGAACTGAAGCTTACTTTGGTTAAATGTATTTGAGGTTAAATCTAAATTGAGCAATGCTGGTGGGACATTCCAGAGAAGAAGAGCAGTTAAATCACTACTTAGAATTATAAAATAAGACTGCAGATATAAACATTTTCTTAGAATTTTGACAACTTTTTAACTTGTGCTACCAGTATGGGTAAAAACTTCAAAGACTGCAAGAAGTACACATGTAGGTCTGCATTATTTGCCTTTTTTATCATATAAGTGTTCTTGAGCACTAAAAAATAAATGGCAAGATCCATGATGCTAGAAAGTTGTTACTGAATGTTCTTTCTTTGAGGTATTGAGGACAATCTGTTTAACTACTTTAGATGGAGAATATTAAAACATTGTCACGAACAGTTGTATTTATTCTGCCATTAAACTATTATTATTTAAACCAAAACTCGTGTACACGAGTATAACACGTTCTGTGACAAATAACACTACCAGAGCATTTTCTACTGATGAAAAAAATATTCCCTGCATGCGGCAAATGATGTTCTGGCCATCTCCCAAGCACATCGAACTGTGCCAGTGCCGAAAGGCGCCGCAGGACGAGGCCACAGCGATGCCCTGAAAGCCCCGCACGGTGAAGGATGCGGCGGCCATGGGGGCTGGAGGCTCCTGGTCCCCGTCCCGCATCCCCCCAGCACCGCCGGCTGCGCGGCCCCGCGCTCCGTGAGGGCTCGGCCAGCACTCATTCTGTCTGCGGGCCTGACTAGAAGGGGTTTCGGTGGTTAAATCCCGAGAAGGAGCTTTAGCCCGGGTGATGCCAGGGGCCGATGCGCCGGGCCGCGCGGTGGAAGGGGGGGACATGCACGGACTGGGGAGGCGCAGAGGCCGGGCCATCCCTCCCCGCCCCCGGGACGCAGCGCGGGCAGCGGCAGAGGGCTGCCCGCCGCCCCCGAGAGGAGGAAGGGCGCCCGCCGCGCCGCCTCCTCCCCGCTCCCCTCAGGAAGGGGCCAGCACTGACCTGAGGCGGAGCGGGGCCGCCGCGCCGCCATGTTGGCCGGTGCTGAGGCGGCGCGCGCCCGCCCCGCTGCGCCCCCAGCGGCCGCTCGCGCCCCGCCCCGCCGCGGTGCCGCCCCCTCGCGGCCGTTCCGCGCATGCGCCTCCCTCCCCCCCCCCCCCCCCCGTGGGGTCCCTGAGGGGAGACCTGAGGGGACGGGGCGGGAGCTCCGCCTCTTGGAAACGTGGAATGTCCTGCGGTGGAAGGGAGCCGCGAGGATAGTCGAATTCATCTCCCTGCCCTGCGCAGGGTACCGCAAGAATCCCACCATGTGCCCGAGAGTTATGCAAACGTTTCTTGAGCTCCGTCAGGCTGGTGCTGTGACCACTGCCCTGGGGAGCCTGTTCAGTGCTTAACCACCCTCTCTGGCAGAAGAACCTTTTCCTAATATTCAACCTAAACCTGCCCTGACACAGCTTCAGGCCGTTCCCTCGGGTCGTGTCACTGTCACCAGATAGCAGAGATCAGTGCCTGTGCCTTCTCTCCCCCTCATGAAGAAGCTGTAACTGCAGTGAGGTCTCCCCTCAGTCTCCTCCAGGCTGAACAGACCAAGTGCCCTCATCTGCTCCTCACACGCCTTCCCCTCAAGGGCCTTCACCATCTTCGTTGCCCTCTTTTGGGCTCTCTCCAATAGTTCAGTGTCGTTCCTGTAGTGCCCAAAACTGCACACAATATTCAAGCCTGTGCCATGAAGGGCTCATTGATCCAGAGATAAGAGTAAGAAAACCCCAAAACCTTCCCCATATCTCCAGCTGTGCGTGAGGAACAGAGCAGTGGCTGCAGGCATGGCTGGACACCAGCTACGTGCCACGAGCCCCATAAAAATTAATAACCAGAAAAAAAAAACAAACACAAGGCCCCTCAAAGTACAAAGGTTAAAGCCAACATGAGCTGTGAAACATTGGAAAAAATTAAATTTGAGCCCTAGTCTGCGGTCTCCTCAATGCATTGGTGGGGTTTCAATGGGCTAAACCCCACATAATTCTATTTTATTACTTTTTTTAAATTGCATGCAGCCATTAACATAGAGGTGGCTGACACAGTAAGTGCAGCTTCAGGAGTGTTGTCGCAATATGAACAAGAAAGCATCAATGAACATAACAAAATTGAAAACAAATTATATAAAAGTGTTTACAGCCTCTCACTTGGACTCTTACACTGCCAATACACAAGACAGGCAATTACAATGGAAAAAAAATCCACTTTTCTCCATGTCATAAAGCTATTTTTATGGAGTAAGCGTTTAGGATTTTAATTAAACCCCTTAATTACACCAGCCTTTGCAGACATACCAAAAGAGGGGAAAACATATCTTCCACAAAAAGATCCTTCTTTAGTCCGCTCTGAAACTGAAATTAGTATATAAAACTTGAAGTTAGTGCATAAAGTGGTTGTTTGCTTATTAATGATTTTTATTATAAACATTTGCCATCGTGATAAGCAGGTGACAGCTTGCCAGACAGAACTAGTAATATATTGCTTTCTTTAAGATTCTCAACAGATATGTTCTTGTATGGAACACAGATTTATCTCTTATGATTTGTTTTGACAAACACTGTGCATCTTGGGAGTTTTCTTGTTTAAGCATAAAACTGGTGGGTTTGGCTATTCACTTCCCAATCAGTAACAAAATGTTTCTTGACTTTTCCCATTCAGATGCCAGTAAGGTACGGGAGGTGACCAGAAAGTTTTGCTCAGGTTGTGTGAGCCCAGCTATTTTTGTACCTTTTGTTGCTTGAATTCTTAATGTTTAGCTTCCCTATTTTAACCTATGATCAGTTAAAAATAGCAGCACTTCTCAGATGACTTTCCCTATGTCTGTACAAACAATTAGATTAATTTCCTTTCAGAACTGGGAGGTTTATATAATTAGCACTTTTAAAAGATTAACATTAGAAGCTGCATTGTGTTCTACATGCAACTTCTGTTTGCCTCTTTTTGCCTGTTTGCCTCTTGCCAAGTCAGGGCGGCGTGACAAGTGGCAAGGAAGGAGTGTAGGAAAGACCCAGGGAAAGCCCTTTTGGCAGGTTTTGGGCCTGTGGTATCTCTGTTCTGGGATCAGGATGCACCCCTTGCTCAACACAAGACACTTCCCAGTGGGTTCCAGTTGTGCAGGATGCAGTGGTGCCCTCAGCCCAGCCTGCTCCTGCGTGCTGTGAATGAGCCCAGTGTCTGCCCAGGATCTGCAGGCACTGCCTGGGGGATTGGCTGGATGCCCACATAGAAAATGCCATCAGGGTTGTTCCTGCTTCCAGCAAAATCCTTACCCTGTGCAGAGACAGCAAACCTCGTGGCTCCAGAGACCAAGAATAACTGGGAGAGCTTTTACCAGCCCCATTTTGATGTATAAAATTACCCAAGTCTATTCAAATCTCATGCACACTGATGCCTCCTTCGAGCTATTCATGGCAGATTCTAATAGATTTTCCAAGGAAAAGTAGACAATTTAAACTCAGGCCACATTTTGGCTTCACTCTTAAAGGTTCTTCAGGAACAAAATGTTTTCTGTAACATCAGAAGGACAGAAAAATTGCTCTCTTTGTTCTATAAGCCCTGGCTACAAGTTCAGGCTATGCAGCCACCCTCTGCCCTTGTATGTATGACAAGCAGGTTCGCTTGCAAGGGAGCATACATGGCACACACACCTTACAAATACTAAAAAACTCCACAATAAGCAACCAAAAACCCCCCAAACCCCAAAAAAGCAGAAGAGAGCCCCGTAATCTTCAAATGCCTGTGTGACTCTAATCCTGACAGCTTCTTTGTGCTTCTGACCAGAATTCCAAACTGGCAAACACGTCCTTGAATTTTTCACCATCTTGCATGACTAATTATAAAAACTAAAGGCAACACACACTGCCAGCCATCTCCACTAGGCCTTACTTGTGAGTGAAACTTGTGTTCTCCACAGGTTTAACCTAGTAAATGCAGTCAGAATAACCTGGCAATAAAGGTATTGGAGCAAATGGATGATTCCTTTTTGAAAACCTGACTGGACATGCTGTTATTCAAAGCTCAGTTGGCTGGAAAATGGCAGAGAAATGTCTGGGAAGGAATTTGGGTTCTAAGTCCATCGAGATCCTGGGCAAGGGCTGTTGTGGGACCATAACCTGAACTCTTAATGCAGTAGGAAGTTCCATGACTTGCTGACAAAGAGCAGTGCAGGGGGAGGCATTGATCTCTGCTCTGTGGTGACCAGGGATAAGACCTGAGGGAATGCCATGAAGTTGTGTTGGGGAGCTTTAGTTTGGACATCAGGAAAAGATTTTTTCCCCCAGAGGGTAGATGGGCACTGGAACAGGCTCCCCAGGGCAGTGGTCATGGCTCCAAGCCTGACAGAGCTCAAGGAGTGTTTGGACAATACTCTCAGGCACATGGCTGGATTCTTGTGGATGGGTCAGGAGCTGGACTTTGATGATCCTTGTGGGTCCCTTCCAACTCAGGATATTCCATGATTCTATGATGTTAAAATGGAGATAGTCCTCCCTGTAATTATGATGTTAACAAATACACATCCTTGTGTCTCTTGCTATCTCCATGTGAGATTTTGGATGGATTGCTCGTATTGCTTATATTCAACCTTCCTTTGTCACCTTTCTTTGTAAAATGTTTGTTGTGAGGTTGAACAAAATTTAATTATGAGAATTTTTTCTTGTTTGTGAACATCATTAAATTCTGCTTTTCAGTTTTGTAGTACTCTAACTCGATAACGGCCTCCTTTATCTTAGAATCACAGAATAATTTTGGTTGGAAAAGAGCTTTAACATGATCTAGTCCAACCATAAATCTTAAATCATTTATCCTAATGAAATTTAAGTTATAAATTCCCACCACAATCCATGTATGAGTGGAGGAGAAAGGGACAGAAAAAGATAGGTGTGTTGTCTCCATTAACTAACAGGAGTTTAAATTGTCTCTTGCTAAAGAATTCAACTGAGACAAAAAGAAAAACCAAGTTTAGTGTGCTGTGAAAGGTATTTAAACAGGTAACAACCAAAGACATCACCCAGGTAAGATGCAATGGATCCACAGCACCTGCATTTTACTTATTAAACAAAACTGATGGTTACTGTCAGGTCAGGCTGCAGCAGGACACATTCCCATGACCCTAGCCTGGAAAAGTAAGGAAATAAAAATAAAAAAGTTAAGGAGGGGATTGATCTTTCCTGTTCATTTAGTTTACTGTACTGTTAATAATGCAAGCTGATTATCCATTAATCTTTTGATCTCAGCTCTGATGAGTTACCAGGCTTGGGCTGCACCACGGAGCTCTGACCATGACCTCCTGCTATTGTACGAATCCCATGCCTGTGCTGGGATGGTCTGTGTGTGGTGTCTGTGGAAAAACGCTGAGATCATGGCTAGAGGGGAGCCAGGGGAGCCAAAATTGGGGCAGAGCACTCCTGGGGTGGAGCTGAGCTCATCATTCCTTCAGGATCTCCCCTGAAGGCAGCCACGGCTTCAGCGGTGGGAGCAGAATGCAGGAGCAGATGACTGCAATCACTCATGAAGGATCATCTTGTGCAGTCAAAATGCCTAATAAAAACTGGAGTGTTCAGCTGAATTTGAGGCTTCATGTGATTGCCCAGGCAAATAAAGGGCAGCAAGGGGAACTGAATCTTAGAAAGTCTTGCAGGGCTTTGGAAGTTTGTCTTCAATCTGATATAGGTGTCTCTCTGTTGTTATATTACTGTTTAAATTTTTTCTCATATGCAAAGTGACTTTTTTTTTTTTTAATGAAAGAGTTCTTCCAAGTTTGTGTTCTTAATTTCCTCTTTTCTTGTAAGGAAAACATAAAAAAATATTAATTATCTGGAGGTAACCTTTTGTTTACTGTATGTCCATATTATAAAATTTCAGAAAACCATGCTGACTGTAGTGCTGCATTATTTTAGAGTCCTTTAAACAACTTTTAGCTGTGATCATGAATGTAATGATATATTTTGGTTTTAAGTTGTCCTTGAGAGATAAATATCCAATTCCCTTGGTAAATCCTTGTAGGTATTCTGGAGTTCCCTGCTACTGTCACTCAAGTACTCGGACAAACCAACCGAGAGAGTGAGAACAGACTGACAGTCTGGCAGTCTGTCTTGCCAAGCAAATGTAAGGAATTACTTTTTAGAGGAGCTGCGATGATGAATCAATCATACACACCACTTCCACAGCTAACAGATGTTCTTATTTTCTGTAGCATAAGTGCACATAAACAATAAGGAGAAAAAGAAAACTCCTTTGCATTGCTTTTTACAAAGTTAAGGGTAACAGGGTAATAACTGGGCAGGGCAGATTTTAAAAAACCCACACTGAAAAAGTTGAAGATCCTCCAGAAATACTCCATCTAAGAGGTGAAGAGCCCCAAGAATTTCAGATTTTTCTGTTTGTGAAGCCCTACACGAAGAAAAGGGTAAAAATCCTAAACTGAAGGGAAACATGGTAATAATGTTTTCATTTTCTTACAAGAGACAAAAACCAATACAGAACTGTAATGAGTAAACACTAGACAGTACACAAAGAGAAAAGATAATTCATGTGAGTCATCACTGCTAGCAAGGAAAACCTTTGATCAGACGCTGCTGTGCCGGTCACAGGTAGCCTTCACTGAAACACCTGGCTGCTCTCAGGTCACCTCAAGCTTATGAAAAGCTCTCCTACAGCTTCTTCTTCCGTGCTGCCTGGTTTGGGCTGGAATGAAATTAAACACATTTCCCCTGGATAACTGAAAACATGCCAAGACAGTCAAACACGAGACTCCCGGAGCACAGGGCTGCCTCCAACGGCCCTGCTCCCCACGGCTGTATCCCCTTCCTAGATGGAGATCTCAAAATAACATCTCTCTGGCCAAAGGACTAGCTTGCTTTAGTGACCCTGAGATCAGGGGAGCTGGATTTGTTTCCAAGGGTAATTGTCCTGCAAAGATTGAGGCCCCTGGCAACTGGGAAACAGCCTGACAAACCAGAGGCATTCCTTATTGTATTTGTGCGCAGTAACTGTAGTTCATCATCAAGACTGTCTCTAACTTTACAAAGATAATGCCAAATAAAATTTAAATAATTTCTTTATAACAAGGCTTGTCTTGAAAGATTGCCCAAAGATCAGACTCTCATTCAGTTACCTTTAAAAGCTCAACAATAATAAATAACTGTGTCATAGCACTGTTTCCAGTAGTATTGTTAATGTTTTTCAGGTTTTAAATACTCAAATCTTGATTTCTCATAAAATATTAATAAGTTAATATTTATAGGTTGACAAAAATTGAAAGCAGCCATTGCCCCTGATAAAACTGTTCAAAGGCAGATAACGTTCACCTTTTGCTCCTGGATTTCTCCAATATTTGTTTCTGTGGAAGTATTTGTACCCACCGTGACTCATGGCCCCTGACCAGCTTAAGCACTTACAGTCTCTGCAAGGACTTGGTAATGATTTTTGCAGAGTGAGAGCTGCACCCCCCTAAAGAAGACCAAGCCCTACTCTGCAGAGCTTGCAGCACACAAGACAGAGGCCATGCCATCTACTGAAGCTGTTTGGGACATAGTTCAGAGTTAAACATCTGTAGAAGCAGCAATCCTGACTCTGATGGAACCTGAAAATTGTATGGGTAGGGATTAGAGGAGGAAATGTAGTTTGTCTTCGTGTCATTAACTCAATGAGCAAGACATTCAGGCTGTATCTACAGAAGTTTTTGTGCCATACATTTCCTGGCACTGACATCATCTGCCCAATCCCACAGGCTGCAGCAACAGTGGCAGAGAGGTAGCAGTGGCTCCAGTCCAGCTGTTGGTGTTTGAATGCTGTTCTCATTGAGTCTCATCCAGAATTCTTCTTCAGAGGAGGAGAAGTGTAGGATATTTGCTTGGTCCACTGTCCAGCTGGAATCTAAACAAGCATGTAGAGTTCTCTAGTCTGCTCTTGTAGTCACAAACCACAGACTCACTCAGAAGAGGGCAAGCAAAACCAACAGACCTAAGTGCAGCCAGGATGACTTCTCGGAGGAATCTCCCCATGTTCATTTTTAAAATTGTTTCATACTGAGGGCTCTTTCTGGGTATTTGTCAGATGGAACATCAGAAATTGTAGTGATAGGACAAGAAGTAATGGGTTCAAATTGAAAGAGACAAAATTTGGGTTAGATATGTAGAAGAAATTTATTACCAGTGAGGCTGGTGATGCACTGGTACAGGTTGCCCAGAGAAGTTGTGGATATCCCTTTCCTGGGAATGTTCAAGGCCAGGTTGGACGGAGCTCTGAGCAACCTGGTCTAGTGGAAGGTGTCCTTGCTCATGGCCGTGGTTTGGAACTGGGTGATCTTTAAGGTCTCTTCCAACCCAAACCATTCTGTGACTATATGGCAAGCCCCATTTTGAACATGGAACTTGTTTGCTCCCTTTTTATTGTACACCAAGGTTTGCCTGGTGTTTTCAAGGGAGCTGTGTGGAGGCTGCACGGCAGCTGCTGAGCCAACTGCTGACAGCATCCAGTGCTCAGCTACGTGTGAGCTGCACAGGCACAGGTCATGCAGGAGGACTGGCCTGTGGTTGCCTGGCAGAGGAGGAGGTTATGAAGAAGTAGTTCTTAGACAGAGTCTCCAGCACCTACATAAAAAGATGCAGGAAGCAGAAAGACATCTTGAGCCAAAGGAGAAGAAGGGTCCTTCTGTGCATGTATATTTCTATATGTTGTATGGGGTACAATCTGTGTCCATTTACCTCAACTTGGCCATTTCTAAAGACATGGATGCTTTCAGGGCTGCCCCACGATGAGAAAGCATGAATGCTTTTGTTGCCAGAGTCTTTTCTGTGTCAGCATTAAGCTCCAGAGGCCTGGACAGCTGTGCTTTGGGACTCTGCCACTCTGAGGTGATGCTAATCATCAGCATGACCACAGAGCTGCACCAAGAAAGGAACAGTGGGCTATCAATCTCAAAATCGTTCACACTCACGTAGTCACCACTCACAGCATCCTCCAGAGCAAACTGCAGCAGAGATGGACATCAGGGGAACAAGAGGAATTTCTTCACTGGAAGGGTTGGAATGGGCTGCCCAGAGAGATGGTGGAGTCCCCACCCCTGCAGGTGTTCAAGAAACATTTGGAGGTGGCACTCAGTGCTCTGGGCTGGGTGCCAAGGTGGTGGTCGGTCAAAGGTTGGACTCAATGATCTCAGAGGTCTTTTCCAATCTCATTAATTCTGTGATCCACAGGGGCCTCACCCCGGAGTTACCAGGAAGATGGTGAAACCAGGGAGGATGTTCTGATAACGATCACTAGTGTAGATGTACTTTATCTCTTTCTTGCTTACTCATGACATATCGCTCAAGTTAAAAAGTAAACTAGTGAGGGGATCATAAAGCTGGGCATCAGCAGCTCAATATTTGTGAAATACAACTTCACAGCACATTGTCTATAAACTTTGTTTTGCAGTGTTTGTTTTATGGTTTTGCTTATTTATATTTTGCATATTTTATGTGCATTCTATATCCCATAGGCAATTTCTGCATTCAGTTCAGCTTTTTTTCCCTTCTGATTGATCAGGACAAGTAAGTAATCTTTAGAAAATTTGTTTGTTCTATTTGTTCCTGTCTTCTTCCTAAATGTTTGATGAGTGGGTGATTTGTTTGTGCTGTCATTACAAAAACCATATGTTGATGTGGTCTTATGGGGGAGTGTTTTTATTATTTTAAAAGTTCAACTAAGGATGTTTCCAAAGGAGTCATAATTGCTCCTCTAAGTACAAAGGCTGAACAATGACTGGCTTACAAATAATGCCAAAAATCTGTTCAGCTCAGTCTAATTATTTCAAAGACTAAAATCTGTTTCTCAGAAATGTCTTCTTTCCACAGTCTGAACTTTTTAACATACTAAGAAAGTTATATTTCTGGAAGTTCTCTAGGGTTCATAGTCCCTTGGAGCAAGGGAAAGTATCCAATTTTTCATGTACATCTCAATGTATGCAAAAACTTTAAGGCTGCCCCTGTCTTGATGTGAAATTTATTGTGCCCCAACATAACCAGTGCTGGGGGTTTGGTTGTCCTTTTCATGGCTGTGATCAAAACTGGAGGGAATTTTCTCCTGGGAGGCTGGTGCCTGTGCTGATGCCATCTGGTCAGTGCTCCTGGAAACACCTTGTGAGGCTGCTTGGTGTCACTGATGAGCAGGACACGAGGTCCTGGCATGGGTGGTGTCAATCTTCTCCATAAATATGAGATTCCCACAAGGAATGCACCAGGAGTGTAATTGCAGTAAAAATGATCCCTAAATGGGCTGGGCTGTAAGGGACTCAGTACAATCCTGGCAAAAGGAGAATCTCTGGAAGTGCCTCAGTGCCCAATAAAAGCTAGCTGAAGAGGGAAGTAAATGGTAGAGATTCACCTATGTATCTTATATCTAAAATACTAAATAACAACTGTTACTCAGTGCTGCAGGAGTAAAGAAAATGAAGAGAGGAAAATAGCTGTGCAGCTGGCCAAGACCTTGAAAAGGACAGAATCTTCAAAACAGTTTTCAGAAAAACAATTTCAAACCTCCCTGCTGCAAAGCCTCCTACACAGCCCTTGCAGAGAACCTTTTAGAGGAGAACTTAAAACAAAGGAGTGCAATTGTGTGGCCATGGTTTGAGAGCAGCAATGTGGCAAATAAATGCTGCTCATTTATAGGTGCACAGCAGCCAAAATCAGCTATTGATGAAGCTGATTTCTTGTGGCTTGCAAGAAAAAATTAATAAGGGGGGAAAGTATCAAATACTAATTCTACAGTGAGGGACAGCATGCCATGCTCTCATGCTAATGCACTTTAAAAACATATGTGTGTATATGAAATTTAAATGTTACATAAACCTTGCATGTATCATTATATAAATGCCATTAGATTACAAATATTACCTGAGATAAATGTGCACAGACTTCATTTTTTTGTCAGTATCTATCTATATATTTATACATAAAATATAAAATCTGTATTATTAGATTATTGGCGAAATGAACTGTTTATTTTTTCCTCCATAATCCAGCAAGATTACAGAGGAAGTTGGCCCAGTGGTCAAAGATGTTCAGGTGTTATTTTGTCTCAGGCCTGCTACATTGTGTTAGGTGTGTGTTATGCCTTACATGCTTAGAGACCAATGGTTTTAGAGGATAAATAATATATAATCTCAAATCCATAGTGATCAGGGCTAGCTGGATATCTTAGATGGACTAACTGGCAGGGGTTAGAACTAGATGGTTTTTAAGGTCCCCTTTGACCCAGATCATTCCATAGTTTTATGAAAATAGTAATAGGTAATTTATTTGTGAAGGGTTTCTTTATGGAAATTCCTGCTCCATGTTTCCTGGCCTCCAGAAATATCTTGTGCTGGTCATTTACTTTTAGGATATCATGATCAGGAAATCCTGGGGGTCTGGAAGGTGATGCGAATGAAAACTCTGTCACAGTTCTTGACTGAAGAATAGGAAGTTGTGTTGCTGGTTTTTCTTTGCTTTTGATCCAGGTTCATCATGGTAAAGTGCAGTAGCCTTTAAAAAATTAATCAGGCCAGGTCAGGGTAGTCTCACATCACCTCAGGCCACTGCAGACATCTGATGGGAAACCTCTGTCTCTGGAGCCACAGGTCTCTGTGCTGCCAGGGGATGGGATTCAACCAAGCAGCCACTTGCTTCCAACACTTCTCTGGAACTTCCTGGCCCTTCCTCATGCCAGAGCTGCCTCTTACATTGCCACTCTGCTAGCCAAAAGCCATTCTGCCCTCAAACCACATGTAGTGCAGGGGAAACATGTCAGGAAAAGACACAGCCCCATTCCTGTGCCTTAGATTTGAAATTTCTGAAATTTCTCAGACCCCTCTCAGCTGCTGAGCAAGGACAGCCCAACACTGCCTCTGCACATGGGCTGCAACCAACACACAGCCTGACTCTTCCAGCATATTTCCCTGGTTCACAGTTCAGAACCATCCCATATTATTATTTCGCTTTGGAAATTATGGTAAAAATATTTCCCTTTTTTAGAGTTCAATGAAAAATAGATTCACTCAAACTTGCCCTGAATTTATGGGAACAAATGCCATCATTCTCTTCCTTATGGAGGCTGTAGGTTACCAACACAGGGACAGGCATAGTGGGGAGCTGGAGGGGAGGACTGAGAAGCAGATTTTTTCTCTTTTTTTTTTTTTTTTTCACTAGGCATACACTAAAACTCTTCCTTGCTCAGCTTGGTGTGGGGTACACTGGCATTTCTAGCTCCAGCTGCCAGCTCTAACGGTGTTACTTGTATTAAACAAACCAAAGAGCAGAAACCTCTCCCTTAGCTGGCTGTGCCATGGCACAAAGACAAGCAACTTTAAAGTAAAAAAAACCCACAATGTTGAGCTCATTGCAGGATATTTTCTTGTTGGCTGTTCCTTGTGTTTCCTTTGGGGCTGTAGTAGCTAGACCAGCCAACTTGGGATACTGCTGAGCGTTGTTAATCTAAAGCAGTGGATCACTCCTTATGAAAATAGAGTGTTTTCATAAAGGAAAATACTATTTTCTATTTGCTGTAGACTCTATTTTCCATGGCCAGTGGGAAAGCAGTATTGTAGCAACTTTGGTATTACCCTATCCCAGCGTTTGCTGCCCGGCTCCACGTCCCCATTGTGGGTGGAAGCCAACAGGATGATGGAATGGTGGCTTCCCCAAAGCTGAACTGCAGCCAAACCCTAGGGCAAACTTCTGTTTTAGCTCCTAGACAGAAACCCACCCACCAGTTTTCTTTGGGAAGAACAGGAATTCAAATGTTGGTTTGGCCTGAAAATTGTTCTGGCTACCCTGGAGGCAAAGGGAAGGTGATTCTGCAAAGCCACAAGAGGCAAGTATTTTAATTCACAAATCATTTCCCTGATTTAAAATGCTAATTTTTATCTAACATTTTCCTTACTCCAAAACCACATTGGGTTTCAGTTACATTTCCTTTGAAACCAGAAAGCGATCATGCTGAAAGGCAATAAAAGGAACTCAAATTACATTTTTCTTCCCTCCTTGTGCCTTTCCCTGCCTCCCCAAATGTTAGAGGAGCAAAACTGGCTGCTACTATCGCACAAATTTGGAGGCAGGAGCAAATGGTGCAAGATGCCATCAGGGAATCAGTGTATTTAGCACAGGAGGGGTATTTCTGAAGAATTTCTTAGCTAGAGCTCCTTGCAGATGGCTTGTGGCTGGGGTAGAAAAGCTGGCAGTACTCCTGAGTTTAACTGAGCTCACTGAACACGTGGCAGAGAGAGCCCCCTGCCTGTGCCTGCTCTGTGCAGGTACAGCCCGTGCCCCGGGTGGATTAAAGCCCTGAAATGCACGGGGTGACAAAGGGAAATGTGTCCCTGTGGCCGGTGTCAGTGAGAAGGCAGCAGCTGCTCAGGGCTCCCTGGGCAAAGGCAGGGCCGGGACTGCCAAGAGACCGAGCGATGGTTTCACAACCTATTTGTCAAGAGGGATAATTCGGAGCTAATCCGTATCTGAGATGCTGCCTTCGTGCCACTAGCAGGGAGATAACATCCCTCTGTTCCTGTAGTGTCTGTTAGGAAGGAAAGGAGAGAAAATCAAGTTCCTCTTTGTCTCAGGAACAGAGGAAAATGCCATTATCCTCCATGGAGGCAGGCGTGTACACACTATCGGAAAGGTCTGCTGGTGTTCTCATGCTGAATGTTCTCACAGCTTGCACCATCACTTTCACATTTGCAACACAAATATGAAATATGAAATATTGCCACATTGTCCTGGTAATGTTTGCCCATGCTTTGTGAAATTGTGTGTGGCTACACATTGCACAGAACGGAGGGAATGCGGGCCTGCTCCTGGCAGGATTCATTCATTGCCCTTTAATGGGATTTTATTGGTTTGTACTCAAATGTGAGGAATTAATCACAGCTCAATTACACTTACAAATACATTGTTGTATTTTAACGTGTGCATGCATGTCGGGCTGTTTTTAATTACCCAGAAAATGTGAAGTTAGCATAGTAAGATCAAAGAATTCAAATTTGTCCCTCAGTGAACAACGTCACTGCCTCGCCACACAAAGCCGGGCTGGGAACGAGCATAAAGAAGCAGGGAACAGGGGACTTCCCGTCTTGGCAAGGACCAGGACTGGCAAATGCAAGAGGCCAGACAATCTGATGAAAAACGTATCCTTATTCTCCCTTCTTGTTTTTCACTCTCACATTTCCCTTTTCCAGCCTGAAATTCACTCTGCTTGTTTCCAGTGAGTCCCTGCCTTGCCACTCTGAGGCGCATTTGGGGTGGGGTAGGGGGTCCTGAGCTTCATCCTCCCCTGCTGGGGGATCCTGCTTTGGGTTCAGGCACCTCTCTGTCCTTTCAGCCAGTTCAGATTTATCCCAGGGTTCTCTTTCTTTTTTTTAATCTATCTGTATCTGTACTACTGGATAGCCCAGTTTGCTTTTGGTCTTGCCTACTGGGAATGTCAAGTGAGGATAAAATGAAACTGTGGGTAGATAAAACATAAGGAGGCTTCTACGGTGAAATATGATATGTATTAAAATCAACTCATTCATTAGCACTCACATTGTGAATTTATTAAACACTCTTAGTTAACAAACAAGGTTCTTAGTTCAGTGTCTAGTGCTGCAAACAGCTGCTTTCTGTTTACAAAATAAATTGCATCTCCTACTAATAAAGAAACAATTAGATATGGACTTTTATTTCTTTCCAGCTAAGTCCACAAAAAAGTCCTGTGGTGCTTTACCTCACACATGGAGCAGCCACAATCTGCTCTGAGTAACTGTGTTCACTAAAGGGCCTCCTTGTACAAACTCTGTTTAACACATAATATCACCATTTTCACTTCTGCATAGTAATTTATGCTGACATTAGAAGAATCAGAATAACATTTCATAGAGCTTCCTTAAATTCTTCACTCACACTGAGATTCCTGGACAGTGTCTGTGTCTAGCACTTGGCTGTGGTTAAAGTTGCTCAAGCAATAACAATACTGAAAGAATGAATGGGAATGCTCCTTTGGACTTGACCCTACAATCCAGCTCCTCTGGCCAGGCCAAAACATCTTCTAGCCTGGGTTCAAATGGACATTTAGAACAACTCAACCATAAAAAGGAAAAGAAGGACTTATTTAAGAAAGTAGTAAAATTAGAAAGCCAAAATGTTTCTGCTCTTCAGGTGAAAAAAATTAAAGCAGGCAGCAAAGTCCAGTAGAAGAGCAGGAAAGGGGATGGAATGAGAGTGTGATGTGATCCAGGGAGGCAGGAGCATCCAAGGGCTTCAGCTGGGCACCTCAGGATGGTGGGTGCTGGAAGGGGACTCAGCCACTGAGCACACTGGCACTGTGTAAATCAGCAGAGAGGCAAAAACCTGCAAGCACCTGCTCTGAGCTGGAAGATTTCTGCAGTTTCTTACTCATTGTTACAAGAGACACAGAATTGTTTTTCTAAATATAGAAAAAAACATACAGTAGAAATTACTACAAAGCACTCTTGATTACTTGGGTATAAATAAAGGAAGTCATGTTCCACTTTTTAGTGCAAATGCTATTTACAGCATCAGACCCTGTGCTAATTTTCACAGTTACACAACATGCTGCTGTTCCATCGAGTCAATAGGACTTTGGAAGTGTAAATGAGGAAAGGTCTCAATCACAGCGAAATATTAAATGGCCACAGGCAACTATTGTGAGATCAGAAAAAGTATATTTATATTACATATAAAACTAAGCTTTTTTATTATGATAGTCAAAGAAAATAAGTGCAAATAGATCCTTTGCACGGCAGGGGTAATAATTAATATTTACACTGTAGTTAGGCTGTTTATGTATAAATTATTAAGTACAATTCTTCAATGTCTTAGGCCAGCATTTGATTGATCTTGCTACTGTAAAACATTCTGGTTTCTAAGCTACCAAACTCCTTTTGATGTTGTTGTTGTCGTTTTGGTTTTGGGGGTTTTTTGTTAACTTCCATTTATTTTTATTTGGGAAAGAAACATATTTTGCAGCACTCCGGGCATTATATCAATTTCTTTCATAGTGATCCTAGAGCAAGCTCTATACTAATGAAATCTGAATTAAAAACAACAGAGCAAAAGATTTTTCACTCATAACCTCCCAGCAGACGAATAGATCAATAATCCAGAATTACTTGTCTCTTTCATAATTCCCTATATAAAATAACTACTTTATGCTTGATGTAAGAGTAAGATGACAAATCCTGGCTGTTGTGGAAAGCAGCTGTTTGCTAAATCCATCTTCAACTCACTGCAAATGAAAATGTCATCTGTAAAGGTCTCTCATTTTTTTAGGATAATTCATCACAGTGATTAGGCACCTCCTGGAGCAAGATGTTATCGACTCCTGGTTTGGAAGAGTTAATTCACTGCGCTGCAAACTGATGTGAAATGAAAGAGTTGCTGGGAAAGAAAGCTTTGGCTTTGATATGAAAAATGTGCAGAATGAAACTGAGACATCAAAAGAAGCTTTTTATAGAAAACACTCTGTAAAGCTGAATCAGAATCACAGAATCAATTAGGTTGGAAGGGACCTCTGAGATCATGGAGTCCAACCTGTGACCAATCACCACCGTGTCACCCAGACCAGGGCACTGAGTGCCACCTCCAGTCTTTCCTGAAACACCTCTAGGAATGGTGACTCCACCTCCTACCTGGGCAGCCCATTCCAATGTCTAATCACCCTTACTGTGAAGAAATCCTTCCAATGTCCGACCTAAACCTCCCTGGCACAACTTTAGCCTGTGTCCTCTCATCCTGTTGCTGTTTGCCTGGGAGAAGAGACCAAACCCCACCCAGCTACACCCTCCTGTCAGGGAGTTGTAGAGAGGGACAAGGTCCCCTCAGAACCTTCTTTTTTGTGCTCCAGGCCCTTTTTCCAGCTCTAGTCCCGTTCTCTGGACATGCTGCAGCACCCCAATGTCCTTCCTGAATTGAGGGGCCCAGAACTGGACACAGCACTTGAGGTGTGGCCTCAGCAGTGACTCTGTGCAGGGGGGGCAGTCACTGCCCTGGTCCTGCTGCCACACTGTTGGTGGCACAGGCCAGGTGCCATTGGCCTCCTTGGCCACCTGGACACACCTGGCAGAAGTTCTGCTCCGGTGTCCCTGGTCACTCCCAGCACTCTGGTCAGCAGGAGCATTGACTGATGTCCTACTTGGGCATTTCTTAACCGGCTCCAACTGAGCTACCACCTCTGCAGCATCAAAACCACCTGATGTTACTGAGCCCTCTTTGCCTTCCTGCCAGTAAATCCTCAACACACATCTTTATACACAGGCAGGGCTGTGTCCCACAGACCCTGGGGTAACAGGATGCACCTCTGACTGGGAGCAATGACTGATTAAAAGTGCTGCCACTTCCTCCCAGAGGTAAAGGGGTAAACTCAGCCTCCAGACATTTTTGTCTGGCAGATTTGGTTTTCCAGAGATTGAAAATCTTGTAGTCAATCTTCCCATATGTACAGCCATTAAAATGAACTGAAATAGATGGCAGAACTGAAAAAAGAGACTGACACAGTAAATCACAATGATTTATGAGCATTTAGGTATATGGGAAAATTTACTCATTTCCATTTATTTAAAAATAAATACATTACTTATTTATAGTCTTCATTCTCATGCAGCAGAGTGTGCTTTGGGGTTGTCTTGACAAATTGAAGTCATTGGATTTTACCAATTACAGGGTCAAATTCCTCTATCCCTTGCATGCCTCTATATGCAGTTTCAGAAGGATGAAGTACAGATTTTAGATATTAAAGCCTTATTTTATTAGTCATCCTAATACATCCAACCAATGCAAAATTAATCACTGAGTTTTCCATGTCTCTTCCTATCTAGTTTAAATGTTCAAAGGAATGCTTTATGCTGCCATGTAGATATCAGTAACTAAATGTTTGCTAATAATTAGCCTGAATCTTATATTTTAAAATTTCATATATATCCTTTCATTTTATTTAATGAGTTGCCCTCTAGATCCCTTCCTGGTGCAGTAAGGCTTGCTTAGCTTATATATTTCAATTGCACATCATTCTGGACTGTTTAAAGCTGTTTTAGAAGTACACAGAAGCATGTGGCAAATTTTGGGAATGGGATAACCAGGAAGTACAATAAACATGATCAATATTCCCTTCTTTTGCTGACGGTTTTAGTCCCTGAAACTGTAAACACCTAATGTCAAACCTTGGGATCCAAACCTTAGGGAACTTACTAACTCCATGCCACTCCTCCAGAGATTGTTAATTAGGATAATCAGTAACGATTTCGTGTTTGGGTGCTTTTTTTCAAACATCATTCTGATTAAATCATGACTTTTAACCTTCCTACCAGTTTTCTGATCTTTTGTAAATCCCCTAGTTATTTTTCTGCTAATGAGATGAAACTGAAATTGGTATTTCAGAAGTGATCACATAAGTGAAAACAAGGCAATACGGGCTGGTCTCGTGGGTCATCTCTGCTGCTCATTGTTTTGTTGTTTTGTTGGGTTCTTTTTGTACAGACTTGTCTGATGCTGCTTCCAGGTTTCATCCAGTGTTTCTGTCATCCAGGCTTGTCCCTCCCCTGGAGCAGCTCTGTGCTTGGTCACATCACCTTAGCAGGACCCAGTCACACCTGGCCAGGAGTGCTGCCATTTCTTGTTTTCAGGCTGCATTTGCATTATTGCATTCCTCTGGGCTTTGCATGTCAGAATTCATGTTAATTCTGGTAATTCATCATAATAATCAGCTTCCTTCCTTATTTCCTAAATGACTTATCAGTTTCCTCCTTTCGAAATAATTACAGAAGTAGCTGGGCAAAAGGTGCATGCCTGGGAATACAAATTCTATGCAAAACTATTTATCAATTAAATAAGTCTGAACTACAAAAGTCCACAGAAAGTTTGCAGGCAGACAGTCAAACTTAGTAAAGCAGCAAAAGTACATTTCAACTGCCAAAACTCCTCCACAAACCTTGGATAGAAATACAATTTGGAATTACAGACATGTACTATAAAGAGAAAATACCACAGACTGTGTTAATATAATAGGAAGGAAACAATAAAGAATTTATTAAAATTCTTGAGATAAAGAATTTTCAGAGTCAGAACTCCAATTCCGGCCTTCACCCTACAAAGTCTGTTTTGTATTACTTAGCTGAGAATGGAGAATGAATTTACTCTGTTTTAATTAAATAATCTACAGGCATTTAGAACCATTATTAAATTATGTTTGGCTGAAAGTAACAGTAAGATTTTGAAACCTATGAAAACAAATTAAGGATATAGGTTCATATATTTGCATGATTCCTTTGATTTATGGGGATAAAACCAGCATTTTCACCCCCTGGTCATAATTGTAGGAAGCGACTTACCTTTGCACTTATTTCATTATTTGGTTTTTTATTGTTTGCTATTTGATTTCACAAATTTGGATATGGCACAAAAAAATAACAAGACACATGAACAGAAAGGCCACACTCTTTTACTACACATAGCAGCAAAAGAAAAACAGATCATTTCACAGAGGATCCTATAAATGTTTATTTGCAGGCCTGGCAACAATCACAAAATGGATAAAATGTTAAAAGAATCTGCGTTGTTGACCACGTAAGAATAAAAATGCTTGGGGGTTTTGGGTACTTCCATGTCCTGCACTGAAATGTTGGGCCTATTGATGGTCCCCAGCCCTGCCTGAAACCTTCTGCACTGCCAATGCTCATCTAAGGAGCAGCCAGTCAAGTAACAAAGACTTTGAGTTCATCCTGGTCTTCCTCCTGATCCTGCTCAAGCTTTTATGCTTTAAACATGATTTGCTTTAGCCTTTTCCAGCTACATTTCTATTGGGAAGATGCAATAATATGCCTTTACATTTTCTCCACAAGACTTGTCCTGTTTGTTTTGGTTTTAACCAAATAAAATACCTTAGCAGTGGTGCCTTTTGTGTTCTCATTGTATTGAATTTAAATCCCATGGATGCTGATTCACACCTTGGAGCCTGCACTTTGTGAACAGCAGCTGACACTGTTTGCCCTACTAATTATCACAGTGATTGTTTCTTTCCTGTGACACTCTTCAGGTGGATCAGCAAACTGCTCTTGCTTTCTGCACAGCCCTGTGATCATGGAACCACAGAGTGGTTTGGGTTGGAAGGGATTTTAAAAATCATCAAGTTCCAAACCATTGCTATGAACAGGGACCCTTTCCACTACCCCAGGTTGCTCAGAGCTCCATCCAACCTGGCCTTGAGCATTTCCAGGGATGGGGCAGCCACAGCTTCCCTGTGCCAGTGCCTCACCCTCACAGTAAAGAATTTCTTCCTGAATCTACTCCTTTTCAGTGTGAAGCCATCCCCCCTGTCCTGTCACTCCAGGCCCTTGTAAAAGCCCCTCTCCAGCTCTCTTGTAGGCTCTCTTCAGGTACTGGGAGGGCTCTAAGGTCTCCCTGGAGCCTTCTCCAGGCTGAACAGCCCCTGCTCTCTCAGCCCCTTTCATAGCAGAGGTGCTCCAGCCCTCAGAGCAGCTTCATGACCTTCCTCTGGACTCATTCCAATGGGTCGGTGTCTTTCTTGTGCTGGATTCCAGACCTGAATCACTGAACTGCATGAAAGATGCAAGCAGAAATGTGGCCATGGGTGGAAGCAACGCCAGGACTTCCCCTTTTGGCAAGGGCCAGGTTTCAGATCACCCTGAGCAGGCTTCCCCTGTCCTCTGACAGCAGACTCCTGATCCCTTTGACATTAGGTGAAAGCGCTTCACTGACTTCAGTACAACCAGAATTTGTCTCTGACCAAAACAAAATCAAGGGAAAAAATTTCCAAATGACTTAAAGACAAATGCACAAAACACCAGGTCAATTTTGACATACCACTCTGATGCACAGGTAGGTCACTAACAAAATATTTAACCTCTCAGTACTATCTGAAAAAACACCACCACCCCCTGAATTTGGAAAGTTCTACCTGCTGAACTGGGATACAGCAGTGCAGGCATGATTTATCATCTTATTAGCAATGTAGAGGAACAGAGTATTTTCCAGGAACTGCTGTTTATACATGACATTACATGGCATGTCATAAATGCGCAGTCCCCAAATATTTCTGTTTACAAGCTGCCACATGGAGAAACCAACTGGCATCTTGTTTAGATACTGATTTCTGACACGTGCTTTGTATACAGAAAAACCTGATTTATGAAATGTGAGATGGAAACTTGACAGGTTTTTTCAATACATGCAAAAATAATTGACAGCACATAAATCACAACAACATCCAGAATGCATTTCTAAAAGCTTAAACTGCTCCTTTTGAAAACTGGCTACGATTTTGCAAAAATTGTATTTTTTTAGCTGAATTGGGCTCAAATTTCTTATGGTTATAATTTATACAAAAGGCTATATAATAGGCTGAATGCTTTAGTGACAAAAGAAGGCTGATAGTCTTGAGGCAGTAAGACTGTGAGCAAAATATGACAGTGAGGAGACAGAGGGGAAGGCTGAAGGCTACAACCCTTAGATCCCTAACTCTGACACTGTATCTTAGATGAAGTATTTTAAAATATATTAAATGTGGGCTAATACAAGGGCTAAAGTCTGTGTAGCTTGTCCTCGACTGACCTGGGTGGAGCTGTGCTAATTTACATTAGAAATGGTAGAGATTTTTTTTTTAAGACAAAACTACTGTTATTCTGTATGGGATAACTTTAAATAGAGTATTTTCTCAAGTTAAAAGTTTCAATGAAAAACAATCAAAACCTTTTTCTTCCTCCTTGGTTTTGGTTTTCTTTCCTCCTTTTACTCTAAGCCTTCTCTCTCCCCTTCTTCTGTTTTGCTTCAGAAAAAGAATGCAGAAAAACAAATAAGAAAGGTAAATAAAGATGAATATGGCAAGAGTTTGTAATTTTTTACTTTCACTGAAGATAAATGAAAATGATAAAAGAAGGAAGTTCCACAATAATTTGTTGTCTTTCAGCTAAAAATGACAATGGAATAAAAGGTGGATACAGATCAGGTTAGGTGTAACAATCTAAAATGGTGTCTTAGACATTTTATTTTGTAATTTCTAAAAGTGACTCAGAACACATGAAGCTCATAATTAATTTCATTCCCTGGATCTCATTGCTTAGTCTGTCTGAAAAGGGAGAACATTTCCTGCATCAGGGAAAGCACAGGGAAAAAGCCTCTGGAAAAAGCAGCTCTCAGAGCACCACGAGTGTCATCAAGGAAAGTTCCAGTGAGACTTGGTGGGCTAATTAGACAGGGCAGAGTTAAGAAGACCTTGAAAGCTGAGGGTGCCCATGCTGCACCTTTCTTTAAGGGCTGAATAATCTTCAAAGTTGCTGATTTTCCTCCATGACGTGGTCTTGCTTATTCCTGAAAAATCCTGACTTTTGTTGTCATCACTGCCAACAGCACCAGCAAGCAGGGTGACAATTTACTATTTGTTAATTACACAATATAATGCATGAAAAATCCCTTGTTTTCTTTCCAAGAAGCCACAATCATAACTTAAATTTTATGTGTAAGTCAAGATGAGACACAAATTATGCTAGATGAAAGGCACACACACTCTGTAGCCTCAGACTGACACCATCCAACAGCACCACACAAAACCTGGAATTCAGTCCTCTGGGCACGCTGGGAATGATCACCACCATCATTACACATAATGCTCTGACACTTCCCTACAGCAACAAAACAACTTTTGAACAGACAAAGGCAACTGAGAAATGTCAGCGAAGCAGAACTGGAGGATGTGAACCCAACCACTGTAGAACTCTCCAGAGCCATGATTGTGTGGTGCCAGCCAACACCTCTGCCCAGAGACAGCACCTTGTTCTGGGCACGGCACCGCAGTGCTGAGAACTTCTCCAGCCTTTAAAAAAGCATTTGGTGTATGAATCTTTGTGCTCCACAAGCCTGTCCTGTAAGGAGTATGACCCTGAGCACTGCTCCTCTTTGTCCCATGCATTAGATCCTTCTGCATGAGGAACCTAAAGCTTCCTGGAGGCCCGTGACCACTCTGCTCTCTGCAGGTACATTCTCTTCATTGATGTTTGCTGACAAGCATTTCCTCTTTTCCTGTGTTTTTGTCACAAGAGAATATTCCGCATTCTGAAGCCAACTGCCTCACTTGCAAAAGTGTTATGTAGCTTTTCTAGCATCCAGGGGTGTATTTCACTGCAGTAAATGCATTGTTTTCCAAATAAATTACTCTGGAAATTAACAGTTCTCTCATTGAATGACGTAACTGTTATTGACAGATTATCTGACAGTCTAGATGTCAAAATATTTTTATTCAGTGTGTTGTACTTGCAAATGCTAGAAGTGACTGTAGGATTTTGAGCTTGGATGAAGTTCACTTAATTTCAGAAAATAAACTAATTTTTCCATATTATATTCAGTTGTTTTGTTTTTGAAGGATAAACCAAAATACTTCCCATTAAAAAGTCAGATTACCTATGGATAGTATTTAACAATGGACTGTACACAGGTCAAGTGGCAATGAAGTGTCTGTGTTGGAGGATGACACAATTTCTCTCCCTGCTTAGACAAACAGCAGGACATGCTGTACTTTGATTTTACAGTGACAAGGAGGAAGTCTGGAAAAACATACTTGTGGGGCACACGCATTTCCCCCTGAAAGAGTGATACTTTTGAGCTAGAAACCCAAAGGCTGAGTAGAGAAGGAGAACTGTGCAGTGATTTCCATTACAAGGCTGTGGGAGATGGCCAAGAAAGGACAAAAGGAACAAGAGCCAACTTAGAGCATGTAAATAGAGTAATCTGAAAAGTTGTTTTTAGAATATTGCTATGTAAAAAAAAGGCATCAGTCTGTGATACAGGCTAGCTAATTACTTTTATTCCCCCCCATTTATCATATAGGCAGGATTGAAAGCCTCCCCAATAACCTGCTGGAGGCCTATTCCATCCAGACTGTCTTCAAATGTAAGAAGAGTTGCTGTTGCTTTGTTCAAGCATTGTGCCCCAGATTATCACATACAAAATCATATGAAAGCAAAAGCTGGTGTTGACTGGAAGAGAAACTTCTCACCTGGTGCCTGCCCTGCTTCTCCCTACATTAGCTGTTACAGGCAATTTCTGTCTTTTCCTTGGGAGTTTGAGACTGTGCCAGGCCACCCAAACTTGTTGCTGTGGCCAAAGTCCCGGCTCAGCTTCATGCTGCAATGACTCCCTGGTACATCCAGAAGCTTCTCTGCACATGTGCCACAGATTGGATGGGATCAGAATTTGGAGCCCACACTGAGCAGCGGGATGAGGACAATCAGGAAAGGCAGCAATCAGAGTTGTGCTGGTGCAGGTTGATTGTTGTTCCTCCCCTGGATCACAGCCCACGGGCGGCTGGGAAGGGGGCCAAGTGAGGTGCTCTGCTAGGTCCCGTTCTCCTCCTGAGGAGAGGGAAATAGACTTTCCTGAAAAGAAGTCATGAAGAAATATGACAGGAAGCCTTTAATGATCTGCTTCGGAGATAAGACAAAGCATTGCTGGGTATCTCTTTATGACTAAATATCTTTTGTAATTGTTGGACCCTGTCCTAATTTGCTTTGATACATCAGAGGCCTGCTTTGTGAGCTGTTTGGTTAAAACATGTTGTTCTGTTCTGCTTCCTTTCAGATGTTCTATGGATAACATTATTAGGCTTACCTTTTTGTTCATTCCCTATAGCATTTCCATGCTAGTAGAACATCACACACATGCTCTTAATTTGATTCTATCGCTGAATAAACTGCCCAACTTTAAAAATGAGATTTATATCACTCTACTTTAGTGCTCGTGCATCCACTGATTCCCTGAAAGATTTATCTGGTTCATTAAAGCATGGGTGTATTTGAATTTGCATTTCCCTTTTTTGTAACACTTTATTGAAGTGTCCAGTATTGTACCAGAATTTCTCCAACTCATTTTATAAATGAATAAGTAAGTTAATTAATTAACTAATTCCATTCTAATATTTTCAGATTGTGTATCTTCGCTAGGAAATCCACAATAAGGATCCTATTTTCATCTTGGACCTCTTGGCTTTTTGCAATTAATATCAAGATCCAAACTGCTGTCTCTCCTACCTTCCAGAGCAAAAAGTTATTTAGAGCACCCACCCTTTTAGATAAAGCAAAACTGTGCTGAAACTGGAGGATGAAGTTACACCAAATTCTGGACAGAATTGAGAAGCAGTTGTACTTCTTGGAGGAATTAGAACCTGTGATACAAATCATAATTCACATGGCAAGCCAGATGATGGCTGTAAATGACCTGAGTGCTGGAGTCCACTGACCCAGGGAAGAGCTGTGCATTTTTTAGTGGAGGTGTGTGTTATCTTTGAACACAAAAAGATATTACAAAGGTGAACACAGCCAGAAAAGTGATGGAGTAATTTTCTAGAAAACACCTGGAACTCTGAACTGCAACTCTTCTGGTTTCCTTTGTATTTCAAACCAACTGAATTCTTTCTGCACAGGAATATGCCTTTGTGGACTCCTGGTGAAAAAACACATTTATTGTTGTGAAGAAGCAACTTCCAATAAATTTAATTTACCGAAGAAACCTATCTGCAAGACCACATAACTGTTTACATCAAAAGGTGTAACAATGTTTCAGAAAAATAACCAGAAATTTCCATAAAGCAGAACTTCATTTATCTCTGAAATAAGAAGTTAACAAATTTCCACAACAAATAAGCCTGTGCACTTCCCTTTCCTCAATATATGCTTGGTTTCATTAAATTTTACTGAGCTAAATCTTATGTATTTCCCATCAATATAAATTTGGCTAATCTGCAAAATCTGAAGTACTCTCCCTGATGTAATTTTACAAGTTACTCTGAAGTCATTAGCTGGTATTATTCTTCCATTTTAAATACCCACAGGCATGATTCTAATTTTGAGTACAACAGTTAAGCTTCTAATACAAACAATTACATGTTCATGGGGAAAAAAACTTTCAGAATGTTAATGTAGAGGAAGAGTCACAGTGCACATATTAAGGCTGCAAAGCAAGGAGGTAGTAGTTAAAGTTTGATTTTTAATCTTTAACCCTCATGGTCTTTATTGTTTATTTATCAGGACTTTAAACACTTTTCTGAATGGACACCTCTAATTCCTAACCTTCTCAATGAGCATAATGGAAATATTTCAAAGCTGGGCTTAAGAGGGAGTAGTTAGTTCAGGAAGATAATCTTTATAGTTCTAAACCTGAGAATTAATATAAAAGACACAAAATCTTTCCTAAGTTTCTGTAAACAATGACATGAAAAACAGAAGTGTAAGAACAGTAATCAGATGAAAAAAAATTGGTAAGAGTTTTCTTTAGAATGAAAGAAGAATGTGAACTATTTTCCTATATAATCTACCAGTTTCATCAGTTTAGATTGTTTCTTTATTAGCCTTGCTGGCTGTGTACAACTTGCTCCTTTTTGTCCATGCTCCATTGGGAAGGAAATGTGTACATAGGTAATGCAGCAGTTATCTGGAAAAATGAGTTATTCCTCCTTCTTTGTGGATCAGGGTTTGATTCCCAGCAACAGCTGCTGCATCAGAACAGCAAAAAAAAGAGAGATTGTGATAAAGACCAACAGCAATTTGTCCAATTCTTCCAACTTAGATCTAACCAGCAACCTAAATAACAATTACTCTAGAGGTAGTAAGGAGCGAGTAGTAGGTCATTTCTATGGCTCATAAGCTTTTAGAGGTACCATGTTTTTGTAATTTTAAACTTGGTTTTTATTATTGTGATAGCAATCTGCAGTCAAGCTCACAAGATGCAATCATTTTACTGTGCTGGGCAGCCGTCCACCAGCTCCTCAGGCACTGCTAGGAACAGGCTGAACGTCCTTACAAAACAATCTCAGGATTCTTCACAGCAGCTGTCAGCAGTGATGCAAGATTTATTAACAAGACAAGATTTAATTGAATTCAGTATGCTACTCAATAATGCAACCACTGTATCATCCGTTCTGGCATTTAATTTCACATTAAATTGATGTTATTCTTAAATATGTTTCAGTGTGCCGCACAATATTGCACGGGAATAATGACCATAAAAGTTGTCTGGAAGTGGCTTTCACCTGACCTCTGGAAGTTTCTGGAGTTTTGTTTGTTTTGAGGATTTTTGGTTGGTTGGTTTGGGGTTTTTGCTGTTGGGGTTTTTGTTGGGTTTGTTTGTTTGTTTGTTTTTTGAGGGGGGTGGAGGCTGGTTTATTTTTTTAGTTGAGGCTATTTAAATCACTTTGCCTCAGTTTCCAACATAGCTTTGCAAACAGTTAAATCAGTATTGCTGAGGGATGGCACAGGGTTGGCAACAGTGGCAGGGAGGGGACTGTCAGAAGCAGGAGGTGCTTTTCCCAAATAGATGTCACAGGACCCCTTCTGAGGCACCATCATTCTGGTGACCCAGCTGTGTCATTTTTGACAAAGTGCTATCACAGTCATTTGTTTGGCTAAGACTGGGGGGGAAAAACCAAACCAACTCCAAACTACATGATCATTCCTGCTTTTTGTCAGACACTTTGTCATTTTAACACAACATTCATGTTCTACACATTTAGTGGAGAACATGACAGGGACAGAAAGAAGAGCTGGAATAAGTGACTTGTCAGAAAAGGCCTCTGTTCAACCACTGGTCTAACCCACCTCACACACTTGGCTCCCTTTGTTCACAGAATCACAGGATGGGTCAGGCTGGAGGGACCACCATGGGTCATCTGGTCCCACCTCCCTGCTCCAGTAGGGTCATCCCAGAGCACACAGCACAGGATTGTGTCCATATGGTTCTGGAATATCTCCACTGAGGGAGGCCCCACACCCTCTCTGGACAATCTGTCCAGTGCTCAGTCACTGCACAGATGACTGAAAGAAATTCTTCCTCATGTTCAGGTGGAACTTCCTGGCCATCAGTTCCTGCCCGTTCCTCCTGCCCCATTGCTGGGCAGTGCCAGCTGCAGTCGGGATCTCCCTTTCTTGTACAGCCCCAAACCACCCACCCATGGCAGGGTTTGGAACCAAACCACTCCACCTGGGAGACAGAAACTGTGATCCTCCTACTTGTATTCCCCATGCATTGTTTGCACACCACTGACAAGAAGCACCTACATTACAAAATTAGGTAACCCCAAATAGATATGAAAAAATTCAGCTGATTCATAAAAGAGGCTTAACAGCAGGTGTTTTGTTCTTGACTAATCATATATATTGTATTCAGCTTTTTCAGAGAGACAGAAGCATAAATAGTGCAGGATGTCTTGTTTAGCATGGGTTGATGTAACAGAAACCAGGAACAACACTGAATTTGCAAGAAAACCTGTATCTTGCTTGATTTCCTGAATAAAGGAACTCTGGTAAGAATTTAAATTTTGAAAGCTTATCTGGACTGATCCATTAAAAATGGGACTTGATCTTTACTGAGCAGCAAGTCTCTTCAGAAGGCATTCCAGAACCTGCAGGTTCAGGTCCTTGGGATGGTGAGATTATTCATTAGAAATATGCCTGCACTGAAGGAATGTGTAATAAAAACAAAATCCATCACTTACTAAAAAAACCCAAACCAATTACAGGATCGACAACAGAAGTATTTAGAAATCACATATTTGTCCTCTTTTTTGTATAGGAAACAACAATAACCTGAACAATATAAATTTCTTAAGACTGTATCCTGGCCCTTTTTTATATAGATTGCCCTTGGGAAGAAACATATCCATGCCCTTTCAAACTTTTATGCCTTTCAAATAGTGCCAGTTGCATCATTACTTTCAGGTGTCTAGATCAGACTCCAGTAGCTTGGAAGCTTACGTGTAGGCATCTGAGTTCATCAAGGGATGTGGATTTTTTTTGATTGAGAGGAAGGAATATTAGAGGAACTTTCTTCTCACTGATACTAAGAAGCCATTGGACAAGTATTTTTGTTAGGTGAAGATCTGAATTCACAATTTCCAGTGAAATTTTGTGTATCCAGTAGTGAAAGAAAAAGTGCTATGTTAAGGATATCAAGGTTTTGGAAAACATTGCAGATTCTCAGTGAAGCTCCCCTCTGCTGCCCCAGTTCCCAAGAAACTTTTGTCCCACTGAGACCAATGGCAATTTCCTTCCTCTCACTCAGCTTTCAGTTTGGGATTACATATCCATGGAGAAAAACAGTTTTAGCTTTCCTCCCAAGAGCAAACCACCACAGGACTCATTTACAGGCAAAAAAAAAAAACCAAACCAAAACACCGATTAGAGAAGAACTCACAAACTGACTTCAGTAGCACTGAGTGCATTTATTCAAATACACAACCACAACTCCCAAACAGAAACCAAACTGTTCCTTGAGAAACTGTAAGATGGGAAGTTCTCCCAACCATTCCCAGGGATTTCCTGTTTCACAGGTTCCCAACCCAAGTGCAGCTGAAGGGGGGAAGCAAGGAAAAATGTATTTAAAGGCAGGCAGGGTCAGCTTTGGATTTTATGAATGTCAAGCTGATGGTAGAAACAACTTGTATTCCTCACATCATCCTGGTGGCTGCAGCTCTGTGAGAGGCCTGATCCAACTCTTACTGACATGCAGAAGAGACAGTGGAGCACAGACCCCTAGAGAAATTCTAAACATAATCTGCCTCTTGATAATAGCAAACTTAAGAAAATAAAAAACAGCAAACAAACAAGAAGCACATTTCAGGTGCTTTTACTTATCTCCTAGTTACATATGATGAACACATTTACATGCTTTGAGTACAAACCCATCTCATTGTGTCCTATACATCAAATTAATGGAATGCCACCTCATTCTGGGAACATTCAAAAATATAAGAGAGATGTCCTACAGCAACTAAGTCTTCAGATTTAAGCATGGTGTTTTACTTCATTTGAAATGCCCTGACTCACCCACTGCTGTAGGGGAATCCTGAAGGGCTTAGACAAGGATGGAGAACTGTCATTGTTTGTGTTTAGGAAGTGCAGGATGGAGCTTCTTGAGCCCAGTCCTTGGCTCTGCCACACCCAATGTCCCAAAGCTGCTTCTGCTGTTTGCACCTTTCAAACTCTCACCTGTCCCCCATTACAAGACTTAGCATCTACCATTACCTGATTTTAAAAGTGGCTGATGTTGTAAGAAATGGAAAAGAGAGACTACCAAAATAGTGTTTTAGATTGGTTATTGAAGATTTTGTCCTTTTAGACATCCACATAAATATCAACAAAAAGCAACATACACAACAGTTGAGGCTTTTAAAACAAGTAATTCCCAGATGCTTTCTCAAAACGATTTGTGTATGAAACACTAAATTAAATCTAGTAAGAGCATGTGACAGCCCCTGTTCTTGGAGAAAAACTAAAATATCAGATAATAAAAGATTTTGGAAAATATTGGATTCTGTTCCAGGATTAACAAAAGTTAACAAGATATCCATTCACCTGGTTTCCAGAGCATCAGGATTGGCTCTTTTCAAATGTTTACACAAAATCCCTTGTAATTTTGCTCAGAGCTGATTTAGAAATGTGATTTATTTTTCACTTCCAAGCCAGAAAACCAGTAGGCTACAAAGGTATCAGCCCAGCAACTAATATTAATTCAATACATATAAAACCACCATAGAAACAAAAAGATAGGATCTTTTCCTCTTCTTTACAACATTTGCCAAATTCTATTAAGTTACAATTGTCAGTCTGAAGACAAGTTAATATATACACAGTATTTCATTATCAGCTTCTCAGCAGAGAAGAGCTGCTCTAATTCCTGCATGGAAACACATGCAAGAAATTTCAGTTTCTCTGCACTGTTTTGGAAGAGCAGAGATCCTTGTTCAGGATCATCTCCTGTCAAACAGGTGATTTCTTTGGAAGGTGGCAAGTCATAAGCTGCCACATCTGGTTCCTAGGGGGAGGACAGACATTCACCTAAAAGTATTACCATAAATGAAAGTATTTCCACATTTGGAATGCACACCAAAGACACAACCAAAAGTGCTGGAGGTGGGAGGTACAGGCACAACTGAAAAAAAGATGTAAAGAGCTACCAACAGCACTGTAAAGGAACCACCTCCTGGACAAGTATAATTTTTCACATTTTTTATTTTGAATTTCATGAAACAGCTCAGAATACAATTAAGGTGATGACACAAACTCATGGCTTTCCATGTTTGGACTGAATTGCTGACATGTTGCTGCACAGGGATAGATATTACTGCTTACCTGGTGACTCTGTGGACTTTTTATGACCATGAATTACCACTTAACTCCCAGCTGAATTCCAGCATTAAGCCTTTCAAAGACAATCCAGGTCTTAAACTCATGTTAACCAAGGGCAGAGAGGGCAATAGACAAAAGTGACTACATGATTCAAGCAAGACAGAACAATAAGGTCTATAACCAAAGCATTTAGCCTTGATTTTTAAATCTTTCATTAAAAACCCCTTATTTTTGCTTTATAAGAACTCATTTCCTAGACTAGTTCACTCTCCTTACTACCCCCAAAGCTATGAAAGTATTTCTGAGATTAAAGAGCAATTTATTCTTCAACATAGAGAAAAACAGCATTGGGATTAATTTTTTCCTGTTTTCAGTAATAATTATCCTGCCTATGTATTGGTTTTCTGTATTGCCAGCAAAAGCAATTTGCTTTTTTGTGGGAAAAAAAACCCAACAAACAACACCAAAACAACCCAAAACCTCAGGGGTTAGATCAGCTTCCCCACTTTCTTGACTGCCATATGCTGTCAAAACACAGATCATCACACAACACCCAGCAGAACTTTAATGTGGTAGTACAAGGAACATGTAAATTGCAGGACATTTTACTACAAACTCCTGGACAAGAGAAAAGCCACTGCTTAAGTCCAAAAATGAAGCACCACAGGATTTTTTGTTCCAAATACCAAGAAAACACTTTAACTTAAGCTTTTCTTCTTTATCTTGGACTAAAAGAAAACAACAGTAAGGAAAAAAAAAAGGCAGAAAAAGAGAAGTGTTAATGAAACTGCTTTCTCCCTATCTGACCTACTGCCAGATTTTTCTAGTTTATGCTGCTCTCCCTCATATGCCAAATAGCCACGTGTTCCAGGCAGGTTGACTAAAATTTGGCAAGCTGGCAGCAGTGGAAGCATTAGATTTATGTTTTGTAGGACACGAAATGGCATCCTGTGGGTTCTGTTGGTCAGCCTGCTTTGTTCATGGCTGTCTTTCAACACGTGCATGTTGTCACATGAATCCAAGATTGTCCCATCACATTTTGCCTGCTCTGCTGCAAAAGCATTTGCCTCATATTCAGATGTCTCCTGAGGTATGGGGAGCATGATGTTATCTTCACACCTCAAAATCCTCTCTTAACCAGCAGCATCAGTAGAGATCACACGTGGCTCCTGAGCTGCTTCAGACTCCTGGGTAAGGAGATGACCACTGCTCTCACTTGCTTGGCTGGTCAAGGCTTGCAGAACTTCAGAAGGCAGGAATGAAAACCCCAACCCATTTGAAATTATATCCCCAGCTTCAAACACCTCTGTGTTTTCCAGGGATGGATCTTGCTCCAAGTGACTACAAAGTATGCCTGGACTACAGAGGGCCATGAGATTTCAATGTATCCAACAGGGACTGATCTACTGCTCCTTCAAATTTGCTACCTGACTTGGAAGTGACAGCAAACAAACAAACAAACAAACAAGGGCATCTAGAAATTCATCCCAGCAATTCAGGCAGGGTATAGGGGGTTGAGAGTGGCACTGACAGTCCCAGAGAAGCAGCTCAGCCGTTGTGGCTTCAGGTGCACACAAGTTTCAGCTGCACTAGGACTCTCTGCTTCTACAGCCTCCTGAACTGCTCTGTTGTTTAGCAATCCCTTTCTTCCACTGAGAAATGGTTTTGTCTACTCTCCTTTCTGCTAATTTATACTCAGGACACTGCAAGGTGGAACTTTACACCTGAGAGTCAAGATCTGCAGAAACAGCCTGCATTGAAAGCCCACATCTATGGCACATTCCCAAGCAGCCAGGCTCCTGGCACTGATCTTGGCACCTGAGGAAACTCTGCTGGGAACATCCATGGCAGAGAAGCCATGGACAATACAGATGAACACAGGTGTTGGATCATAGTGTTTCCACCATTAACAGACTATGGCCCATTCCCAGAATCAAAAATAACTTGGGTTTTATCTGCATTCCAAACTGGCAAGTCCTTTAAACACAAATGCCTGTCTCTTATAGCAATACTCTCAACAAACTGGCTGCTGACTCTTTTATGAAGAAATGCAACATCATCAAACTCAGATGCTTTTTTTGTTGTTGTTGTTCTTCTTCCTGCATTTGCATCAGAAAGCAGAGCTACATTGCAAGACTGCCTTTAAGAACAGCATGGACATACTACTCTGAGTCTTCATTATTTAAGACTTTGTCTTGACCAGGTCTCCATTCCTGCCAGTGTCTCTACACCACCAGGACCAGAAAACATGTAAGGATCCACCTGAAAAAGATCACTGACACGTTAGTTTAACACTGACAGAGGCAGAAATGTACTTCAGTGTTGTGAGCACGACTGGAGAGTGGCAATTAAAGGAGAATCAGCAAGCAGCAGCATCCACTGCATAGGCTGCTCTTTGACCTTTTCACCGAATTCCCAAAGGCAGCTAATGGCTTTACTTTTGCTTTAGAGCACCTGGTAATCATCAAACAGGAAATTCAAATGGGAAAAGCCAGCGCAGACACGGAACTTCAGCCAGACACCAGAGAAGTGATGCAATCCCGTTACAGAAGGCTGTTCTGACCCATTTCCAGCAAAACGGGGATGACTTGTGCCCTCACACACCCACAGCAGGGCTCAGCTCCTCGTACACAACACAGCACAGCTGAGATCAAATGACCTGCAAACACTTTACTTAAAAAGCCCTGCAGCCTCTTGGCTGTGTGGTACTGTAAAGAGAAACACTGGGTCCCTGGTTGAGCCGGGAAGGGTGGAGGAACCCAAGGATGGTGTGGAGGCACAGGAACAGGTGTGGATGTCCCAATCCTTGAAGGGTTCAACACCAGGTTGGATGGGACTCTGAGCAACCTGGTCTAGTGGATGGTATTCCTGCCCACGGCAGAGGGTTGGAACGAGATGACCTTTTAGGTCCCTAAAGGCAGTCTAATGCTCAGGTAACACTTCATCTACAAGTCAGGCTGGAGCTGTGCTAAGCCATACGAGGCAGGAAAAGCAAGAAGCAAAGTCCCTTTCTTTTCCGCGCCTAAAGAAATTCAGAGCTTTACTCACACGCGAGGCGTGCCCAGAAGCCCGAATTCCCAGGTGCTGCCATTTCCGTCCTTCGCGCTTTTCCCACCGCTCCAGCCGGGGCCGGGCCGCGGGCGCTCCCCGCCCTCACGCCCTGAGGCCCTCGAGACATCGCGAGACTTACCGTGCATCTCGCGCGAAGAGCGCGGGGCAGCCCGCGCCACGTGACAGCCGCGGGGGCGCGCGCGCGCCGGCGGGGGCCGCTCCACCTGTCACGGGCTCCCGGGGGAGGCGGGGGGGGGACGTGGGCGAAACCAACGGTGGGGGGGGCCCCCGCCCTTCCGTGCGACCGTTACCCGCCGCCCAAGCATCTCCCTTGCAATCCCTTCAGCCCCGTCCCCGCTCCGAGAAGCCTTTATTTTCCGCTTGTGCCAAGAGCGCCACGCCCGAGGCAGGGCGGGGCGGGGGGTTAGAGTGTGCCTGCTGCCCCCCGCCGGTGGGACATGGCGCGTTCCTCAGCGGCGTCCACTCCTCCAGCCCGGAGCCCCCGTTACGCAACTCCACCCGTGAGCACAGCCCTCCCTCGTTCCTCCTCCTCTTCCCACCCCAGCGCCCGCCACTCCCGACATGTCCCCCCTCCCCCGCCGTCCGCTTTTAAAGGCGCATCCGAACCTGCTGGTGCTCGCTAATCGAAAAGCTCGTCTGACTGACGGCCCGCTCGACCTATCACAAACAGCTGCTCTCCAAAACCCCACCCCCTTATCACCTACCAACCAATGGCGTGAGGCCGGCGGGGAAGGCGGGCGGCGAGGGCCAACCAAACCGGAGCGCAGCGGCGGCGGAGCGCAATGACTGACGTAAGTCAACAAAGGTCACGTGGGGCACGACGGCGGTGCCGATTGGCTGCGCGGACGCGGGCGGGCGGGGCGGGACGGGGGGGTCGCGGTGGCGGCGCGCGGGGTCCGCGGTGTGACACAATTACAACAACTTTGGGCAGCGGCTCCGGGGAAGTTTGTACGGGCGGCAAAACACACCCCGAGCCGCGGGGCGGGCGGGGAGGGTTACCCCGGCTCCCCGACACCCCGCGCCGCCGGCAGCGAGCGGCGATGTAAACACCGTTCCGCCGCCATCCGCAGCCGCCGCCTCCTCCTCCCCCGAGTCTCCAGCGCTGGGGCTCCCTCCCCCCTCCTTCCCTCCCTCCCTCCCACCTCCTCCTCCGAGCAGCGGGGCTTCCCCCCGCCTCCCTCCCTCTCCCCTCCCCTCCCCTCCCTCCCTCCCCCTCCCTGCCGGCTGTTGTTGTTGTAATAAAAGTTGTGGTGTGTGTGTGTGTCGGGCACCCCGCCCCGCCCGGCGCTGGGGGGTGTTGGGGGCGCGCAGGGAGGGGGGGGTGCGATCCGCGAGTTAATTACGCTGCGTTTCCATGAAATCGTGCGGAGTGTCGCTCGCCGCCGCCGCCTCTGCTGCTCCTTTCGGTGATGAGGAAAAGAAAATGGCGGCGGGGAAAGCGAGCGGCCAGAGCGAGGAGGACTTCGCCAGCTTGACAGCCCAGGAGAGAGAAGCCCTATCCGGCCTCGACAGGTACCCGCTCCCCACTGCGCCCCGGCCGCCTCCGTGTCCCGGCTCGGCCCGCGCTCCCTCCGTGTCCCCCCGCTCCCCTGCCCGCGGCTCCCCGTGCGCCGCCGCTCCCGGGCCGCGCTCTGCCCTCGCCCGCCCGCCGCGCTGACTCTCGCTAACGCCGGTGCCTCTCTCTCCCCTCCCTCCCGCCCGCTCCCCTCCTCGCAGCCGGCTCTTCGGATTTCTGAGGCTTCATGAAGATGGCGCCAGAACGAAGGCCTTGCTGTTAAAGGTAAGCGCGAGGGTGGATGTGGAGCGGGGATGGGGGGGAGGGGGGGAAACGGGGGATGGGGAGCGAGGTGGCCCCGCCGCCCCTTCCCTCGGGACCCCCGGGCCCGCACGGTGAGTGTGTGCAGGGGGTGTGCGGGGGGCACCGCCACCTCCGCGGGGTCCCCGCGCCTTGCTGCCGCCTTTGCCCTTTTCCTTTTTTACCACCCCCCCCCCCGCCATTCTCCCCGAGCGGGACGAGGGGAGCGTGGCCATGCGGGTGCCCGTCCAGCCCTGGGACGGGAAAGTGGCGGAACCCGGGGCCGGGAGCGGACGGGCCGGGGGAGGGGGCGCGGGGGCGGAGGGGGGGGAGGCGGAGGACGAGGAGGAGGAGGCGGCAGCGGGGGGAGAGCGAGGGAGGGAGGGCGCGCTCGGCGCTGCTGACGTTGCCGCTCCCCGGACCCTCCCTCGTGATTTTCGCCCCCAGCCGCCGGGAGCGGAGCCGGGGCCGGAGCCCGCAGGGAGCACGGGGTCCGGGCCGGGGCGGGCGCGGCGCTGAGCGGCTCCCGGAGCCCGTCAGAGTGACTTGTTTACTCTGCGGGCCCCGCTGCCTCCCATCCAGCGTGCCCGGTCCTCACCGAGCCCCCGCGTCCCGCCCGCCGTCCCGGCTTGACAGGGAGCGGGGCGTCCCGCGGGCTGCTGCTGCCCGGCCCGGTGTCCGGAGAGGGGTGTTTGTCTCTGTGGAAAGTTGTTGGCCCTGTCATTTAGTTAAGTAATGGCTGCTCCAGTCGGCCCAAGATGGCCGGACAGGGAGGAGAAAGAGAAGGGGGGGGAGGTAAACACGAAACAAACACCGGGAGCGAGTGTGGGGAGCGTGGAGCCCCCGGTGAAGGCTGAGGGAAACTCTCCTGCGCATCCCAAGTTCCTTCTGGGCGCTTTCCTGCTGCTTTGCAGCGCCGGTGCCCTCCTTATCAACCTGTAGCACGTTCCGCTGCCCATCCGTGAGCTGCTGACAAAGGCTGTGCGGGCCGAGTGTCTGCTAGCTGTGCTTAGAACACCGAATGCCAGGGAAATATTCGGGTGATAGAATAAGTGGAACTGTTTTTAAAATGCCACATGGCTGAAGCAAAGGGGACAGTGCTACTCTGGTTCCTGCTTCCTGGCTTGTTCCTGTCAGTAGTCTGGTGTTTGACACTGCTCATCCCATTGTTGTGCCCGGGCTGTATCGTGGAGAATTTTTTTTTTTCTGCTGCCGGTTTTGGTTGATCTGAAGATTTGACTCTAAAGCGTGTTGAATTGGATACCCTAGGCCTGTGCTTGTGTTTGGGTGTTTATTTCTTATGTCAGGATTGGAAAAGCTCAATGTCAGGACGTGGGGGGAGGGGGGAGGGATGGAGGAAAAGCAAGTACACTTTCCTTTGTGCCTATATTAAAAAAAAAAAAAAAAAAACAACACAACCTCGCGGTTTCCTTTCGATTTTCAGAGTTATTTATAAGAGCACTTCTTCCCATTAATCAGAAAGGTAGGGGAGTGACATGTCAAACCAGTTAAATAATGTACGTTAACTGTTGGTGACCAGAGCTCGTGTCTGCTCCGTGAATGCTGCTGAGGCTATCGGAAATATTAGACCGAATCCCGTATGGGATAGAGCTTAAGAATGCCAGATAGAAAATAAAAGCTTCACATCTAATTAGATCATCTGTCACATAAAATCCCTGGTTTAACTTTTATTTTGCGTACTGTATAATTAAGTGGCGCAAAGAGCAATCGAGCCTATTAGTTGAGTTTTGTGCCTTTCTTACGTATAATGCTTTTTTAAAAATGCCAGTCAATTGTAATTTTAGTATACACAGTCTGAAGTTGCAGGGCATTTTGGTAGTTTTGAAATACGTTTTTGGAAATATCTTTGTGTGTTCTTTTACTGTATTGATCTGTAAATCCATGCAGTGAATGCTAAAAAAATCCCTAAGCAAACCAAATATTTTGCTGTTTCACCTCAGTTTTCAGATGGTGTCTTTTTACGTTTATGAATTGCACAGTAACTTATGAAGCATATTCTTTGTAAAACTTGCCTCTGAGAAAGGTAGATTATTTAAGGAAGTAGGAGGATTAAAACGTTGCTGTTCAGTGCAGAGATGTTTGAGAGGAATTTCTTGGTTTGAACCAGTTTCGGTTTTGTTTGTGCTTTTTACTTTGAAGGAACGTGCTTGTGTTTCTGTTACCGATAAGAAGTTGCTATTTTTAAGGTATTTTCTGCTTCGTTCCTGCTCTCTGTGTGTGAAGCTTTATGCAATTTATGCTCTGTTGAGGGCTTTAGAACAATTAATCTAGCAGATGACTTTAATTCAATGTAGCTTTTTTTTTTTTTTTTTGTAGTAGAAACTGTGGCCGACTATATGTACAGTTAATTAATAGGTTTTACAATGATAGCAACAAAATGTTTCCTTTTGTGTATGGAGCAACAACAGCTAACAAAGACCCTAGACTCCATAATTATAAAATCCTGACTGACTGATTTAAGAATCTACAAGGCAGCACGTTACTGTGTGAGATTTATGTGCGAGTGTAGCAGGTAAGGAAAACCATTGAGTCATGTTTCCAGAGGAATCCTTCACAAAGGCAGAAATTTATCACTGCTCCCCTTGATGTGAGAGGAGCACTCCTGCCATGGAGCCTTTTCCAGAGGCTGCCAGGCTGGAGCAGTGAGTGCTCTGTGGGGCCTGGCAGTGCTCCCTGGTTACCTGTGCTTGAGGTGGCAAGAGCAGGGTACCTGTCTGGGAAGGCTGACAGGAGGTTTTTGGGTTGTAAGTGTTTGGGGAGCATCTCCCTTCCCATCCTGGGTACTTGTGCAGCAGGAGTGGTCTGTTTTGGGCTTAAATTTGGTGCCTGGGTGCAAGAAAATGCTCCTTTTTTTTGGTGGGGTTCACTAAGGTGTGCATTGGCTTGGAGGGGATTGCAGGAGGCCTTTGCAGTGGGAACTTGGGTTTAACGAAGCCACACCCTGACAGGATTTAGTAGTAAGAAAACTGGGATCTCTTTGAGGGACGGAAGAAGCTTTGTGTCTAGAGCTTTAATTTGGTTGTGGGTTCTAGTCGTGCTCCAGGTCTGCAGTCCCCTGTTTTTGGTGGTTTTGCTTTGGAGGATGTAAGGGCTGTAGTATCATGAACTAAGCCAAGCCGTGCTGCTGGATGTAGCAAATTAAAAAAGCAGATAAGACATGAGATCTGTACAATTTTATGAATTATTGAAGATACAGACTTAAGGGTCAGGAATATTGTAATGTTGCCTCATGTATTGGATCTGTGATAAGGCAAAAGAAACTTTCCTGTAATGGTGTACACACTGTCTGTGTGACAAAGGAATGGGATTTTTCCGTTGCCAAAAATTTTGCATTCATTTTGCAGAAGAAAAGAGCTTGAAAATCACAGTCTGCAGTTCGTGTGGTTTTGGGGAAGAGGGGAGGGAAATTGAGAGATCACCTTTCAAAGTGGTTGAAATGCTGGAAATCCAACGTAGTCAGTCTTGTGTTGGAGAAAGTGCTCACTGTTATGCTTCCGTAGTTGACAGGAACATTTAACGTGAAGGAGGAAAAAAAAACCCAAAACAAAAACCCTGCTGGTGTCTTGATGTCTTACTCCGAGGAAGGCATTCTGGCAGGAGGTGAAGCTTAAAGATTACTTGGGGGGGAGGGCAAGGATATCCATTGTATTGGAAGTGAATTGCAAAGCATTTCCTTTTTTTTTTTCTTCTTTTTTTTTTTGTTTGTTTTTGATGATGTTTCCAGTGTTTAGCCAGAGTTGACTTGATTGCAGTGACAAACCATTGTTTCATAAGCTGTAACTGGCATCTGTACAGATGTAGGTTGATGTAGCTGGTCCGATGTATTGGGTATAAGATGCTTGTTAATTCCTATTCATTGAGTTTAATCAGTTTGTCATATCCTGTGGACAAAATCTGAAGCATGTTTCCATTTAAAAGTATTGATGTTGAAGTCGATTTAGAGCGATGAAGTAGTTCCACACAATATGCCATGTTTTAGTCTATGTTACCTCTCATGGTTTTGCAGCCCTTTTGTTTTCCAGCTGATTTTAAAAATGGTATTTCCTTTGTGTAAAGGCCACATGTGTTGACAAAATTAACAGCGTGCTTATCTGTGCTTTTATGAAGCTTACAAAATAAGTGCACAGTGACAATATTCTTTCTTTTTTCTTACAATTGTAGTGTTGCTTGTTTAAAAATAGTTTCAGACAGTGTGAATGAATATATGTTGTATTTGTCCTTTCAGAGTTGACATTAATGTTAATTTCCTACTAATCCATAATAAAATATCCTCAGTTTTATTTATAACAAACTGCTTGAAAAATAATTATGCAAGAAAACATTTTAGCAGGTTAGTCTCAGTATAGTAAAGTGGGGTTTTTTTTGTTTGTTTTTTTTTCAATAACTTTGGAAACATTTATTTTCATCAAAACAAAGAAATATTGCTTGAAAAAGAATTAAGAATGTTTGTCTTATACAATGGCAGTACTGGGAATTGAGAAACTGGAAATTGGTACCAGGAGACATTTGTAGGGCATTCCAATTTCTGTAAATATATATCTGAGTTGTTCCTTTATGTTCGGAGTTTTTTTCTTAATATGTTGTGCATTTCCTATTATTCGTTTATTATCTAGTGTACTCTCTGTCCTGTGGAGCAAGTTGAAGTTGGAGAAAATTTTATAAATTGTGTTATGGGTGGAACTGGTTTTCCAGCGTTTTTTGAAGGAGTCACTTTTTGTAAGTGTGTTTCTTGGGTAGTTTTAACTGAGCCGTAGACTTCTTTAAGATCAGTGTTGTTTTTGTTTTTGGTGAGTTGGTTTTTTTTGTGTGGGTTTTTTTTTGTTGTTGTTGTTTTTGTTTTTTTGTATACACTTCAGCCTTTGTATTATTAGGGTACAGCTTTCTAGGATGCAGTTAAGGTATAATGGGTGACACATTCTTCATGTTGTACCATGTCTATACTTAGAAATCACAGCTATAGTGTATGTAATGGTTGTGTATCCTGGTATACTTGGTTATAGGTTTGTAGTATTTGTACTTCATCCAGTATTAAAACCATTTTTTTTAATGGACATTGCACACTACTGTAAGTATGAAATACTTAGCACAAATACTTTCACAACTAGTGTTGGAGACTTTTTTTTAATAGTGGGATTTTATTGCTCTGAACATGTATCCCTGAATGTTTTGGCTGTTCCTTAAGTGTAAAGTACAGTGTTGGTACTACTTTTTGAAAGCAAGAAAATTGATGAAGTCAGAAACATTACACTTGTCATTTTAATGTGTTAATGAAGAGAGAAGGATGGATCTCATGTCCACAAACAACATACTTTTGCAGAGCTGTAATTAGGATTGCAGGACTCTTGGTGTGTTGGCATTTGCATTTCAGCAAGTTTTATCTTCAGTCAGGAGGCTATTAATAGGGAATATAATGTAAGATTTTGTTGTTGTTGTTGAATGCATGCTGCATATTGTAGCTTTTAAGTACTGATCTGCTGAGTCTGGAGGTTGAAGTGGTCCGTTCGTGTAAGTGGCATGTGTGCATCAAGTTAAGGTAAATCATGCCCTACTGACTTCAGTAATCAAATAGCCAAGGTGGGCAGTGGTTCAGGATGGAGGAGAGGGGGAAATACTGCTGTATTTTAGCAGCTGAGGATTAGAGGTTCTGATAAATTATTTAACTCTCAAAAGTGTGAAGAAAAACTGTGGCAAGGGTGAGACGCAACTGCTTTCATCCCATTCCAGTAATTTAACCATTGATCCTTTTGTGCATCATGCTGCTCGTGGCCTCTGGCTTTCAAATTTCTCTCTATTTGAATCTAGGTACAGTATGTGAAGAAGGAATAGACAATCTAAAGCTTTGTCTGTGAATGGTATTATTACTCAGGTGTGCTTTCAGCATGGCTCTGTGCCTCTTGCCAGCCTGCATGGCTGCTTGTTCACCGTAGTGGGTTGAGTGGACTCGGTAATTATAGAGGTAAAACTATCTGCAAATGTTGATACCATCTGAAGTAAGTGTTGAAAGCATCTTCTAAAAGCTATGCCATATGTTTGTTATACCATTTTAGAAAAGAGTAGATGTTTCATGCTTAGATAGCTTGGTGCGTGTAGAAGCATTTGTTTTCATTACATTAGTGGGATGATACAAAATTAAAGAGAGTCATGGAAAATGTTTATGGCTATAAAGTGACTTTTTCCTGATTAACACTTGTCACAGGACTTTCCAGTGCCAGAATTATACACTGTGGCCCGCTGTTGTTCTTTATCCCACTGACAAATAGGCAAACTTATATTCTGCAGAGAAATGAAGTTCTGGTTTCCAGCCTTACAGATTCATCAATTAAACCCTAAGGTTATTCTCGGATTACTGAACAAAAATATTTCTTCTTGGTCCTCACCTGTTAAAATTTTTGGATAATGGGAGTGATTTTGCTGTATTTTCAACTGTCTGAAAGGGAAGGAACTCTGCATGTTTGTAGCTGGAGAATACTTAAATAGTTTTGTAAAAACTAGCTACTGCTTAGACGGCTTGGATAAGCTTCTGCAGAAGTGAACTAAGGAAATGGGCTGTGAATGTGATGTGAGTGCAGAGCTGAGCTGGGTGGCAGGTTTAGTATTGGATCAGGTAATTCCAGGAGCTGAACCACTGTCCTGCTCATTCTGAATGCAGACAGGTACAGGGACACAACTTCAGTCCTCTAGTGCCTACCTTGTATTTTACAGTAAAAACTCATTTAAGTTAGTTTTTTTGTTTTAGCCTCTTTTCTTGGTGGAGTCCTGCAGCTGTGGTGTTTGAAGCACAATGTTTGAGTAATATGTGTTCACAATTAAACATTGAAGGGATGCTTATTAAACTTGATGCGTCATTATAGAGACCAGTTGACTCTTTGTAGAAAATGTTAGCAATGTTATCTTGCAGAATGCTTATTTGTAGTTAAAACCAGACAAAACTGAAATCAGTGGGTCTTGTATAGAGCCCTGCGAAGGCTGCCAGGATTTCTATAGGAGCACCTGAGAGGATAAGCTTAGTACTTTACAGAACATTTTTGGTATGAGGAAAGAAAGGAATTGTGTTTAATATAGTTCAGTCTGAGTTTGTTGGACAAGGGAAGTTCAGTAAAGCAAGAAAAAATACTTAAATATTTATTACATATTTCCGCTTTATGGATAGGCAGGCTAAAGAAATAGCTATAGCAGAGCAATTCCTCTGTGGAAAAGCTCTTTCCAAGACTGACCTGTTTAAATAGGGGTCTGTTCAAAGCTTGTTTTCAAGATGAGTTCTACTGATATTGTCACAAGTAGATGGGGTCATTTGATAGTTTGCATGTGACCATTGTAAAGTTTGTTGAACGGTACATTTCTGAAATGAGCCTCTGTCAAAGTTTTGCAGTGGTTCAGGTGGTATTCTAGATATTGAATATTATTCTTTCTGTTTAAAGAATCACAGGAAAGTATTCCTTACGTACCTAGTTAATGAACTATTATAAAATACCATGTTAATGAACTAGACCCCTATTAAGCATATTTAGGAGTTGAAGAATATTGTTTATCAGGTACTTTCACTTCAGATTGTGAGAGGATGCAGGGATCACCATCAGAGCTGTATTAACAAATTATCTTCTTTTATGGTTCTTGGATTTACTACGTAGTGTTCATGGCAGGAGCTTATTTAATTAAGATGTAGAATTAAGAGCTCATTTACAGTTTTGTAAAGGGAGTGCCTAAAAGTGTGTGATGAATTACAAACAGAACGCTCTGTCTACATACAAATTTCTTTTGTGGTAAGTTGTTAAATTAATTGTTGTTTGTTAAAATGGCTTTAAGTCATTTCCTTTTCACACAGTGGCATTTGAAGATTATGAAACCACTACAACTTCTCAGTATTGATTGGTTATTAGTCTAAAGCAGACTGAGTTGTGAATATGCTTTTCATTAAGTTTCTGTTTCCGTTTTTAGAATTTAAAATTCTGAAGAATTTCAAAGTATCTTTTGCAGCATTAGACAAAAGATCCAGTGGAACAGCTTTTAAAATAGAGTCAAGAGATGCACACTATTTTTGGTCAGTATTCTGTTGCTTCCACTCTAGTTGCCATTTTAACTTTTTATTTAAACAGTATTTTTATTATCCTATGATTTGAAAACTTACTTGCACAGGAATACAGATAAGAATAATGAATTGAAGTTAAGGTTTTATTTTTAGGTATTTTTCTTCTAGGTAACAGAATTTTAAATACTCTCTGTTGCTTCTCGTTTGTTTCAGTGAAACCGTCTTTGGGCCTGTGTGATGAACCAGGCTGGAGAACTGTCTCAGCTCAAAAATAACCTAGTAAAAATAGAAAACTCACTAGTTTTAAATAACCACTATTGAAGGTTAGTACTAAGAGGTTTTAGAAATTCAAAGAGCCAGCTTCTGGTTGCTCAGAACTGAGTTGGGAGGGATTCCATGGGAAGATTCCGTGGTAGATAAAGGAGCTAGTGAGTGCTGGGAGTTCTTGTAGAACAGTCTTGGGGAAGCATGAAACTAGTTCATCCCCTTTAAATGGAAGGGAAGTAGGTAGGGTAAGAGATGCCCTTGACTTAACTGCAAACTCCTGAGTCTGCTCAAAACCAAAAGAGGAGTGTACCAGGGATGGAAAAATGAACAAATACCCACTGAGAACTACAAGGGCATTGCCAGAGCGTGCAGAGGTGCAGTTAGAAAAGTAAAAGCTCAGCTGGACCTGAAATTGGCTGGAGGTGTCAAAGACTACAGGGAAGGATTTTTCAGGATCATAAACAACAAGCAGAAACAGAGGAGAATGCTGGCCCATTATTAAACAGGAGAGGTGAATTAATTGCCAACCAATGTTAAAAGCCAGAAGTTCTCTGCACTTATTTCACCTCTGTCTTTACCAGCACTCTTGGGCCCCAGACCTTGGGAACAAAAATCCAGTTTCAGATGCACAGACCTACGGTCTTTGAAGGAATTATCGGGGTGTAGGCTCTTACAGGAGCTTGACCCCCTACAAATTACCCATCTCAGAGTGTTGAGAGAGCTGGCTGGATACTGCTAGGAGGCTGCTTTCTGTAATCTCTGAGAAGTCATGAAGATTGGGGAATGTTCCAGAAGACTGGGAGAAGGCTCATGTTGCCTCATCTTCAAGAAGGGTTTAAACAAGAACGCAGGAAATTATCAGCCCATCAGTCTTACCTCAGTGCCAGGGAAAGTTATGGTATGAATCCTGATGAAGCACATGATTGGGAAAAGCTGGCATGGGTTCACCAAGGGCAAATCATTCTTGGCAAACCTGATTGCCTCCTAGCACAGAGTAACCTGCTTGGTGGAGATGGAACTGGTGGTGGACATTGTCTTCCTGGATTTCAAGTCTTTCCATGCGGTTTCCCACAGCCTCTTCCTAGAGAAACCAGCGTGTATTATTCCAGACAAGGGATCTGTGTGCTGGCTGGGAACTGGCTGATGGGCAGCACCCAGAGCAGGGTGGGAAATGCCCCTTCTCAAAACTGGCTGCCTGCACTGGTAGGGTCCCTAGGGATTGATATTGGCTACGGTTTAATACCATCATAAGTGATCTGGATGGTGGGGTCGAGTGCACCCTCATGAGTTTTGCTGATGGTACCAAACTGAGTGGGGAAGTGAACCTGCAAAAAGGACATCCACCCTAGAAAGTCCTGGATGGGCTGGAAAAATGGGCTGATGAGAGCCTTATGAAGTTCAGCAAAGACAAATGTAAGGTCTCGTATGTGGGAGAACATGATCCAGGAGTGCAGCACAGTCTGAGATCTTTCTGGCTGGGAAGCAATTCTGTGGAAATGGATTTGGGGGTCCTGGTGGATTTAGCTCAGTAAAAATGAGCTGTGGCAAAGGGAGACAGTGGGATGCTGGATTGCACCAACAAAGACAAAAGAGTTACCATTGTGCTCTACTCAGTGCTGGTCAAGCCACACCTGGAGTATTTGTGTGCAATTTTGGTGCCCACTATACAAAAAAAGATGTGGCCAGGCTGGAGAGGGTCCAGAGAAGGGCTACAAAGATGATCAAAGGACTGAGAAGCTGAAGTGTGAAGAATGGCTGAGACATCCTGGTTTGTTCAGCCTTGAGAAAAGAAAGCTTTGGAGGAGGTGTTACCACCATGTTCCAGTACTTAAAGGGTGCCTACAAAGAAGATGGAAACTCCGTTTTTACAAGGTGTTACATTGATAAGACAAGATTTAATGGGTACAGGTTACTCCTGGGGACCAACTTCCTATTGAACACAAGAAGAACTCACAAAGAGACAGTCAGCCGTTGGAATAATCTCTCCAAAACCATGGTGGGTTCTCCAGTGTTAAACACTTTGAAAATGCAGCTGGACTATGTGCTGGGCTGTCTTGTCCAGCCTGTGCTTTTGCCAGGAAAGGTTGAATGAGATGATTTTTCATGTTAAAGGAAACACTGCTGCCTGAGAATGGTGAGAATTCACACCATTTAGGGAGTCACACACACCCCACCCAAGTCTTTAGCTGCTGGGTCCAGAGTCCCTTTGCAGCAGGAGTGTCCAGTGATCTGGTGGATGGGTGCCCCTTCCAACTCTTGCTCCTACAGACTCTTGGACACACTTCCTCCTTTGAGCTTGACCTTGAGTTCCCTGCTGCAAAGACTCAGGCATTGGATTGGTAAAAATAAATCATTTAATAGAGTGGTACAGCAGCAGGTCTTGAGATGGGTGCCTGCAGAGGGGGACCCAGGACAAAGAAATCCTTGGGCTTTTGTACCATTTTTATACCCTTACATTGAGATATTCTCTGATTCTGTGAATGCAGTTCATTTTCAGGCTTAAAAAGTTGTGGAGGTCCTTTGAGAGAGATATTTGGGGGGGCTAGGGTGGATCCTGGTTAGTGTAACACTGTTTCTGTAAGGAATATTTATGAAACTATTGCTGTTTATTTTCGTGTGGAGAATGGAATTACCTGTATTTGGAAGCACAGGTTGCCAGGAGTAGATTATATAGAATCACAGAATGGTTTGGGTTGGAAGTATTGCATAGTATTCAAGACTATGAAGCTGCTCTCCTGCTGTGGGGAGGGGCATCTGCCACTAAACCAGGTTGCTGAAAGCCCCATCCAGTCTGTCCTTGAACACTCCCAGGGATGGAACATCCACAGCTTTTTTTCTTCATGGAGAGGAGGGATGGAATGAGTGCAGTGACTTGGCTTCCTCACTCTGTCTGAAGGAAGACCAAGTATTTAGTGGAGTTACACTGCCACAAGCAGATGTGGGACAGATTCATGTATGGAGCAGCAGGAGTCCCAAAATGTATGTAAGAAGGGCTATATAGGAGAAAACTCTGAATGAATGCAAGATCCTGAGGGATCTAGGTTGAGTGCTTCATGAATTATGTTTGAACCTCTGACTACTGAAAATCAGGCCACCATTTGATTTTAGAGAGGTGGAGAAATGAAGCAGTCTTTTGGGAAGGTTTTTCAGAAAACAGTGTTCCAATAAGACATTTTCAGTTAAAGGAAGTAGAAGAAAGGTTGAAATAGGATACTTAGATTAGATGTGAGGAAGAGTAGGAAACAAAGGAATTGAATGGGTGGCTTAGTGATGCAGACCATTTTGGGGGTGAGGGGAATGGCAGTGTGAATCATAGCGTTTTTATTCTTCCCAGCAGCTACCTGAATCTTGTGCTTGGTTACCATCTAAACATTACTGCTAACTTAAGTAGCATTTAAGTGTTTTATGGTGCTGGGGCCTGCCTCAAAAGATTTTATAAACAGGGTGAATGAGAACAACACAGAGTTAACAAAATTGCAGAGAGTTTGTGTAGGGTGTGAAAAAGCTTACTAAGTTCTGAGTGTAACACAATTCTCTCCCATTTTGAAATGAAAGTAAGATGTTGGCTGTGGTTTTTATGTCTTTATCTTAGACTGCTGCTTCCCTTTTTCCTCCTTATCCCTCAAGGAAGGGAAGAGTAAAGAAGCTTTCTGCTGCTTTCCTCGAGGTAAAAATGAAGCCAGGAACTCTCATGTGCCTGTTCCCATGTCATGTTTTTCTGCCTTTAGATTTGAAGGATAAAGAAAGCTGAGCAAGTGTGGAAGATACAGATGGATATGTTGAAAGGGCAAGAAATAGTTTAAAGTGTGGAAGTGAAAGCCTGTGTAAGGGAGAATGATGCTGATCTAGAGCATTTAGCAGTACAGTTTAATAGAACAAAGTGTAGAAAGAGTGTAAGATAAAGTGGAAGGATAAGAAAAATGGAGAACATCCATTATATAGCACCATAAAGCATGTCAAAGGCAACCTCTGGCAGGAGAGAAAAAGTCAAATGATATCGGGAAGAATAAAGAGCTGCAAAAATTATGTACATTGGTTGGTAAACTTTAATGGAGCTTCTGGGCATGTTACAAATATAGTAACTAAGGGTAGATTTTATACACTGTGGTTCTCAAAGCTTTATTTGTTCTTAGTCTCTGGTGTGGTGCACAGAAATGTGTTGTTTTCCGAGTATTTTTAATCTCTCCTGGGTTTTAATGGTTGGAAGGGCAGAGCCTTTGAATTTGTGATTTTGGTAATACTTGAACACTGTAAATTTTCACGAGTGGGAGACTACAAAATTCTGAAGGAATTAGAGATTTCAAGTGTTACCTGTTAAAATTATCAACAAATTAGGCTTAAGGGTCCTTTTTGTTTCTTAAAAAAATGATTTTTACTTGCTTTTAAGCAGAAATGAGTGTTCATTTGTTCCTTTTTTAATTCAAAGGAAAAAGTGAGAATAGTTTTTATCATTTCTGAAAAATAAATTTTAGTAAGGAACTGTTCAGTTAATTTTGAATCAGAGCAGTACATACTTCTGTACTCCTTGCTTAAGAGGAAAATACTAAGAAAAAATATTGTGTGCGAAAGCAACTGGAAGCATCAGGTGGCACAACAGAGATGTGTGTCTGAGCCAGACTCTTCTGGTGCCTTTGTGAAGCCCCTCAGATAGACTTAGAATTGTGAATATCCTGAGTTGGAAGGGACCCACAGGGATCATTGAAATCCAACTCCTGGCCCCACACAGAAAAATACCAAAAACCCCACCCTGTGCCTGAGCACAGATCCACATCCTACATGGAATTTAACGAACAAGTTATGTTTTTGTACTTGAGGGCTTTCTTAACTGTGGTTACTGTGTGAAGGAAATTAATAGTTGAAATGGCTTTAATGCCTCTTCTAATTCTGCATGGGGAGGATTTGGAGGTGTTTATGCTTACAGCAGAGTTAATTTTTGTTGCCTAAGTAAGATGAGATCACAGAAAACATCAGAGTCCATGTTAACTAATGAGCAGAATTTGGTCTCATTTTCTGCCTTTAAAGGTCTCTGTTAACTTACAAGTTCATGTGTTAAAAATGTATTACTTCTGACAGTTTCTGGGATTAGTTACATACTGTCCATCTTGGCTGAATTGGTGGGATTTTTTTCTCTGTATAGTTTCAGTACAAGTAATATTTACAAGTTTAGTTGCTATAAATAATTTGAAAAAAGTATTAGTGGTTGAATGGAAGCCTGTAAAGGAGACATTTGCTATGTTAAAAAAGCAAAGCATGGCAGAAGCTGTGTTGTAGCATGGAAATATATTGGAGGCAGATGTGTTTGGGACAGGTGAAGAATTGTGGAAGAGTGTGTAAGGGCTCCTTAGGTAATTGTGGATGGTGGGGATATGATCATTGCATAGGACTGTGGTCCCTGATATTGGAGATTGTCTTCAGTTAATCTGAGAGTGTAGATGTGTTCAGACTCTGTGAGGAAAAACGTGGAATTAGAATGTTGCAGTCCCTTTATTCCTGCCAGTAAAAATGCTGTCATCTTAAATTGTGTTTTTCTTTATGAGTTGATTTTCTTTCCTGGTGGTGGCTTGTTTTTTGCTTTTGAATGGTAGAATGTTTTCCTGTAGTGCCAGTTGCAAACTTGCAGCTTGCCTGTATTGTGGCCAAAAATTTGAGAACAATGACGACTCCATTATGTGCAGTGAGAAAGGAACGTTTGTACTACTTGCTTTTAATTGCTAATTAAGCCAAGTCCTTGGTAGTTTGAAAGAATGGAATAGTTTATGCCTTCCACTTTAGGCCACTATTTGCTACTTGGTTGTGGAGAATGATGGAAGGGGTGATTTTTATGATGATTTCTGGATGAAAGTGAAAATGTGTAAGAGCAGGCATTTTTCACGAGGAGCTGTCAGGATTCAGGGAATGTGTGGTGCCTGTGGAACTGAGGAGCAGCTTTGGACTTCTGTGCTGCTGGAGAAGGCCAAGGCAATGCCACCTGCCCTGTCCTCAGTACTCTGGTTTTTGCTTGACTGCTCTGCTTCAGTGTCTGTATTCAGTTTAAAGGTAATTTCAATTTTTCCAGACAAGCAGCAGGGGTCTTCTGGAAAAAAGCTTGTACATATTTTGAGATTATTTTAATTTGTTCTTGGTTATTATTTTATTAAGATCAGAGAATGAAACTACCTTAATAGAGTGCAGCACTGGTTCCAGTGCATTAGAACTCACTGACTTTAAAGATTGTTCAGCACATGTAGGTGGGAATTTTTTGACTCCAGGAAACTCTGCTTCCAGAGGGATTGGTAGGCAGATATGCAGATTTACCAACTGAAACAGCAAAACAAGTTTCAACTACAGGTCATTCCACAACTTTTTCCTCAGGGCTTTCTCACTTCCACAGCCAGAACTCAAAAATGGAACAAACTGATTTAGAGTAATTCATTAATGAGTAGCTTAAGGTCTGTCAGGCTTCAGACAGCTGGAAAGGAGAAGGAACACATTCCTGCTCCAGTGGCTTCATTTTCATGATTTTTCTGCAGTATTTGAGAACCTTTCCAGACTTTTTTCCTGTCATGGCTGAAACAAACTCATTCTCATAAGGGGATTACCTGTTTTACTTGGCACCTTGTTTGTCAGGGTTTTCTTTTTCTAAATTAAAAAAAAAATTGCTGTGGAGTAGTACTTACTGGTACCTGGGTTTAAGAAGGAGCGTGTGTGTCAGATTTGGACAACCTCTTGGTGTTGATGTTCCCATGTGGATCTCAGGCTCTGCTGCTGTGGCTGTGCTGGCATTTCCTCTGCTCTGACAGGAGTTTCTCTGTTGGCATCACTGCACCATCACCTGCAGTTTCAGAACCAAACCCCCTTAGAGCTCTGTGCTGCTGCTATAGCTGAAGGGTTGTAGCAATGTGTGTGATTTTTTCTTACCCTCGTGCCTGGACTTGGTAGAGCTGGTTTTTGTGAAGCAGCAGTGGTGTCTGCAGCTGGGGCCTGCCTTCATGTGCTGCTGGGACACTACCTGTGGGAAATGAGTTTTGTGGATGAAAACTGCAGTGTGAGAGGAATGACCAGTGTTATTTAGGTGGCAGATGGAAGAACATTATTAAACATCAGATGTATTTGTAAGATGATGCAGCATTTATGTAACTTGACAGTGCTTGTTAAGTTGGTAATTCATTTGTGTAGAAAAAATTCCCATTTTTCCTAGAAATTAACAAAGGTACTGAATGGATAGGGGAAGGTACGTGATACTGCTCCTTCCACAGCCACATAAGAGAGTCAAATTAGTTTAGTTCCTACTTCTGAATAGTCTTGGTTCTTATTGAAAGCTGAGTTCTATTACTCCTTGAAATGCACATTTGAAGTGAAATGTTGAGTTTTCGTTCTGCTTATAAATCAGAATCTTGGCATTCAGTTATCCCTTTGGTTGGACCTCTTGCTTTGCAAGAGCTTAAAAAGGAAGATTCCCTTAGTTTTGGAGAAGGAGTATCTATTGGGAGGTACAGCTGCGCAGCACTTGGGGATTCAGCTGAAATGCAGGGTGGAGTTTCCATTGCCAAGTGGCATTTACTGGAGAAGAGTGCCCATGGGGTTGCACCTACATGTCTGCATGAAGCTGTAAATCTGTGTAAGTTGTCTTGTCTTTGACAAAAGCTCCATTGCTTGTGTAATGTTACCTTCCTAACCTCTCCAGCAACTTAGCAGATTCATTTTTTTGTGTCTCCCCATCACATTATCATTGGCCCCTGCCCCCTGCATTTTTAGACCTGGCTATCTTACATTTTGCAAGCATCTGGCCTCCTCTCACATAAGTGTCATGATGTGTGGTGTCAGTCATAAGTTTGCACATAATGGTCTGAAGAGATGTAAGTGAGGGGGAGACGCTCATTAATTTTAGAAAAAAATAAACTGTTTATTTTCAGCATTACTAAATTCTCCACCTTTCCCCAGGTCTACTACTATGCTTTGCTGCTAATGTATGAATAAATATGCAAAATTAACCCAATTAATTGTAATAACACATCTTAATATATACATATCTTAGAATGATCCTCAGCAGCTTTCTCTTGGATGCTGTCATACAAGTATTTAGTGTTTTATTTCAGTGCGTGTAGCCTGCATTGCTGTGGAGAAATCCCTTTAATTTAGTGTCATCTACAATTAGTCAGACAGACTGCAAAAACTGGTGTTGTCTCTGAGCTCTTAGAGGTATGCGTTCTGTGTTCTCAGTGAAGGAAATGTTGAGACTGTATCACTCTACAATTCCCTGAAAAGAGATTGTAGCCAGGTGAGGGTCAGTCTCTTCTCCCAGGGAACCAGGATTGGTCTTTTTCAACCTTAAACAAGATTTTCTCTTGGGCCACATCATTAAATGAGAGTTATTTTATGCTTATCTTACAACATGTTTGATTACTATAACCAGTGGAAGGAGGATCTCCCAAGATTTTGGGAAGTAGCCCATATTTGTGACATGAATCCTATTAATTGTTCAGTCTAAATATAGGCTTCTAAAATATGAAAGATTTTGCTTCTCACAGGCTGAATAGAGGTGAAAGAAAGATCAGAGTGTGGAAAAGGCTTGCGGTGTTAAACTTGGGTTAAGAAGTGATCTCTGAGGGGGATCCCACCCTGTAATGGATTTTTTTGTCTTTTTGTTTTGAGGCTGCTCTAAATTGCAAGCCTCCTGCATCTGATGTTTGCCTCACCTGGAGATCTGTAGGTCAGATACAGACTGACCTCTTTGTTGCATCTGGCACATGAGGTCATGAAGTAGGTGACTGCTGATGGTTGGAAATGAATCCTGGAAATGAAGGAGATGCAGACTTAGCCTTTTGGGGGAGTTCTGAATGTACAACACATTCCTCTAGCAGAGTTTTCAGGAGACTGAAGGGATGTTTGAGAATTGCACAGTATCATTTACCTAGGGATGGCTTAGCCACAGGTAGTCCCCCTGGTATGCAACTACTGAGATTGTTGTAGTAAAATAAGGATTATTTCTTTTGTGCTTCCTCTTCCCTGAATACTCACCGTTAACAGCACAGAATTTTGGTTTATGCAGTTGGCTTTCTTTTGTGGTAGCTTGTGACCTTCTAGACTGGTCTATCAAGACTTTTGGAACCAGCAAATGAAGTTGTTCCCATGGGCATAAATTTAGCTCTGACTTCCACGAGTGACACTTTTTTTTCAGGTCCGTAATGTGCGTGTGCTCTTTGCCCCTGTCTGCACCCAAAACAGAGCTGCTCATGTAACAGTTCCTAGGCTGCTTTCTGGGAAGATGCAGCTCTGCTTTTTTCCCAACTTGTTTTTCCCCCCTATCCAATGATCTACCTACCTGTGCCAATTTTGAGATTCGCTGTCTGGTGCAGCTGCTGATGGTTGCCGTGGCTTCAGTGTCCCTGAGCCCTCTGCCTGCCTGTAGAAGTCAGTGCTAAATAAATCACAGCTGATTTCTTATGGCACAGAAATATTTTATCATTTCATCATTAGCAGTCAGGCTCACGACATTCCTCAAGGGGAAGGCATAATGTAACACTTCATACTTTTTTGCTTAATACCTTGACTGTAGAGTACAGCTGCCAGTGATGCAGCTGGAATACCAACAGCTGCTTTCCAGTGCCCCATGTCACATCTTTGTGAGCAGAACTGTGTATTTCCTGTTTTCAGGACATTATTTAGTTGCTCTGAGCCTTCCGGGAGGCCTCACACAAGATTCTGCTTGCTAACAAATTATGTGTTAAATTTTATTGACAAAGGTCTTTTCACTTCGTATTTTTATACTTAGCATGTCACGCTGAAAACCTGTTTCACCAACTTAGAGAGCTACAGTTTCTATTTAAAAGGTGTATTTCGTACAGATAAACTGTACAAAAATAGTGGCAGTGATATCACTATCAGTAGCTTTCATTGTGATCACTGGAGACAATGGTGGCTTTCTGATAGTGAAAGCAAGTAGCAGCATCAGGACATCAACACTGAAAACAGCACTTGGCTAATTTTGAAACACCACGCCAGATCTGGACTTGGGTTGATGAAAATGAATAATAAATCAGCTATTTAATTTTTGATTCCTGTACAAAAATGATAGCAGAATCCAACTGGAAAGCCGCATTTTGCTGGATCTGCTGCTTCTCTTATAATTCGCTTTTGGTTTTGTTGATATTTCTGTTTTTGAGAGAAAAAATGTCATTTTTTTACTTTAAAAAATTAAGATCATTTGGAAATACTGGGTGACAGTGGCTGCTTATATGTGTTTTGGAAAAAGGAGCAAGTCTGAGTCTGAAGCCTACCAACCAGATAAATGATGCAGCAGAAAGTGAATTACATGTGTCTGCTCATCTGAAAGTGGGTGGAGGGAACATCTTTGTTGAAAAAACCAAACCAAAAAAATGGTCTGTGAACTATTACTTGGAAAATACTTTAGAGAGCTTGGGGCTGTAGCTTAGTATTACAGATCTTTGTAAAGTGTGTGGCCAGGATGATTGCTGAGGGCCTGGCTTTCTTGTAGCATGTTGGTGTTATCTCTGGAGGTCAGAGAGCTCATTCTTGGGTGCTGTGCTGTGACAGGCAGTGTATGCTGGGCACGAGACATCCAAAGATGTTCAAGAAGTGATATCCAGTCTTATTTCTGTGGGGGAGGGTGGTGTTTGTTTGTTTTGTTGTGTGTTACCTCTTCATTTGTTAACGAAGTTATGAATAACCATTTATTATTTTTCTTCAAAACCATTTCAATTTTCTACATGCTGTTTTGAAAGCATGTCACAGAATGTGTAATGCTGCTGAGTTTTGGTGAATATTCTTTTACTCTTTTAATTTTTCTTCCCTGAGGAGTTGTTAAACTAAAACTTTTTCTTGAAATTTTGTAGAATATTACTTCACAGGAGAGTTTTGGAAAGCAGTATTCTTGGTATAAAAGAAAGCTGGTTTATATGAGCATGGAAAGCTTTGGTTGTTTAAGTGATACTGATATACTCACAATGTTAGTACTTGTCCTATGGAATCAGGCTGAAATTAAAGCCAGATTATTTTCTGAAAGACCATAAGAAGTGGGTTTGGTTCTTAAAAAATTAAATATATATGCTAAAGAATTACGTTCCTTCATTAATTAAAATTTAAAATTGAGCTTCTCTGGAGAGACTCTAAGCAGTAATCCTCACAAGTATTTATGTTGTTGAAGTTGGACAGGTAGCAGATACTATCTGTGGGTTTTGGTTCTGTGGTTATTCTGTCCACTTAGAGCGTGTTTGCCTCCTGTCTGGACAGTAAGGATGTGGTAGTTCAAAATATTAAGGAGTTAATTTTACCTGAAGTTTCTCAAATACTCCTATTCAGAAGTGCCTCAAGGGCATATTCCCTTTGCTTAACAATTCAGCTCTTTATAGTAAGTATTGGTATTGGTCTGTTCTCACTTGAATAGAAACTGTTTCAAAAGTCTTGTGCAGACTTTTTTGAAAGGGAACACATAAGAATACTAGGTTTATGTGAGAGTTTCTAGTTGTTTTTCAAGCCTGTCCCTCCACATTGCATGTGGCTGTCTCAGATATACAGATATATCTAATGGCATTATATTTATGAAAATTGCTGTCTTGTATGTGATACCAAAGAGTACTTAAAAGAACCCTTTTGCTTCTACTGTTTACATTGAAATACTGTTCAAGAGCCTAATTTTCTGATGCTTCAGATACTTTTTTAATTTTCAGTCTAAAATGATACACTTGTTTGGCAACATTAATGTTGGGCTGAAATAGCTCTTCCCTTTCCCTGGTGTTTGTCCTGTTGGGACTTGTAGAAAAGTCATAGTAGCTTTTGATTTGCTAAGGTAAATCATTTGACATGTTTAGACTTCTTTTACAAGAGAGACTCTTCTTTCCTCTTACCCCTGCAGTTCTCCTCTAAATTTATTTAATTTCTATCTTTACTGAATTTCTCTGAAGGCAGAGAAATTGTATGGAATTCACTGAAATGGTATTAATATTTCTGCTTTTAGAACAGGTTTTTCTCTGTCTCTTCTTTAGCAAGAGCTTGGGAGTATGAACTGAAACTATCAGAAAGCAGATTCAGAACAAGATGGTTCCCTGCAGTTACTCTGTGGAACTGCTGGCTGTCCAGTGTTGTTAGTGTGAGATGAGTGGACATGGTTTTAGAAAGTGGTGGGAAAAATTAATGGAAGGAAAACCCATCAGGAGTGTTTCCCATCTGTGCCTGGAAAGTTTCTGATCTTAAATTGATGTAGTCTGGAAAAAATACAAAGGAAAAAAATACCACTGTATGCTAACGTTTCTTTTGCTGCTTTTTCAACAATGTGGCTTCATGTAGAAGCTGTGCTAATCTTTTATTATTGTTATTTTAGTCCATGTACTGTTCAAGTAAATACAAAGATAGGTTGCTGCTCAGGGCTGACTATTGGTCTGACTTACTGTCATCTTATTTTAACTTTGCTGGAAGTCTATCCTCTGTTGAGCTCCAGAATCCTTTATGCTTATTTTCACCTGCTTTATGCTGGCAGCGTGTACTCATCTTGGTTTATTGACTTATAATCCAGTAATTAATGTACGTGACTTTTTTTTCAGTAGTTTTAATAAGAGTCACAGAGTTCAGGATCTTACGTGGCTGTATAATGTTTTACTGCTACGTGTCTCCCAGACAGCCTTTCAAAAGCCATCTGAGGGGTGTGGTTTGGAGTTGCAATGTCCGTACCTCATTTACAGTTGATAAACCTAAAATAAGGCCATAAATTCAGTCCAAAGGCCAATATCTTATCATGGCAAATTATGGAGATAATTATGGGATGATAGGCTATCACCAATAGGTGTAGTTAATATTACAGCAGTTCTCCTTTTATGTTGAATTTTGTGCTACTTAGACACCATAAAATACGTGTGAAAATGGATTTTAGTAGAGGTTGGCCTGACTTAGAAGAAATACGAAAGCATGTTGAGCTTTTTCATGTGAAACAAGTGCAGGAGACTGACCCAGAGTCTCAAATCTCATGCCATTACTACACAGGAAGAATAAATTTTGACAAATTTATTTACTCCTGCTGCACGTTTTGCAGTGTAAGGGCACAGCCTCATGGCAGAAAGGAGGATGAAGTTGAGGTTGTGCTCCTTTGAGTCTGCCTGTGTGTGAGAGGCACTGGCATGACATGAGCAGCCATGTCCCCACGCCTTGGAATGTGTGGAAATAAAATCACCCCAAGCCTCAGACTTTGTTTTGATGTTCCACAAAGACTTGGAGTTTTCCAAATTATCTCACAGCAAAAGAAGTTTGAAATGTACTTTCAGCATACTAACATTTATGGAGTGCTTTCCATGCACTGGACAGCAACTCAGGCCTTGCCAGTCAGGAGTTTTTCCCCGTGATGCCAGTTCTCCAGCTGTGGCCTAAAGACAATGTCAATATTCTCCTTCACTTGTTCAAGTGTTATTTATGTTTCCAAGCTTAAGCATAAAGGTTACCCACCTCCTGTTGCTTTCACCGGACAGGCCACAGGTGGTCCAGAATGACGATGTTTGCTTTTTTTGATGTAAGAAAATCTGTTGCTGCAGAAAACAATGAAAAAAGAGTCTTTTGTACTACAGTTGACAGTTTAAAGGGCTTAAAAAGATTGACATTTGGGACTGACTTGCGTGCTACCCTTCTCCTTTTATTATTATTTGAAAATGTCTTTAATTTAAATTTGATACATTTTCAACTGTTCTTAAACTTTCTCACCTTTGCATTTTTCCATCCTCCCCAGACATTCCCTGCAGAGGGATAATCACTTGTTACTGGCATGATTGAAGTGATTATTATGTGGAGGTGCTTTGTGCAGGGTGGGTGATGATGGGAGGCTCTTGTGCAGCTGGCTGGAGTAGGGCTGGAATGGTAACAGTGGAGAAGGTGCTGTCCTTTAGGGCTTGAGTAAATTGTGATCTGCTTTCCTTCTCTGGCATTCCCCTGTGACAAAAGTTTCATCTCTTGCTTGATGTTCCCTCTCACTCCTTTATTCTGTCTGAGCTTTTATTTGCTACTCCTCTGGTTGTGCCCAGTGTACTCTTCAGAACTTAATTCAGTGGCTGACTCTGCTGTGATTGATCAGAAATTTTTGGGTGGTTCTGCTGTTTTCCTTGTTTCCTGTCCGGAGGAATTGCTTGTTCATGGTGACACAGTGTTTTGACAGAGATTTTTTAGTGTATAGTGGAGTGTTTATGTATATTAAGGAAGGTGAATGAAATGTGTCTGTACCTTTACACATACATTTTTTAACAATGATGAATTCAACTCTTTGGGACCAGTACTTAAAAAAATCCAGTGTTCTGTGGAAATTAGCTTTTCCTGCATTGTGAAGAGTTCTTAGTGGCTGTGGTTGACACACTGGTGTATTCTGTCAATTTAGAGATCTGTGATCAGACCATTGAGTGCTTTGAAGGTGAATTTATTCTGTAAACAAAGATAGATTACATTAGTGACAGTGAAATGGGATTCAGGAGTGTGTCCTGTTCATCCAAAACTTTAAAAAGGAAGACAGTCAGCATTTTAGTGTTAGGATCTGTCCTTTTAATGGAAACTTGTTAGTGATTTTATGGCTTTGGGTTACAATTTTGGTGCATTTTTTGAACTATCAAGTTAGTTGCATTTTGGAAACTATATTGCCTCTTACACTGCTGAAGTTCATTGTAAGGTTTGGCATTAATGTATAATTGAAATTGATGTCTGCCACTGTAAATAATGTCAGGATTGATCGTTCATCTAAAGGCCCGAGTCATGACAGCTTTAGCTGAAGAGGGAACTTAGGAAAACACCTTCTGTGGAGTGAGCCCTGTGGAGTATAGCATATTCATAAAAAAAAAAAAAAAGCCTGATGTATAGGATTTAGTTATTTCTAGCATTATTTCATTTTAAATGCAAACATTACAGTAATGTATTATAAGGGACTCTTCAGAGGTGTTTGGTGTCTGAACCACATTCACATCCTGATTTATGATGCCAGCAGAACTTCCTGATGTTCAGTGCTGATCCTCACACCTCTCTTGGGGTGCTCTGTCCCATCTCAAATTTCTGGTCATGGATTTCACACCTCAGTGGGTTTATAAAGTGCTTTTTGACAGTTTGATTGTTGTTTTAAACATTTTTGGATTTTCTTTCTGGTTCTGAGAGATGAGCAGTGCTTAGACATGCTGATTTGGTCACTCTGAAAGGTTGTGTGGGTGCAACACAAGGTGAATGCTGGGTTAAGGATTTGGGTTCCTTACAGTGGAATCCACATTGTGCAGTTTTTTAGTCCACAAATAGACATTTTTAAGAGATAAATGTCCATTAGCTATTTTCTGTTTGGGACTGGTACACGTAATGAACAGTGTAAAGTTCGTGAATCGTGTGTAAACTTTTAATTTAGAGAAATTCTCAAGGTTGACCTTCAGAAACTAGTATGTTCAGGATGTGTATGTGTAGTGTAGTGACTCATTTTAAGGCAATTTTAAATAAACTTATAAAATTCTATAGTTAATAATGTTTTGAAGATAAGGAAGCTAGTTTTGGATTTTCAGTTATTTCATCATTTCAAACCTTTGCTGCTAAAGTTGAAATACAGTACAACTTTAACCATTTTTTATATAATTAGAATTATATTTTAATGAGTTAGGTGTGACTGTTTTGAATTGGTGGCTTCTGGTCCACAAATATTGGAGTACTGTGCTTTAAGTTGTCAGGGTATGTGGTGAGTGAAAAGTAGGCCCAACAGAAAGGGGTAATACACTTTTTCCCATTGGGCATTGTATAGAAGATTCCTTGCATTCTATAGAACATTCTCTTGGAAAAAAACATCATCATCGTGATGGAACTGAGAACTCATAATTGAGTCTATATTTGTAGTGTTCAGCCAAGACAGATGGTGGTGTGCCCAAACACCTCAGTCAGTACCCACCTCTAATGGATTGCATTTTTCTTTATCCAGCTGTTTGTTTTAAATCACAAAATCCTGCTTTTCTAGCCAAGATCATACTGTAGTTGTGGATGGGGAAAGTATGGCTGAAACAGAGTTCTCTATGTGTGGGTGGAAGTTTGGTGTCATTCTGCCTCTGTCCTGCAGAGAATAATCATGGTCACTTTTGGCTTAAAAGTGAGGTTGGCTCTGGAATCTGATACCTATGGCACTTGTGATGAGTATGGACAACTCAAATTTAAGTCACTGTTTTAAATAAAGGGAAGCTTTGAATCTTGATCTTTCTAGATTTTAGTCCTTAGTAGGTACTTTTAATGTGCTGGAGTTCCCTGTGAATCTTTTGTGCATCCCATTTCCCCTCTTATGATAGAATTGGGTTTTGACCTGCTGTACTTACCAGGAGCTTCATCCTTAGAGCCATCTCTGTTTTCTAGTTCAGTAGTGTCCCTGAAAAATGCATACAAGATAGGTGGAGAATTTGCATTAAGCTTCATACCTAAATGTTTTCCCACTTGGTATTTTTTAATGTCCATCTGTATATTAGATGTCAAATTTGATAGGGCTTGGGAATCATTATTCAAGAAGGAGATCTTACATCCAGCTCCAGGGAAATGTTAATGAAGACAGTCTGTGGTGACAACCTGCATGGCTGTTTACCCTGCAGCTCCAGGAGTCTTTAGGATGTTTTGCCTGTTACAATCCACTGTCAGGTTTTACTTATCAGAAGACTCTGCTGGCCAGTTCCCAAGCAATGTTTTGAGTGCATTGTCATTTTAGTTGGTGTTTAGTGCACATTATGATGCAAATGCATACTAGTAGCTAAAATAATTTGGACTTGGGCTTTGTAGTGCATAAATGTAAAATGTGAAATCTCTACGCGTATACTTCCCCCACCTGTTACTGCCACATAGCAGAAATAAGATATTTATTCTTTTCTGGAATAAGGTTCACCAGCTCAGCCATTCAGAAGTGGTACTGCTCATTAGCTGTGGACTGTATCCAGAGGATTGTATTCCTCTTATTTCCTCATTGCCATTTCTTTTCGTTGAGATTGCCACATGAAGGTGAGGGGGAAGGTGAGGGATAAGGCTGGGTGTTTGCTGGCATTAGCAGACAAGGGTTACAGCTCTTGATGGGAATTACTGCTTTTCTAGGTGTTTTCTGCCCATGAAGTTCTCCTACAAAACATTTTTCTGTGCAGGCTGGTTTTCATGCACATTTGGTTATGTTCCAGTGTTGCTCATTTTTATATGTGAGCATAATTGTGTAAGCATAATTAAGCAGCCATAGAGGAGAAAATATGAACGGCTGTGGAAAAAGGAATTTGATATGTGGACTGTACCTGTATGGGCAATTTCAGTGATGTGATGGAAGATCATTGGGGTGGACCCTTCTGCTGCACTGGCTGTGGTAATTTTAAAAGTACCAGCATTGTGAGACTCCTTTAATAGTGGAATTTCAGTATTTAAAACTAGGTTAATTCAGTTTAGATTTTTTTTTTTATCCTTTCTGTCTTAATGTGCCTTTATCAATTCTGTATCTCCTGTGGTGCTGAAAATTCCACACTTCCCACCCTATTAGCATTAGTTTTTACACTTTCTTTATGAAACAGCTCCTGACCCATTTTCACTTCCATTCTTGTAAAATATATCATCTTTTCCTTGTACTTTCAGACTAAGCTTCCAGTGATATTATTTCTGAGTACCAGGCCACCTCTAGTGCTTGAACCCTTTTGGGAGTGAAGTTTAGACTGGGCAGGTTTAGCAGAGTAATTGGTGGTAACTTTTAAATATTTTTTAATAGTTGCCTTTATGCATTGCCTTTTATTCAAACAACACAGGAAAATCATTTTGTTTAGTCTGAAAGTAGGTATTTTCACAAGTATGTATTTGTTGTGTCGGTCTTGGTAGAAATTGTCTTGTGTATTTGTATGTACATTGTTCCCCATTTAATGCCTCTTTTTTCAAGCTTCTTTATTCTTTGTTTCATTGTCATTCTTCTGCTTGGTGCCTGATAGTCAGTGTTACATTTCTAAAGACTTGTGTCCAGATCCAGAGATATTTGCATAAATAAGTTATTCAGATCTTTTTTTTCCTTAGGTAAAACAGGCAGCTATTAATGCAAATTCAGGCTTTATTTGTGGGTGCGTTTCTGTGTTTGGTTGTATTTTTCTGTGTTGATTTTAATTATATTTCCAAAATAATTTACCCAATGAAAACAAAACCAGCTATTTATTTGTCATATCATATCTTACTGAAAATCTGTCTGGAACCCCACAGACTCTTAGATAAAAGTGCTTTAACATTTAATAAAAAAAGATAAGTTTGTCTATCCATGCTAGCTGTCTAAATGTTCTGAATTATGATATGCCACACCTCATTTGTGATGTTTTGTGTTGGTATAGGTGAGAATTGCTAGAATAAAATCAGATTTAGTGGTCTTAAATTTTAGTGTGTGGTGAGATGTTCATGAGCTTGAGCAGTTGCTAAATTAAGGTGCTGCAATTCTACTTAAAATAGACTTACTGTGGTAAAAATAGCCAAAAAGATGTTTCTATAGTCTCAGATAAAAATAATGTTCTGATTGCCTATGAAAAATCTACCACCACTTGGAAAAAAAAAGTTCCTTGTATTTGTTTGTTTGGGCTTCTTTGTAAAGATTGCCTATAAAGGAATTTGAATGATGGAATTCCATATAAAATTTGCCATAATTTCCTGAGTCAGCTGATTATGAAATATTTTCAGGGACTGAATAGAGATGATTCTGTTTGCTAATAATTTAGAATTTGTAGAAATTATTTAGGGGTGTGTGTATGTACACAGACATTGATATTTGTAAGTTTATTTGACTGTATTTAAAAGAAATCAAGAGAGGATTGCATCCTCCAGGTGGACTCAGAATTCACCACATAAGCTTCAGTCAGCAAATTTTTCATAAAATCCAGTTGGTTATGGACACTGTCAGCTGCAAAGCTTCCTGTATTTTATGTATGTAAACTATTTTTAATATGTAAACTATTAAGTTTGCATCTGTCTGACAGAAAACACTTGTCCAGAATGTCTTGAAAGTGTTCTGTATTCAGGGGAGGCAAGTTGGGCTTTTACTCTTGACTAAAATGTCACTTTTCTCCATTTAATCATTGATTTGCATGTATTCTGTTTGGTATTCTGCTCTGCAGTTCTGTGCTTTTTCTGAAGCAATATCCCTCAGTTTTCAACGATAATTGAGTTCATGTTAATTTTCCCTTGTAAGCTTAGCAACCTTGACCTTACTTCTGCAGCTTACTATGGCATCTCTCATCTACTATAGACCTCATATGAATAAAAAATATTTGTTACATCTTCAGTATTATCTGGAAGCACAAAAGTCTTAGACTACAGTAGTGGCTTTTAAAGAAAATCCGTCTCAGTTGTGGCTGTCAGGCAGTGCATGTAGCTCATGTGTGCAGCTGCTTTTCTTTATTGCCTGCACTGTTTATTCTTATATCCTGTTTCATGAAGCATTAGTCATAAGAAAATAAATTAGCCAAAACTGATGATAGATTTCTTGAGAAATGTTTGAGGAGGATCGGTTTCTGTTGTTCAATTACAATAGTGATTGTCCCTGAAATGATAAAGACTCTGGTCCTGAGTGTTACTAGCAGACTAGAATAAGCTCAGAACATTCCAATATGCCATAGAAATTCTGTGAGAACAAAGTTACTGAAGAGGCCAGTTCATGTTTTTCCTTCTTGAGGCCCCAGTGTTTTGGGATCTGAGCATATTTGTGTCCAGCAAGCTGTACTTTCAGCACTCTTACTGAGGCTCTTGAAATAGTACAGTCCCTACATTAAATACAAGGAAAATAAACGTGCAAAATTGAGAGAGAAATTTTATAACAGAATATGAGCGTTGCAAAGACAGAGCATATAAAGAATCTTTGAAAGCTGTAGTGGGAATTGCTATTGAATAAGAAAGTAAAGGAAGTTAAGGGTATTGTGCCAATACATAATGTGAGAGCCTTCAGTGGAGGCTCTGCTGCATTAATCTAGGTTATCTTCAGTCAAATAAGAGTGGTGTGCTTTTCTCTGCAGAAGTAAATGAGATGTTCTTGTAAATCATCTACAGCTCAGAAGGTGATGTGTATCCAGCCAGTCATTGATGGGGGAGAAATAGCTTTAACTTCTGAAGAATTCAGGCTTGTAATCTTTTTTTTTCTCTGTACTTAGCTGAAGCAAGCCCTGCTCACACCCTCATTTCTGCAGAGCAGGAGCTGGAACTTCACCAGGAGGTTCTCTGGGCATTAGCAAATTGTTGTTATCGTTAGTAAATCACGTGTGCATTTTGGTGAATTTTGGCAAGGAGGAAGGGATGGGAAAATAAGCCTTTCAGAGCCTCCTCAGTGGTACTGAGGGAGGGAGAAGGGGCCCAGCACACACACAGTTGTGCCTTCCTGGTCTGTAGGTGCCCCTTGGACTGACCAGTGGTAGATGTGTGATTGTCTCAGTGACCAATACTGTCCATGTAGTTAACTTATTTTCCAGAAGGATAAAATATGAGCTAATTAGCATTCTGTTTCTAACCATTACTGTAGCTTGTATTTTGTTTCTCAAGAGCCTGCTGATGTCTCTCTCTCTCCAGTTTTCATGTGGAATCTCTGTTCTCATTACCTGCTCACAAAGCCTATCCAGTTGGGTCAGTGGAGGCACAAGAAAAAGAAGCAGCAACTGTTCAGTTCTGTCACCCTCCCCCAGCATATACAATAGTGTTCTATGTTGTGAAATTGGAGGTTTTAGGAACTTGAAGCTTTGAATTTGTGATTTTACACTCTATTATCTGCATTGAAATGCTGTGTTTTTCTTGAGCAGTGAATTTATTACCCAGTAAAATTCAAATAATTTCCTTCACTGTATGTTACTGCCCAGTTGTTGCCATGTTAACAATTCAGATTGCTGGCTTTTTGCTTCCCTGTAGTTGCCAGGTCTTTTTTCTATGGTTTAAGTAAAAATTTGCTGACTCAGTGTACTCCTCCATTTTCATATCATTAATATATTCAAGAATTAATAGTTAATATTTCATCACGTTTAGCCCTGCTTAGTTTCATTTTGGTCAGTCATGCTTGTCATGATTCAGAAAGGAAAACATCACATTATCTTCTTCAGAAACAATCTGACCAAGCTGTATTGATTTTTTCCTTCTTTTTTAGTACAGTTGTTTAACAGTAGTTTTGAATTTGCACTGTAAAATACAAACAATTGCAACCAGTAATCAAGTTTTTTTCTTCATATTAATTGAAGTAGAAATAGCATTGTCATTTCTATCTATAAAGCAGAACTGTAACGTTTCAGTGACTCCTATATACAATATTTAGAATTCTAGTTTTCTCTGTTGGATTTATCAGTTAGATTTGTTTGGGTTGGGTATATTTCTTACGGTATATTCTCAGCTCTAGGATCTTTCCTTCAGGAAATGACGTCATATTAATAATGGCCAAAACTGGCATTTAATTTATGGGGTTAGTTGTTTGTTTGGGGTTGTTTTTTTGGTAAGTGTGGGGAAGGAATGGTTTTAAAACAGAGGGAAAAAATAATCTGGTTCCTTATCTATTGGAATGATAAGTAGGGAATGCACAAGCATCTGTAGTATATTTTAAATGTGATTCTAGGATTATTTCTTCCTTTTGTGAAGAGATTTTGCTAGCTTTTTGTGAGGTGGTAAATACACTAAGCCTTTTTCTTCACTGTGCTGTATTTAAAGGTGTCCTAAGAATTGATGGTTGAATCTTTGCAATCAGGGTGCCTCCAGTCATGAGCTGTGATGTAATGAGAGGGAATTTGTGTGACAATAGTGTATTACTTCAGTTGAAGGTGGCAAACAACGTGAATATTGTTACTATTTTAGTGTCATATAAGCCAGTTTCTTTTCCTGAAGCTATTCCTACGTTGGTTTCCTGCTTCTGCTCTGGTTGCCACACTGCGAGGCAGCTGTGGGTGATTATTTTGCCAAGTTCCTAAATTCTTCAGGTTTCCCTTTTATCTTCTTGTAGCCTTGAACAAAGGAAAGGAAGTGTACGATGTTGCGTAGCAATCTTCCTTTTCATTTCAGGGTCTGTCTCTCTCTTGTTAATTTGTCAATACTGGCAATTCTCAAGGCTGACTCCATTGAATACACATAGAGATCCATACAGTGTAGAGAAATAACAATGCTCAAAAACCTCAGGGGTTTTTAACTTCCTTAGAATTCTTAGTGGCTCAGGATAATTTAAATGGGTTGCACAAGTGATGCCATAGGTGGCCTTTGCAGTTAAAGAACCACTAAAATGAGATCTTTTGATTGTTCCTTCAAAGAAAACATATACAGATACATGCAGTTGTGACCTCCCTTTTACATCCATTCATTCAACAGAGACTAATTCTTACCTGTGCAGAAAAATACTTGTTACTTTCTAAAGCTCTTTGTAGATGGGTCTGGTGGGGGAGAAAGTTTCTTGACCAAAAGGAAAGTTGGGTAACTCTTTTCCTGGTGACTCCACCCTCAGTGCTGGGTAGAGCAGGAGCCATACAGTGACCAACCTGCTCTTCTTCCAGAGACCCAGGGGCTGGCTTGGTGTTCCTGCTGAGGAAGTAACACTTGCTTTTAGTTTCTGCTTCATTCTGTTAAAATGTGCTGGAAGAATTTTAAAAATTTCATTTGAAACAAGCCTTCCCAAGTTAAGCTTACATAAATACGAGTGTGTTGCTGATTATGTTGCAAACCAGTTAGAGGTCAGCGGAGCGGGTTTGCCTTAATGGTGTAATTGAATTGCTCTTACAGGAACAGATAACTTACAGTTAACTGTGGCTGAAAGAGGAAGTTCTGGTGTCCTAGGCCTGGCCTTGTGCTGGCATCAGTGAGATGGCTTAGCAGTACCTTCAGTTTGTGTTTTAACACAACGGAACATCTACCTTGTGGAGAATTGCTCTGAGCTGTGTGAAAGGCCTGGGCACAGGTTTTTACATCCCTACTACAGACAGTGCTTCAGATATGTGTGATATGTCTTTTAATGAGGATTTACTTAAAAAGGGGCTGTGGGAACATTGAGGATCCCCAAACACTTAAATGTTAAAGTGCTTGTGATTTATAATTTCCCTGAACATCTGTACAGAAAAATCCTGTTACATTTGTTCATAAAGTCAAATTCTCTTTAAACACCTATAGCCTAATTCAGGACGTAAACTACCCTAGTTTCCTCTCCAGTATTTATTGTAGGCTACCTCTTGTGTTGGCAGTTCTGTATGCTGTGAGTTGCAGAACACAAAATACCAATTTAAGAAAATATAACTAATTTGACTATATGACTATTTTCTTTAGCAGCTGCAACAGGTATTGCAAATTATCAGAAAAAGGGAAGCCTATCTACAAATCAACATGTAACAGTCATGTTAGGAGCACCATCAAAAATTTGGTCTGATTTGTACAAATCAAGAGGTGACTTCAGAAAGTGGAGAGTGGAAGCATGGTGCCAAAGACAAGGTTCTGCACTAAGATATTTGCAGATGGGTTCAGCTGGTGAACCTGATGTTATCAGTCAGTACATGCACAAATAATGATCTTAAGAAATGTACTTTAGACTTGTGTGCTTTGCTTCTGCTTTTAGGGATGATATTCTTTAGATGGAGGATTGACTTGACTGCAAGAGGTGTTCATAGTGATGGGAATAAAATTAAAGGAGTAGTAGCTTTGATGCATGGTGAAAAGAATTGCAGTCCTTCCACTGTAGTTTGCCTAGGGCAAAGCTTGCAGCATGTGAAGGAAAAGCTCTGCAGCAGATCTTGAGGCAGAGGCAAATACACATCTAAATTTGGTTTCTTCAGAACATGGCCAAATAGCTATAGTTAGAAATATATGCTTTAAATTTATGTAAACATATTTCATGTTTTATTAAATCATTTTAATACTACATGTACACCTGCAGTTCTGTAGTAGCATAGCTTTGTTTTGATTCATTGGAACATTGCTTCTGAAAACAGCCATAAAATAAGGCTTTTCTGGACTTGGAAGTAGGTGAATATATGTGATACACCTCAGTCTTGGGATACAAACTGTGACCGATTCAGAACAGATTAGATCAGTAATTGGGTTCTCCACAGATGGGTTTTAACTATTTCCTAACATTTCCTCATTTCATTTTTGGCATTTCTCATTTCGATGATTAATAAAAGTGTACATGAAGTAAATTATAAACATGGGCAAGGCTACTGATTTAAATATTCAGCTTGATTTCCCCCCTCCCCTCTTTTGAATATTGAGTTTTAATAAAATCTCTTAAGAAAGCTCCCCATTTCACAGAAACACAGAATATGCTGAGTTGGAAGGGACTTTGATTGGTCTTTGATTACTGTCATGTAATAGAATCAAGGAATTCATAATTGCAAGCTAATTTGAAACATACACCAGAGATAGGTGAAAGTCATAGATTAAACAGCTGGAATTAGAATTTGTTGGAAGTTTGTCTGGCTTTTGAGAACTGAGCTGGTGCAAAGGGCCTTCCCTTCCATTTATGTTTGTCCAACTGCCTTAATTCAATGGCTAATACGTTCAGAAAGTTGGGAAAGTGGTTTTATTTATTTATTTATTTACTCATTCCCAAAGTGTAAGCAGGGTCAGGGGGTAAATAGGGTCATCAGCTAAGGATGTAATAGGTTAAAGATCATGGCAATTACGGCAAATAGAAGGTGTCAGTTCAGTTGTTAAAAATGTGTGTTCATAGCACACGGACATTCTTTGCTTCTGTGTGTGTCACTGAAAAACTTCTGGGGCAACTGTTCTCAAACTGAAATTAATTTCTAATTGGATTTATATTTCTGACTTCAGCTTTTCTTAGTCTAGAGTACAAGGAAGTAAAATATTTTTCAACATGATAGATGTGTAAAGAATTGGATCTTGAGAAACACATTTAGATACATAAATTGTGTAAGGAGATGTGTTGAGGTAATGTGTTCTTTGGTTTAGCAAAAATGAGTGAAATAACTGTTAAATGAAAAATTATTTCTTTAGGGAAAAAAACAACAGAGTGAGAACAAAATCAGAGAGATTTCTTTCTTGCAGATTGGAAAGAATAAAATCAATCCTTTTGTGTTTCATTGATTTTAAAATTAAAATTGTCATGTAAGTTAGAGGTTTGTTTTGTGTTGAGGAAATAGAATGTCCACAGATAAATCAGAGAAAATTTCTGTTGTTCATTTGTTGTCAATTTGCATTAGAATCAGTGAGCTTCCAAATCTGTTCTGTCTTAAATACTATATTTCTTCTTTGAGAAGTGATGCTGACTTCGTTATTGAGAGTGTTTGTAGACGTCATCTTTCAAGCTAAAAAAAAAAACCTTCATTATTTCTCAGAAAATGTATTATTTGCTTTAGTAAAATACAGAATGTTGAAAACCTTGTATTTCTTTTTCCCAGGCTGTTCGCTGCTATGAATCGCTAATTTTGAAAGCTGAAGGAAAGGTCGAGTCTGATTTCTTTTGTCAGTTAGGTCACTTCAACCTCTTATTGGAAGATTATCCAAAAGGTAAGAATTTTTAGTTCTTCTGATAAATGTCTTGGGGGAATTGTTCTTTGGTAGGTGACAACAGAACAAAAACCACTGGGCTAAGTCACCATTTTCTTGGTTTGTACTGTATTTCAGAGCTCATGAAAGAATTAAGACTGGTGATATCTTTAGAAAAACAACCTTGTTCTTACTTCTTGTTCTTTTTTAATTTTTTTTAATGAAAACAAAAACCCAACCAAAACCCAACAACCCACACTGGCTGAGGTATGAATATGAAGTTGGCTGGCAGGCCCAGTGTCTGTCTGATGGCTGCTTGCCTTTCAGTGATTGCGGGGTGTGGGTGAGAGCTGGGTAGAACAGGTCAGAATATTTACATTTTTTCCCACGGGACGTCTTTTTTCATTGTTGTTGCTTTTTAATTTTAACATGAATGCAGTTCTGTTTGTGTAGGGAAACAAACAACACCCCCACCCTGAACATGTGTACTCCCACCCCACGCCTTTTTCCAAACACACAAAGATACTGGTTTGCAGTTTCTTTGGGCTGCAGGAGCAGGGAGAGGAGTTAGTAACTGAGAGTAGGTCAGAAGCACTGCTTGGTGACTCAGGCTGGCTGTGGCTGTTTGACAGCAGTGTGTCTGTGGGTCCACTGGTTCTCTGACACTGAACAGTGTGAGTTTAGCTTCCTGGGACCTTCGTTTCTAAAGTGAGAAATATGTAGATTTAATGCTGCTCAGGAGGAATTTAAATTCAGGTATCTAAATTCATAAGGGTTTGGGTGATGGAGGCATCTGTCTTGAACCTCATCCCATCCAATGAGTGTGATATATCCACTGGTGTTTCCAAATCCAGAGGCATGGGAAAACCTGCAGGGAGCATGGCAGTATGCTGTCTCTAAAATTCAGTGAAGAATAGTCTCATCCTGTGCTTTCGTTTAAAAAAAATTCTGCCTCCCCCTCTGCAAAAGAAAAAAAAAAAATGATACCACTCTTTCTCATTAGCCTAACAAAGCCAGGTGTGACTGCAGTGTGACCTTCTGGGTATATTTTACTTAGCAAAAACAGCTCAGGATTATGGACTTACCTGTATTAACTCTGCTTTGAGATGGTAACAGTTAAGAGTGACAGGACCAGGTGTTGCTGTGGGTCAGAGGCAGGGTTTACTGATGGAGTATCCACTTTGTACTCTGGATGATTTTAAAAACAAGCATAAAAAATCCAATTGGTGGTTGAAAATATCAGTTCTCCAGAACTGTAAAAGAGCATTAGCACAACAATGTGGAAAGAAATATTAAGCCATTAAAAATCTGAATTAAAGTCCTTAATGCTTTCCAAGATGCCTATTTAAAGTCACATCTCAATAGTGAAGAAAGCCTCAAAAAGACAAAAAAACCTTGTTAGTTATGGAGTATTAAAAAAAAAAAAAGAAAAATATGTGTTTTCAAAGAAGTATTGTAATAGTTGAAAATACTGGAGGAATTGTAATTGATGTAAAGGGAAGTTAAAGGGTTTTTTTTATTGAGGGACATATGTTCCTGTTCACTACAGTTTTTGAACTTTAGTACCAAAGACTGTAAAACCATTACACTCAGTGCAGAAAGTCATAGGTGTTCTATAACTAATTTACTACTGCTGTTTGAAAGAAGTAAAATGCTTGTGTTCCATTATAAAGTAAATTTCATTGCATGATACAAATTGCTACTTTAATTATCGTACATTCTAATTGCATTATAGTTAATTTTTATATGATTTAGAACAGAAAAGTAGAGAGTTCAATATGTTTTGATGTCACTAATGGATATTTTACCCAGATTTTAAGTCCTGAAGTTCCAAAAGGGTAAAATGCTGAAGGAGCATGGTCTTCAGAACCATAAATCTGTGTATTCTGAATTTAGTCATGGACAAAGTTATGGAGAAGTCAGTGTGTGTAATAAATTGGATGTAATTAATAAAATATCACAAGATAGTAGCATGTATAATGCTCCACAATTTCTTTTCCACTTAAAAGCCTGTTAATTAATTAAATACCTTCAATAAATGCATGCACCTTTGTATATAATGTATGAAGTGTTTTTTAGAAAGGCAGAAGTGATAGTGTTCTTTGTTTAAAACTGTTTCAAGCGAGGTTTGTGCAGAGCAGAACAAATTGTGAGCTGACTGTAGAACTGAGATCAGTGGTCAAGATGAGGCACTGCTGGGATGACAGAGATCTGGGTTTCATGATGGTAGTTTCTTCTCTTTAGATCTGTCTCATTTTTTCACAAACACGTTTGCAGTGAAGGATCATGCAGCTTTGGGTGCATTTTTTTGCATGTTTTTAGTGTTTTGATGTAGCTAATACCTTCTTCTGTATGTACTGAGACTGTGAGTGATTTTTTTGTAAGAATTAGGACTTACACACCATAAGAGGGATCTTGAGAAAAAGTCACGGCAGGTTGCATCACTGAAACTCACATTATTGTTGCTAATCCTGCCCTTGCTGCATGTACTCAGAGTATCAGTGAGGGGCAGGCTCTACCTTTCAATGTGCAGTAAGCTGATGTTTGATGCTGAGCTCTATTTAACTTTATTTTTTTTAGTGAAACCTGTTAAATACTGTGAGTTCCCTCCAAGTGCAGTATGTTTTCTGTCACTTGTAGCCACTCAGTTCCAAAATCAATATGCTCTTATTTTTCTTCCTTAAGAGGAAGTACTTTTCTCCAAGAAAAGTTTTGAATTCACATCAGAAATTACTCGATAAGGTTCTTTCTTCTCAGTATTATACCTGAGCTTAGTCTGGAGTATTAGTGCCACAGCCTTTAAAAGATCTGAAGCTGCTCAGCAGTTTTCCCAAAACGCAGTAGGTTTGAATTGCTGTTGATAGCTAAAGGGTTTTCTCTGCAGTCATGGAATGGAGTTGTTGTGTTATCAGCCCTCTGCTGCTGTTAGAAGAAGGTCCTGTGCAAGGGATCAGTCTTTCTGCAGATTCTGAATCCAGTGAGACACTGATTTGTATTCAGACACTTAGCACCAAGATTGCAGATGGATTGGTTTCAGCTCTGCCTGCATGCTCAGAGTGGGTTCAGTGCTCAGCTTTCATTGTACTGATCATGACTGATCAGAATTTGGCTTTGGGATTTCCTGAAATGGGAACATTGACTCCTCCTGGTGAAAACTATTTCATTTCCTCAGTAAATTTTCTGAACTCTGCTCTGACTCTTCCTCCTTTCTTTTTTGACAAGGCAGCTATTCCCCAGCTGTTGGATTGTTTTGGAGGTTCCCAAACCTCTTGTTGCCTGGGCATGCCCTGAGTGGCACCCCTGTGTCTGCGGGTTACTTTCTTTGTGCTGGCGCAGCTGAGCCTGCAGCTGTGTGGGGAACTGATCCAACTGAAAAATAACCCTGCACAAAATGCCGTGCAATTGCCCCAGAATGTAAAACCTCAGCCTTGGGGTTTTGCTGGAGGAGGTGGATGGGTTGTCCTGGAGGCCTGTGGATGCTGGGAGCATTCTGAATCCAGTTAGGACTTCTGATTTGAACCTGTGAACTGTTTGCTACTGGATTCCTTGGGACAGAGGGATTTTTTTACCGAATTATTGTGCTCTGGTCTTGAAAGAAACATGTTCCACCTATAGTTGGAGTTTATTTTTTATTTCATGGCAGGTTTCCACAAGCAGTAAGGAGTGCAGATAGTGATGTTTTAAGGTTTGGGTTCTAGCTGACTTGAGTTCTAATTGACTGCTGTTTAATGAGCTCGTGGATTGACATAATTGTGTTTTCCTTGGGGATCTTTATTTTGCAGCAGGGTCACATGCATTGACTGTGCTCAGTCTGTGGTTTGGAGGACAGCTCACAGTGGCACAAATGGAGAGGTGCCTTAATCATTTGCCTCCTTGAACTGCTGTTCTCCAAGCAAAATTCCTGGAAGTAGAAAATGCAGTTAATGAATGAATGATTTGAGAAAAACATGAAATTATTTGTGCCGCAGTTACTAAAAGACAATAAAAAATGAACTGAAATATTTCTTACTGTTGTACTCAAGTGGTAGTCTCATTTTTAAATGTTCTATGTCAGAACAGTCTTAGCACTATTTATTTTGATTATAGATGGTGACTACTTTGTCAAAAATACTAATATAAAAGCATTTTAAATCATTTATAAGATAGTATTTGTTAGTTCAGGGGCATTTTTTTAGTAATCATTAATCTAAAATTTAAAACCATACTAAAAAAACTCACCCAGAATGTTAATTGAGCAGCTCTTTTATTATGATGCAACCCAAACCCAAAATTTAAACATTTTCTGATTGTTTTTTGTAAAGTTGTTTGGTTGTGAGAAACTCCAAAATTCAACAATGTATATGTGTTCCTTTGTACTTACAATTCCAGCTCCATGGGGAATTTATCTGTGGTAGTTAACATCTTTCAGGAATTTGAAAGGAAGTATTGTTATTGGGAAGCATTTTCATGTGCTGTGCTCTGAGCTGCAGGGTCATAGCAGGAATTTTATAAAATATAGAGGAGAACTTCGCAGCATGGACAGGATTGGGCTGATTCCTGCTGGGCTGTCTTGTCTTATTGATGAGTCCTGAAGAACTAGAATGAATTAAATAGCTTGAATGAGTCAAGGAAGAGATGACTGTTTCAAATAAGTGTGATATTTAGGTTTAAGGGTGTTTTTTATTTTGTTGTTTGTAACTGATACTAACCTATAGAATTTGAGTTGTTTCTGTTCAGAGCTGTTTAACAGAATCCTGAAGATGAGATAAATTTTGGGTGATTTAATTTCAGGTGGTTTAAACCACTATGTAAAATTTCTGTAGAAAGAAGGAAGCTTAGAACATTAAAATGTTCTTTGTAAATTGCGTGTATGTGGAGCAGAAGTGGAGTCAACAGTTTGATTATAAAATATACCTGGGCCATGTTTTTGACTGGTTGTCTGAAAATTTTCTCTTAGGACAGTGTACTAAATAAACATTTAATTGTTAAAAGATCTTCTTGTGTAATACACTCTTGGAAGCATTTTTGAGCTTTATGAGAATCCGTTGATTTTCTTTGCTGGTTCTCAGTATTTTAAGACTTTCACAGAGTTCAAGATGTAAAGGATTTCTATAAGTGCAAACTGCTTGTCAAACTCTTGTGTATCTTTCACATTTAATACTTTATGGGACAGTGGGCTTCACATCCCACTTTGCTGCTGCATTACATTTCCAGATGAGGATGTGGACTTGTTAATAAAATTTCTTAGAGGACTATTTGATGATTTTTCTGTCTTAAATCTATACTTGTGTTGCTTTTGTGTGTCAGCCTTCATTCTGTGTTAAAAGGAAGACATGCTTCAGGCTTCTTTGATTGTCTCTTTGGTACTTTCAGTACAAATCTCTGGAGGAAACAGAGAGCAGCATCTGCCTGAGGCCTTAAAACAAAAGACCTGAGTGGCAGTTTGCTGCTCTCACTTCCACTTTTTTTTTTGGTTATTACGGAATCATAGAATCATGGAAGTTGGAAAAGACCTTTAAGATAACCTAACTCAGCACTGCCAAGGCTACCACTGTACTGTGTCCCCCTGTAACACATCTACATGTCTTTTAAATACCTCCAGGTGTGGTGACTCCACCACTTCCCTGGGCAGCCTGTGCCAATGTCTGACAACCTTGTCACGAAGGAAATTTTCGAAATACCCAATCTCTATCTCTCCTGGTGCAACTTGAGGCCATTTTGTTTGTCCTGTCAAGACCTGTTGCTTGGAAGCAGACCAGTCAACACCTCACCTCACTACAACCACCTTCCAGGTGGTTTGTAGAAGGCAGCAAGTTCCCTGAACACCATTTATTCCAGGCTAAACACCCCTGCTCCCTCACCTGCTCCTCACCAGATCTGTGCTTCAGACACTTCCCCAGCTCCATTGTCCATCTCTTAACATGCTCCAGCCCCTCAATGTCCTGCTTGTCCTGAGCGGCCCCAAACTGGACACAGGATTTGAGGTGTGGCCTCACCAGTGCCCAGTGCAGGGGGACAATCCCTGCCCTGATCCTGCTGCCACACTACTGCTGATACAGGCCAGGTGCCATTGGCCTCCTTGGCCCTCTGCCTCATGTTCCTCCAGCTAGTGACCACCACTCCAGGGCCTTTTCCACCAGCCACTTTCCAGCCCCTCTTCCCCCATCCTGGCAGGGTTGTTGTGACCCAAATGCAGGACCCAGCATTGGCCTGGTTGAACCTCAGCCCTTGATCCCTTGTCCAGGTTGTTGATGAAGATCCCAATCAGGAGTGACCCCCACACTGAGCCCTGGGGGACACGCCTGGTAACCGTAGGCCACCAGCTGCATGTAATTCCATTTCCCACCACTCTCTGAACCTGGACATCCAGCCAGTGTTTACCCAGCAAAGTCAATTCTGTTGGCTCATCCTTGGAATTTTCTCACCTTTTGATGTCTTTAATTTTATGGCAGAGCAGTTTTCATCTTGCTGTGTTAAGACACCATGGTGGGTGAAACCTGCACTATATATAAGAATATGTCTCCTAGGTGTTTAATAAAGATTTATTTTTTCCTGGAAGCGGTCAGATTTAAATCAAAAAGATGTGCTCTTTCCCAGCTTCCCTTGTGCAGTTCTTCAGCCAATTTTCTATTTTACTATTAGTTTTCCTATCAGATAAGCACTGAGAAATATCACTGCTTGTTTAAAAATTAAATTAAAAATAATTGTGTTTAAGAAAACACATTTTGTTTTACACTGACCAATATGGAAATTTGGTTTGCATTAAAGTTTTCTTTTCAGGGTATGTTGTCAAATTAAAGCGTGCTGTTTCTAAGTTCAGTAAGCCAAAACTTTGTGTTAGTCACATTTAGCCTTGCAAGGTGCCACTAGATGGTGTTAGTATGTAGTTCACTTTCTTCTTACTCAAGCACTAAAATACTCAAACTGCTCTGTGTTTGCATCACTTTGAAGGCCTCTTAAGTTTTAAGGTGTCATAAAGTGGGTTTGTTAGAGCAGATCATAAAATCCATCCTCTGTGACTGCATGATTTGTGATGGAATGTGCTAAAAGTGACAGGTGGGGGGTTGTCACTCAGTCTAGACATTTTTCCTCCCCACTGTCACCTTTCTTATTTGTTCAGGTCAAGTATTTAGATTCTGGATATACAAAGAGAGATTGTCTTACCTTGCTGCTGAAACTAAGTTTTGCCAACATCCTGTGAAATAAAGTAGATTAAAAAAAAAAATCCTGAAACCACATATGTGGTAATTAAGTCAAATTCGTGTTTTTCTTCTCTATATGATACCAAGGAATCTCAAACACAGGGGAATAAAGAAAAAGTGTTATCCATGTCCTGCTTCTGACATGTCCCTTGGTCCTATCACAGTAGGAGAGGAAGGCAAACTCTTAGAGGGCACATAATAAAGTCTGTCAGGGTTAGAGTAACCATACATATTGCAAAGTGGGTAGTTCTGGGTGAATAAAAACCTCTAAGAGGAAACCAGTGGACTCCCAGTGTGTGAACTCATTGAGGGTCAGCTCTGCATGAGGTGCCTGAAGTTGACAGACAAGATTCTGAAGCAAGCCTGAGCTGAGGAGGATTCTTACTTTCAATGGTTGCAGTTCTTTTAGAAAGGTGGTGTTTTGCTTTTCAGAGCTATTTCAGGTAAACATTTTATTTTCATCAAGCGATATAGAGGACGGTGATTGATTTGAAAAGCTGTGTATAGCTTTGGGATATACACGTCCCCTCCTCTGGGGAGGATGGTAAATGCTGTATCTGCCACTCACAGGGTTTTCAAGAACGTGATCACAAGGATTACCTGTTAGGTAAATAAATATACATGGGCAGGTTTTGGAGAGAGGTGTTCATAGCAAGAATGTAAACTGATAGAGTAAGAAATTAAATAAAGGACGGAAGGATGGAAATAGGTAACTGAACACTTCTTTTAGTAATTGTTGAGTATTGTTTTGGGTGTCTGAATGTGGTCTGTCAGTTTTGTGCTTTTAATAGTTTTCTGTGTAGTTGAGAGCGAGGCAAGAGGCATTGTCCTGCTGTTGACACTCAGTCCTGTTCTTTGAGTCCAGACATGCATTTTCTGGATGCTCCTGAGTGTTTCACATGCAGGGAAAAAAGCAGTTTTTATGTCCTTTATTGTCTTTATACTATTCCATATGTGTAAGAATTTCAGTGGCAAACTTTTAAATTGAAAAAGCTCAATAGTAAGTTCCTAATCAAAAGATTGTCTGCAGAATCCTGCTGTGCCTAAGAGTGATTTCAAAGCACTCATTTAATAATGTTTAAGAAGGACATCATAACTGAAATGGGGTAATTCACTTGTATCTGCAAAAATGAAAGTTGACCCCATGTTGAAAGAGGGGCAGTAGTTGATAGAATCTTTTTGTGACAAAATTGTCTCACTTCGGAATGACCAGTCTTGGACGAAAAGTAAAGGTGCAAAATGATATTTCAGCCTTTAATGCTAAGATTTTTTTGTGGTTGTTCATTTTGTTTGTTCTTAGTTTGGTTTTTTTGGGGGTGTTTTTTTTTATGGGTTTTTTTTTTTTTTTTAATACTACTAATGTGCTGCATGACCCAAGTAACTGGGATTTTTTGCTTTTTAATAAACCAGGGAGTATCATCCTACAGTCTGAATCATAACACTAATAAAGCACACTATCTGTATTGCAGATAGGGGCTTGTGTAAAATTCTTGTGGCTCTGCAGATTCAGTTGCTCTTTTTTTTCTTATTTTAGAGTAAAGTTTGTATTTTGAAGGATTTGCACTTATTTCCTGTAGATACATAATTAATTTAAAGAAGTTACTTTAGTTCTACAGTACAGGTTTTAGATAAGGTACTAATTTCTACACCATAAAATTTAGGATAAATATCTGCTTACTAATGACCCACTCAGCAACTAGGAAATATGTTAGGGTTCAAAATTTATGGTTCATGTTTTCCTTTCTATCTAGGTTGTTTCAGTTTTTCAAAAATCTTGCTTTCGTAATTTGATTTCTGGCATTTCATATGCAAGACTCTTTTTAGGAATATGCTTGATTAGGAATATTTCATGTGTGCTCTGGCAAAAAGAACATTTTCTTGAATCCTATTTTTTTCTTTTTTCCCTGTTTTTCTGTTACTTTAATCCTTTTCAGCAGAGCTCGAGTGCTCATGGAGCAGGTGTTTAATGTAGGTGTTCAACGTAGTTGTAAAAGGGGCTGAAATCAGATTTCAAGGATAACTAACTGTAAGTTGAGCACCCCATAATACTGAAATTGTGCCTAGTAACACTTCCTAATTGTCTGACTTTCCTGAGGAGGAAAGGGACATTTAGCTCTGGTTTAAGGGAACCCTCCATGATTCATCCTTACTCATTTTTAGCAGAACTCTTGAGAATTTTAGCATTTCATCTGCAAGAAGTTAAGTAGAAAGAGAATTCTGTTAGCCTAGAACAGGATCCCTGGGGGATTCTGGATCCCTGGGGGTTCCTGAACCCACCAGGAGGATTGGGCACTTCAGACACTGAGGGAGACTGAAGTGTCCTCTTTGTTCCTCTGGAAGAGAAATGTGGCTCCTCAGAACGGAGGCCTTATCTTCTTATCATGAAAGCATAAATAGACTGCAGCAGTCCACGCTTCCCATGTGCTCGTTTTTAATTGTAACTGAGCTTGGCACATTAAATGATCACTTCAGCTGTTCCTGTGGGAAGTTGCTGAACTTTATCGAAGAATGGAAGAGTTAGAAAAGAAAATCACAGCCAAACAGCCTTTTTCTTAAAGAAAACTGGTAGACTGTCATGGAGCAAGAGACTACTTTCTGTAGTAACTTCCCTATGTTAAATGGAGGTGTTAGAATTTTTCAGGGCAAGTTTATTCTTGCTTTCTTTTTTCCTGTTCTTTCTCTCTAAGGTCTTCTGTTTATTTATGTATTTTTTTAATACTGTTGACATTTTATAAACTTACTAGCAATGCTATAGGTAAGCATATCACACTTCTCCTTTTTAATGGATGTGCTTATGTGGGTGAAAATGTTCTCCCTTTTATTTTCCTAGTATAAATCCTTAGTATTGTATTTAATGTTCTTTTTATCTTTTCATCCATATCCCCTGTATAGTTGACTGCAGTAGTTACTTATTAAAAAAAAGTTTATAAGAAGTTCTCAGTTTCTGGAATCTTGCATAATGTGGTATTGTTGATGTGAGTATTTAAAATAGACTTTAACCCTTAAAATTAGGCTAGGTACTGCTTGAGTAAAAAGAAAAAAAAACAAAACCCTCCTTTTGTTTGTGATGTGATACATTACTGTGTTCAGAAGATAATTATTCCTTTTTGTTAAAAACTTATTAATGATACCTTGGAGAAGTTGAATCTAGAAGGACTTTTGGGGGGAGTAGGATGTTATTTTGTCTTATTGTGAAAATCCTTTAGAACATAATTACAGAATGTGACTAAAATATGCTTAGTTTTAACATTCTTCAACTTATATTGTTAGACTGAAGTCATATCCTTCAGTTTGTACTATGTTTTTTTGGGGGGGGTGTTGGAGGAGGAATTGTATTCTTACATTGTGAAAGACTTAGATTCGATTTTTAAGTGATTTTGTTTGTCAGAGTTACATGTAAGCATTTTAAATATATTGCATGTTGATAATGTGTGGTCAGTGAGTGTTCTTTTAAGTTAGTTTTTCTGATGTGGGCATCTAAATAAACCACAGTTTAGAACATCAGAATTAGAAATTGGCCTCACAAGCGTTTTGGTGGGGAGGGGCACCTCATGGGCATGGAGCAGCATGTGTCTGTTTACAGATAAAGGTTGTGAGTCTCCATAGACAGACAGATGAGTGCAGAGGTTCTGTGCCTTTATCATTATTTGTATGTTCTTATTTCACTTAAACACAACAGCTTTTGTCAGGTTACAGAAATGAATATGCAAGACAGGCATGGAAGGGTGATAACATTTATGGACATGATTTATCCATGGTGCTTGCAGGAAATGAGCCTGCACCTAAAGTCCACGTTGTTCTTACATCTTAATCTGTTCGGTGCTTATGGTATTTCAAAGCTGGAGTTTTCTTCTTTTGTTGTTTGGTTTCCACACATCGTGTATTTTCCATTCTTAGGGAGCAAACACTTGAAAAATCAGTATCTTGGTGTTACTGCAGTGAATCCTTACTTAAAATGCTTGAATTTTGGTGGTTCCTAGTGTCGTGTTCCTAGAAACAAGCAAAGCCTGTTTGTGTTCCAGTCCGAGGTGGCCTGTTAGCCCAAGGGCAAGATGAATCAACCAGAATTTTTAGTGAGGAAGAGGGATGCAGGAGTAGTGATTGGAGAAATTGGTTGCTAAGTAGAGCTAATACTCCATTGAACAGAGCTGTTCTTAGCGCTGATTTCCAGGTTACTCCTTGGCCGTGGCTGCTGAATAAAATGTAAGCTTTTATTTTTTTTCTGCTTGCTTTTGTTTCTCAGAATGAAAGGCCATGTGAAATTGATTTCTCTTTGTATGTCCCTCCTCACCAGTTCTTCAGAAATTACAGGGCATCAGGGAGCGTGGTAAATGAGCTACATGATTAAATTTTTAAATCTTACAACAGCTTTGTCCGGGATGAAAATCCCAAAATTTCAAATTATTTCTTCGTTATAGGTTTTCTTTAAAATATTGCTTGATTTACATTTCTGAGATTATTAATAAATATACTTTTGGGTTGACATTTCATAAAACAAAATTATAATCTTAAGGAATGCATTGCCCACAACAGTGTACTTATCATGGCAGTGTTACTTTTATTAAACCATTTATCATTTTAATGTCGTGTATTCTGACTCTTAAGGATTTCTATCTTCTTCAAAGAAAATGAAACAAAACAAATTGAACATTTGTTTTTCTTTCCTACAGCATTATCTGCATACCAGAGGTACTACAGTTTACAATCTGACTACTGGAAGGTCCGTATATACTTTTTTTTTCTTTTTTAATGTGTTGCTGTAAATGTTCAAAATTTTGAAGTAGATTCTGTTCAATATAAGTTTGGAGTATCTACCTTCAATTATTTTCTGGCATATTGAGTCTTAATGTAAATGTTCACCTCTATGTGCAATTCATTATAAATTTCAGTGGAAGTAAGTCTTCACGTCATGTATCGAAAAAGCTCAATTAAGCTGACAAGCTTCAAATAATTTTTTTACCATCATTATCCATTACTTCAGGGGTTTTCATGCAGCACAGATATTTGGATGTGTGTATGGGGAGCAGCAGAACCACTTGAAAGCTGCTGCGCAGGCGTTGGACTGGGAATAGGAAAAATGTTCTCAGGTTACTTTTTGTTTCCACAGACACCAAATTGTTGAAAGTCCTTTTCAGTGTTTTAAATAACATTCTTACGTCAAATAGGAGCAGATCCTGTTAGTGTAGCTCTCTTGTCTGTAAGTAGAGGAATTGTGTCTGTAAGTAGAGGTATCATGACTTGAGATGAATAAAATTGAAAAAAAAATTCTTACAATGGCATTGTCAGGAATAGTCAGCATTGATGTATTGTCACATGAAATAATTTGAAGCTCCTGGTTGAGAGGTGCAGGAAAGCACATAATACATTAGATACTTGTGTGGTCTTAAGCAGCTGTTTTCCTTAAAAGTGGGCATAAATACATCTTTCATATAGGGAAGGCTCGTGAAGAGAGCTCTTGGTTACCACATAGAGATGGCATTAGAGAAACAACATTTTGTGTGTTCTTTGCATTTATAAGGACTGTAACAGTGCTCTGAAAAACGCTGTGGCAGCTTCTCCCATTTGGGCACAGGACAGGGAGAAAGGCAGGGTGAATTAAGGGTGGAAGAGTGAACTGGAATAAGTGTTTTATAGCAGATAAAGGGGAGCTCCAGTTGGAGGATTGTAGGGAAGTTTTTGGTATTGTCTTGTAAAGCCCCTGCTCCAGCAAGTGCCATATTTCACTGAGCCATTTTGGAATTGAAGTTTTTCCAGAAGTAACCCCTGCAGTTTTAAAATTTCAACAATAAAAACATAAATATTCTTCTTACGTGCTCTTGGAGAGTTGCTTTAAAGATTGCTGTAAATACATGTTGAAATCAATCAATCAATTAATTAAAAATCAATTGCAATAGTTTCTGTTGTTTGTACTCTGTCATGTTAAGCACGTCAAAATAGTTTATGACTGGAATTATTTTTTCTGATTTTTATTCCAATGGCTCATTATTAAAAGAAGTGGTAAGTGATTACTAAGTTATTTCCCCTGCATTTTCAGAGTTCAGGGTGGAATGTAAGTGGTTATATCTATATATATACATATAGATATATCTCGGTGTAGGTTGTTTTCAGTGTGGCTCAGAATATTATCTACAGTTCAAACTCTGTTTTGCAGTTTCATCTCAAGAGCATTGATGGCAATAAAATTTCTGTTTGTATACAATGTGTGATATTTTAACACACCTGTTTCTTGTATATATCTTAAGAATTTTACTATGAAGAGTTTATTTTGAATAGTTTCAGTTGCAAACATGAGAGCATTGTTTGCAGTTGACAGCAGAGCATTTTGAGTTCTATAAATTAAAAGTCCAACTCAACACCAAAAAGAAGAAACTAAAAAAAAACCAGTAATTTTTCTCCAGGTTGGCCTTCCCTGGGAAAGGATCTCATTGTGAGCTTCCTTAAAAATGTGTAGCCCAAAGTAATTCTTCTCCTATAATCTCAGGAGATTTTACTAATTTTTGATATTCATGAAAAAGAGCCTGAAAAAGTCCAAAACCCATTTTTCAGCTAATAACTTTTTTACTGAAAGTGGTAAAAATCACAGGTGGATCATATTCCATCTTATTAATGGATGATGAAGCTATTCTGGAGTTGGCAGTGGGAAGCTGCCTGGATTGGGTCTAGAGAAAGACCTTCCCCTCCAACTGAGAGGATTTATTGTTTCTTGTCGTCCTTAATGCCTTGTATCTGTAAGGAACCATTTAGTCAGGAATAGTAAGTTTATGGTGTATTTTTGGTCACACTTTTATTCTGTTTTGTTCTACTTTGTGATTTTTTTCTTTCCCCAAAGAGCTACAGATGGCAAAGAACCCAGTCATATTTCCTTATTTTACTGTTGTGGAATTCTTTATAAGTTTGGTTTTTTGTTTTTTTTTCCTTTAGTTTTTACAGGGCTGGATGTCATCAGTTAAGTTGTTGGAATTTGTGATGGTAAAGAAAGGAAGAGGGAGAAGAGTGTGAAGGAAGGGTGGTATTTGTGAGCTGTGAGGGGAGCTGTGTGAGAGATCTGGGAAATTGGAGAATGCTGAATCACATCGAGGTTATTATATAAGGCAGGTCTGAAGTCAGACAGGAACAGCCTTATAAACTTGGGCAGTTTATCTGAAATTACAAACTGTCGTGCAGTGCAAATCTACGTGGTTGAAATAAGTGTCCTCTATGTGCTTTGTTTTTTAAAGAGAGAACTTACAGAAGAATTGTGAGAGCTTTCAGATTGCTTTTGGTATAGTTTGGCCTCCTTTTATAAAGTATTTTTGCCGTCTGCTACTTTTGATTTTTAGAGTTCCATGGGGTTGGTAATTGAGCATTATTTTCATGCATTGTTCATTTCATGATACACAGTCTATATTTCCTTTCATAAAAAAAGCATTTTACTTTCTTTTTTCCCCCATAGATTTTTCTGATGGTGTGAATTTTCATAGATTTTTCTGATGGTCTGATCTGAAACAACCAGGTTGTTTTCTGTCAAAATTTGATGGATGGGTTGTTTTGTTGCTATTACAGTAAGCATTGTGTTGATAGTATGGAACAAAAAGAGAAGGGAAAAAACACTTTAGAAAATATATTCTGGATATGTACTCTAGTGACAGGAGTGAAGGTGAAAGGTTAGGAAGATGCTGTATTTTGCCATTTACCAGATCAATACTCCCTCTGTGCTGATGAGATGTTATTTCCTTTCAAAGAACTACCTGTGTGGATAGTTTTGAAGGTGTTGGGTTGCATTGTGCTGCATATTCCTAAATAGACCATTTTTTGCTGTAATCTTTGGGTACTCGCAGATCAGTAGAAAATGTCCTGCAAAATAATTGAGTTTCTGCAATTTTTGACTACAAAGGCACTGTGGTACCTCAACTCTTCATTTAAAAAAAAAAATAAATATTTGACTTGAAATGTTGTGAAGTAAATATCTCAGCTTGGATAAAAGCCAATCTGACTTTCATTCTTGCATTCAAGTAGTTCTCTCAATGTTTCTTCTTATGTGCCTATGCTAAAATAAATCTCCCTTCTGTGCGATGTACTTTATTCTGATTTCTTTTTAAAACTCCCCTGTGTCAACTTGTTGGGGGAGGTGAGGAGGACTGTGGGGGATGAACGGATACAAAGGGCAGTTCAGGAGAGGGAGACAGCAGCTAGAACTGCAGTTCGTAGATGTTGATGCTCCTGGGAAAATAAAGATATCAAGTGTAAATGTCTGCCATGATTATCAGTTTTGACATATTCTGAGGAGGCAGGATTAGAAGCTCAGCAAGGAGTAAGATATTCCTGATTTTATCCAAACATGATGGCAGATATCTGGCACCTGTAGGAAGTTATTTTAGTCATCTCGTGGTTGCATTATAATGGACTTGGTCACACTGAACTCCTTTATGTAATACCTGAGTTTGGGTAGGGCTGTCCTACAGAAGTTCCATTGCACAGGTGATTTGAGTCTTAAGTGTATAAAACATCTGGATCTGTTGCACTGACATAATTGTCCAGGCAGGGGAGACCTAGAAACCCTATTCCACAGATTTGGGGCTCCATCAGTGCTCACTGGAGTGATTCCTGGGGGAGTTCCTGAGGGAAGAGCCTGGTTATCCAGTATTTAGATTAGATCTCTGCTTAGGCATGGCACTGCTGCTGCAGCCCTCGTCTGGTTTGATAATCTTGATTAAAGAGTGTTTGTGGCCTTTGCAGGTAGGTGAATGTTCACATAGTGTCAGTTAGGAGTCGTGTGCCTGCAGTTGTAGCAACACAGAGTTTGAATAAATAAAAACTTCTGGTACAGCTATGTTAGGGAGCAGCAAATTGCATTATGCTGGTTTCTCTGCAGTGTTTGAGCTGTTAGAGACATCTCTGTGCTTGGGGAATGAACATGAAGATTTCTAGACACTGTTAAATCCAGGGGATTGTGGACAAGTTATGAGGAACATGACAACAGCACTGCTGAAGTCCATTATTCTGTGTTAATTCATCGAAGAGTAGCATCCTGCTGGCTTAAGTTTTTTTTATGAAAAACTGTGTTTTATCAGAGTGACAGAGGGTACACAGGTACTTGAACATTTCTGTTCATATGTGAATAAATTTAAGGATTGACAAGGCACAGCATTTAGAAATGCATCTTAAAATGTTGGATGTTACTGTGAAAATTACTGACTTCTTTTTCAAGGCAGACTTTACTGTGGAATAGGATGCTAGAACTTAGATGGAGGATGCCTGAGAAAGAAGAGAGACCTCAATTTATTCAGCCACACTCAACTGTAGTATCTCTTTTATCAAGCAGTGCTTGGAGTGTCAGTGTCAGTCAGAAAGTCTGAATGTTCCTTGAAATGTTTAAGGAACACTTAATTAGTGAGTTATATCCTCCAACATGGGTTCAGATATAGAATTCTTGTTAGCTGTTGACTTTTGCTGGAAAGTTGCCTAGAAGGAAAGTAAATCTGTCAGGAACTCGTTAGCATTTTATGAAAATGGCCTTAATCACCCTTCTTTTTAATAAAGATTTCATTTATATGGACAAGGTAAAAGCATTAAAGAGGTTTGGTAAACCCCAGGAAGGCTTTTCAAAGACATAGTTCAGTGTTACAGTGGATTTTAAGAACATCTGAGTGCAAATGTGGTGCAATCTGAATTTACAGTTGAAAGGCTATACTGGGCTAGTTAAGAAAAGGCTATACTAGCTAGAATGGTCTAGTTAAGAAAAAATAGAGAAATTGAATGGGGGGAAGTAAAACCCATAATTTTTCAGCAAGATGAAGTGTTAGTTTAGTTCTGGAAAGCATCTCTTTGGTACTCCCCTGCCTGTGTTTACTGGACAGTAGAATGAACTACTCTCTAAATTTTTACCTTTTTTCCATATTTATTTCTTAATTTACTCTTGAAAATAAAATTCTGGGTATATGTATACAAATAGGAGAATTTCCCCTCACTTTCCTCAGGTAATCTTAATAAAACAGAGAAGAATCCAAAACTGTACAGAGAAAAAAACTCCAAAAATCAAACCAGAAAAACAAACAAACAAAAAACCAAACCAAAATCCCCTGACCTGAAATTCTTTTCAGAAAGCCAAATGCCAAAGGAAAATTTCAGTTGTGTTATGTGGGTGCTGATCATGGAAGAGGGATGTGATCTCACTCAGTGCTGTTGCTGGTTTGTTGCAGAAAGCAATTTTATAACACTCCTTTTTATGTTGATCTAAAGTGTATTTGAGTGCCAGGTAATATTTTAAAATGCTGGTCTATAATTAGAGCTATGTAGAAATTTCTCAAACTTATGGCTAAAACCCTTGTAATTAGTAGAAAGGCTTTTTTGTTCCAAAGAGCTAAAGTAACTAAAGACCACAGATGTTAGTTTTTAAATGTGACTTGTTTCTTGTTTTAATTGTTTTATGCAGCTTTTTTATCACTCTACTTTTTTTCTGTTTTGTTCAGTGAAATGGCTTTTTTTGGTATGCTTCCTTAATGCTATAAAATAGGAAAATAATTAAAAAAGAATCTTAAATTCTGTCTGTTTTGCTGTCTCTTTTTCTCCAGACTGTAAGTCTGCTTCTCCCTTTATAAACAGTTGGACAAAGGCAATTACTAGACATACTGATAACAGCAACTAAGAGAACATTTTGCACCTTGGAGATCCTTTATAAGACAGCAATTTTCCACTTCATTGACTCACAACTGTTTTATTTTCTGCAGTAAACTCAAAAAATCAAGTTGTTTTTTAAACAGAATTCATCAAAAAATTCATTATTTTTTAATTAGATATAAATGCTTGGATTAATTGAAACAGTGCACTTGTATAGGATTAGTAGAGCTTGCTGGAACAGACACCCTTCTGGAACAAAAGTTGGAGAAGTAGGATGATTTGTGAACGCTGCTTTTTATTCAAGCTCTTAGGTTTTTGAAACTTTTAAAGAGAATGGATATTCTGTATAAAGAGATCAATTTCCCCTTAAGGGTCCTCAGAGAACAACATTCTAAAATTACACGAGGCTTCAATATAAATTATTGCCCCATAGCAACACAGAATACCTACAGAAAAGGCAAAAAAATCCAATTTGATCAGAGGATGCTGAATCAGAGAAGTGTTGAGAAAAACTGACCAGGAAAGCAAGTTTCAAAAATTCTCACTGAAGGTGAAGTTTCCTGAGACGAAGACATTGCAAAAGGAACTGGGAGATACAGCAGTGACCTACAGATGGGGACTCTAAAAACCTGCAATTCAGGATGTATTTGCAAATCAAAATGATAGGGTAGGAATAGAATAAATAGAGGAAATGGAGAATCAGAAAGTGAAAAATAAAATCAGGAATTAAATAAATATTCAGTGTCTCCGTGAAGCATGGAGATACTAATAATACCTTCTGTATGCTCTTTAATTCTGCCTGACAATATAATGGTTGTCAGTGAAGCACATGGGATTCTGTACCACCCCTCACTTTTGACTAAAACAAGTTTTTGGATTTCTGTTCTTTCACTTGAAGGATTTTGATGAAGACATTCTGCTTATGTTTTGAGAAGGTATAAAATACAACTGAAAAATAATACTGTCAGGACTTCTGCCATAGACTGAGAGGGGGAGACAAGCATGATGATATTATGTGTTATGGAACAGCAAATGAAAAACAGAGATAATTTTGTCCTAATTTTTAGATACTGATGAGAGTGGGTCATCATAATGGAGATAAAAAGCATTTTTATGGGATTTAATGGGGATAAGCATTTTCCAAGGAGACTGTTGTGGAAAGCAGTCTGGAAATAGAGTCTGAGTCTGATACTGTGTGATAATACAGGATGGGGAGTGATTGTGTCCATAAAAATGAAAAGCAGAAAAGGGGAGGGGGAAGGTTGAGGAGAGAAAAATTTGTAAGGCCAAGTGAGGTTGAACAAATAATATGAGGAAGAGGAAAATGTGTCTAGAAGGAAGAATGGCAGGATGTGGGGGAAGGAAAATTCTGGCCTTGCTGATAATTAGAATGAAAGAAGATGAGAAAAGAAAGCCCAAACTTTAGGGCTAAGAGCATATGGGGAGAAGGGAGGAAGGTATATATAGAATAATACCAGAGTGGATTGTGAGAGATCTGAGCTGAGACTTTTACCAGCTTTCTCCCTAACAGCAACCTCGGTGTCATAAATTCACCAGGCATGCTGGGAGAGATTACAAATAAAAAAAAAACTAAAAAAAGAAAAATCCAAGGAAGACATTAACTGTTCAGGTGAGGAGTCAAGTATCATTCTCCATCAAAGGGCTTGGATGGCCTCTGTTTTGAGGAAGGAATAATAAAGTAGAGTGTGGAACATTGAGGATCACTCAGGGAGCTAGATAAACAGATAATAAAAATCAGGGATATTTAGAGTGGGGCAAAAGGCAGTAGCAGGGCTTCAACTCATAAAACTGAGCTTTGTGTCCTGACCTTGCTGGAGAGCCTCTGGCAAGGGGAGGAGTGAGTTAAGATGACCAATACTCCACTCTCAGTAATTAAACAAAGATTTTTTTTTTTATGTATGTAGCTGTTACTGCAGATGGTGATAGCTTAACAATTTACTGTGACAAAATAAAGTGGTTTAGAGTAAGAAAGGATCTAGCAAGAGCACAAAGTCTTTTACTGAAATGTTGATAAAAAATAGAAGAGAGCATATTTTCCATAATAATTAGGTTTTGGGGGTGCAGTGGATGGCAGCAGTTTTGGTGAAAACTTCACTTTGATCCTGAGATATACTGGCAAAACAAAAAGAGTGGGAAAAATGAAATGTAGCAGATATAACATCATCATAATAACAGATTTTTGAAGATTATTAATAATTTTAGATTATGAGCTTGTCACTTTAGTATGTCATGGTGGATGGAAACTGCATTTAAGAAGATACTGGAAAAGATAGAAAAGTTGTTAAAAGAGCAAGAGCCAGGAAAAATTTGGAGTATGAAGGGCTACATTTATGAATTGTGCACATTATAATCTCTTCTCTATTGAAATGCTTGGTAGCTTTGGTAACACTGTGAATGGGGTTATGTCAGCAATCCCATAGCTGTGACATGAAAAAATTAGGATTTTTAAAAGCAAACTGTGTTTATCAAGATTGGGATTCTCTCTTAATGGTACAAGAATTGGGTATATCCCTTCAAAATACTTACGAGAAATTTATTAATAAATAAGAAGAAATGCTGGAAAGGTAATGAGATTGTTTTGCCAATAACACTTGGCTGTCTATAAAATGCACAAAAATAGAGCAAATTAATAACTATTTGGGTTTAAGAAAAAGATGTCTTAGTATCGCATACTAAAAACGTAATTTTTTGGAAGTCAGTAAAGCAGACAAGTTGAAAGAAGGTTTTTTTATTATTATTTTTAATTTTTTTTAGTAAAATGTTGTTAAATTAATGCCAGCAAGAAAGATTAAGAAGGAAATGTGTTGTTACTTCATGCTGTTGAATTACAGGAAAGCACAACTTGTTTCTAGTTTAGAAAAGAACATATGTTTACCCAGGTATTTCTTAAGGAGTAATAAATCTTAAGAGTTATAGGTTGGGGGTTTGTGTATTGTGAGGGAGGTGTGAGTAGGTGTGTATCTGAAATTTGGTCCCTCTGTCAGCTAAAACACAGAGAATTCTTGGGTAGTTCCATCAGAACATGATAATTTTTAATGCAAACAAATAATGCAGCATGTCCAATTTTGTGTACAGGAAAACTATACAAGGATCTAATAGTTAACTCTTACTAGATGAATTATGTAATGAAATTATGACAGGAGGGTGTCTTCCTTCTCCTTGAAAGGTATCAGAGGTATAAAGTCTTAAAAAGAGTATGACAGGCAAATTTAATTAGTAAATTGTGATATGTTGTCTTTGACCTCATGATAAATTTGATAAATTAGCTTTTTTTAACTGTCTCTTCCTATTAACTGTCATCACACAAAACAAAGAAATTCCCCTCTCCACGTAAACCCCATGCACCTGTTTGGATCCCAACAGGCTCTAGATGCTTTTAGGGAGCACTTGTGTTGCTCTGTGATTAGAAATACTTTGCATTTATCCTAAATTAGAAAAGAACCACATTATTTCAGTGTCTGTAGTTCTGATTTTTTTTTAGTGTGGATTCATTCATTAAGTTACTCATCCCTTTTAATCAATGGATTTAAAAGAACTCAGACGTTTGAAAAATCTGGTGTACTGAAGATGTTGAAGAGGAAATAATGTGCTTTGGGGAGAAGTTTGCTGGGGCCGGGAGGAGGAGGAGGCAAGACAGAATCTCAGAGGGAACACTCTCCCCTCACCCTGGAAATGGCATTTGTTTCCAGACAATGTTCATTACATTTTCTAATGGGTACTTCACCCTGGGAATTCAGCAGGAATGCTCCTCTTGTCCCTCTGTATGTGTGATCTCTGTCTAGAAGCCCAAACACTCTGGTTGGAAATAACACAAGTATCATCAGGATTTGATGGAAAAGTCTCTTCAGAAAAGCTTTTTGTTCACGTTGAATTCTCCTGCTGCAGAAGTTTCCTTTGTGCAGAATAAAAACTGTCATCATTCATGTGCTAGTATTTAGATTAATAGCATGCTTCCCTTCTTCAGTCCCTGGGATGAGGATTCAGGATGCTGAAATATTAGATGTGCTGAAGTGTGGCAGTGGAGAAACTCATCAATTCAGAATGCTGGGAGAGAGGCGTTTTTAGTTGAGTAGAACATTCTGACTCGAACAGGGGATGCATCTCCAGCAGGCAGGAATAATACTTGAATGTTGGTAATGTTGAATGACCAAATGTCTCTCTTTCTAAATATAAGCAATTATTTTGGAAATGCTTGTGATGCTTTTCCAAAAGCCTGTTGTTTGCAGAAGCCACAGTAACGGCACAGTGACTTGGTGCTCTGTATGATTGCTTGTTCTTTGCATGGAAAAAGTTAAAACCCATCACCTGGTTTTCATATTTCTAGTTTGTAGATTCCTGTTTGATCTATAACATGATACAGTGTCTCATTAATGAGTGACTTTTCTTCAGAAATGGTTCTTTTACATTTTTAGATCCATTCTTTAAAAAGAGGGAATGTTTGCTGAGTTTTAGAAACAGAGAATTGCTTTATTTTGCAAATTCTGTGGTTTTGAATTTGCTCTCTCCGGAACTGACATCTCAGTTCTGGTTTTTTTTAAATACTCTTTCAAGCATATACCTAATTAAAGTTTTGAGCTTGCATCCTTTCTTCCTTTTCTGAAGGATGCAGATTCAGCCTCTTCCATGTGGTGGGTGTGGGTGGGAGAGGAGTGGTGGAAGTGTGAGTGGTTCTAGTGCAAATAGATTGAGAAGGCAGCAGGTGGAAGATTGGGAGACAAAGAGTTTGGGGTCTTCTGAAAGAGTCTCTGAGTAACCTGTGTGAGGCAAATAAGTTCATGCTTTGAAGAAAAGGCAGACAATTCAAAATGGTTTTAGATTAGATTAGATTGTGCTCTGAAATAAATGTAGCTATTTTTCCTTTTTTCCTCATTCATTCTTTGTTTTTGGCTTAAGTTTTACTTAGTATTTTTCTTATTGAAGCATTGATTTAGACTCTTCAGAATTCTCAGGGTCATCAGCAAAACAGCAATAAAGCTGTATTAGCAGGCATAACTACACTGATGCTGATTAACATGTTTTCTAAAAATACTTCAGGTCTTGTTTTTCCCTCCTCCCAAGGAATATTGGGTTCCATTTCATTTATTTAACTGTTGGACTCCTGGTTATTGGGATCAGGCACAGATCTGTTTCCGGGTATCTTAATGATGTAATCAGAATGTCAGGAACTTTTTCTGAAAACAAGCTGGAAAATCTGATTCCAATCCTGGTAAACACTGTGGAAAGGGAAATGGGTTTCAGTCATATCTGCAGTTTAGAAAGGAAAGAAGATGATGAGCTGATTGTAATTCTGAAATATTTTTGTTAAAGCTAAGGGATGGAACCCCATAGGGGTGACAGAGAAGGGGGAATATCTTTACACAAGGCCTGCTGGTATTTTCTGTGTTTTCTGTTCTCTTGTCATCTGCTGCAGGAGATTCATGCCTCCTGCATCTTCCAGAAGGTTTTGTATCACTGCTTGTATATGGAAAGTTGCATTAGTTTTGCAGAATGCTGCAGACTCACAGTTTTAATTGTTTCAAAAAGCAGCTGAACAAATTCAGGGAAGAAAAATCCATTAAAAGCAATTAAATACAAAGACATTTTGTTTGGTTTTAGAAACCTTTGAACCACAAATCACTGGAGGTTGGGATGGTATTCTTGCCAGGGGGAGGCTTAAACTAATGATAGAAAAGGGAATGAAGTTACACTTACATGTAACTGCAACAGCAACATTTTCAAAGTTCTTTACCAACGTCTTTACCTTTTGCACAGGAAGGATGATTTTCTGATTAAATGCATTCATTGGATGTTGTCTGGAGCAGAATTGCTGTGAAGCTATACAAGAATCAAGAATTTCAGTACATGATCTCTTCTCTACCCCTGAAATCCATAAAAACACAGTAATATAAATTAAATTATCCATCTGCTTCATAATGTAGCATTATAATCCTGTCTCAGAATCTGGGCAAACAGAGCCCTCTGTCTGAATCATGTAAGAAAAGCCTTGTCTTGAAGGCAGTTCATTTCAGTCTGGATGGGTGAAATTCAGAGGAATGCAAGCCTTTTTCTCTCCTAAACTTTTTTCCTGTGCATTGTTGTCAGACAGATTCCTTGGGAGTCTCTCCTGGATCACCATGGCTGTAATGCTGTCTTTTATAGAGAGAGAACCTGTAGGTTCTGCTTGCTGGAGGTTTTTCCTGACCTGGACTTTCATTAAAGAGCAAACTGAAGCAAACAGATGATGAATGTCACTTGAGAGGTCAAGACATAACCAGATGGGTGCTGTCACAGGAAGGCAACTTGTCTTAAACTGAGAATAAATATTAAGTGCTAGTTGGAAAAACAGTACAAAATGAAAATGGCTCTAAAGGAACACAACTGATATTTTTGGATTTTTTTATATGCTTCTGTTCAGCAATTTTCCTAATTCTGGTGTTTTGCTAGACATGCAGCTCCTAATTCCTGTGGCATCTTTCTGTGTTCCCTGTTAACTAACCTCCTGAACCTTGATTTTTTTCATCTTCCTCTGGAATTCTGGTTGTGTATTCTTAGTCTTACAGCCTGTACATACAAACTGGGAGATGTGTGTGTTTTGAGATGTTTTGGTGATTGAAGCTCAGGAGCGAGTGCCAGGGCTAGGACTTTATTACTTGTCTGGAACCCAGGGAATCACTGAGGTATTGGAGCAGTGTCTTGAAGCACCAATTTATTCTGTGGTGACTCATTGTTCTGGCTGTGAAAAGAAGGTGGTCGACAGTTTTGTAATCATTGGGAAGAATGTCCCAAATAATCTGCCTTGTCAACAAGGGATTACTCTGTCCTAAGTGGAAAAAAATTTCCTGTGCTGTGTCAGTCAAGTGTGAGATAAAAAACAATTCATTGGTCTGGGCTATCAAACCCAGCTAAATCCAGAAGCGTTGATTTTCTCCTGAAGCACTTTGGTAGATTTGGCTTCTAGAAACAGAGGTTGAAGGGTGGGGTGGCTGTCTCTAAGAAAGTCAGATCTTACAAAGCCACATTAAGGCAAAATCCTTAATACAGAAACTCCCACTTCACTTAAAGGTAAATAAGACAGGACTTAAACAAAGTTTAGTTTTTGGTAAACAAAGATTTCTCTTTGTTTACCAAAAAGAATCTGAATTTTAGGCCTGAAAAGTATTTGTTGGAGGCCAGACACATAGTAAAAACAGTTAAACGGGTTTAAAAGTGCTTGAGAGACATGGTGCATTATTAAGAGAAGCTAGAAGTAGAAAATGGTAGAATTGGATAAGTAATTACCACCTTAAAGAATTAATATGCCCTGGACTGCCTAAAATGCATCCTGAAGTGGATGTGTTTGAGTTTAAGAACAGGATCAAATGTAATCTTGAAAACATGTTAAAAGGGAGAGAGAAGTAGCACAGAACTTCTTATGCTTCTGCAAGACATCAAGCACAAATTGGACCTTCCAGAAAATGAATTTGTATTTTCTGCTTTGCCCTGATGTTGATCATAAAGGGACCTTTTTAGGCTCCCTGCCTGCCGTGTTCCCTATCAGAGCAGGCATTCGATGGCTGTGGTTTATCTCCCAAGGAATAAATCTGTTGTATTTTATGTTGGGAGTTCTTTCTAGCAGAGCAGTACTTAGGTATCTGTAATTCCCATAATCTTCCTGTGCTAGTACTTGTTTTCTGGTAGATTTGAGAGACAGATTTCTTCTTTAGTTAAGCAAAGTACTGTAAAGAGATTGTTAATTTCCAGGTAGGATGATTATGCATTCCCATTTTGAGAGCTGCCAAGTGACCACAAGGTGATGATCCCAGGTTTATGAAGCTACTCACATTGTCTTCATGGCCTGGAGCTCTCTTTCTGTGGGTGTGACTTTCTTCATCTTTGATATCTGGAGTTGAGAAGTGGTCCTGAAATTGCTTGATAATAAACATCTTGACTTTAGAAGAAAGCGTAAGAAAGCTGTGAAGTATTTTTTTTAAATTCTACTCTAAATAAGAAGGTAGATTCAGATTACACTGTAATCATATGTTCAGAAAAGATGGGGAAGAAAAACTCCATATTTTTGATCTAAGAAAATAAATGTAGATTGGTGTGTATTAGACAGTGTCACAGAATACTTGTAATATGGGGCTGGTATAATGATTTTAATGACTGGAAGTGAAAGTGAATATTTGTATTGTAAAATTGAAAATAAATTTTGTGTGTTGAATGGTACAGATTTAAAGTCCAGAAAAAGATTTTGGAGAATTATGATAAGAAATTCAGTTTCATATGGCATGTTGATATTTTTAAACAGTACTATTTGAAAGTATTTGTATCCACCGTCTCACAGCTCATGGTCTTGAGGGAACTGGCCTTAGGATCAGAAAGAGTATGAAGAAAAAGCTAAAAGCCCAAACAGTGTTTGGTTTAATTAAGAACAATATAGAAAGAAGCCTGTACTGGAAAGGATGGTCTTATATAAAGGATAAGTATAGTTCAGTGTGACATTTTTCTAGGATCCAGTCATCCTCCTCTCTAAAGCAGAAGAGAAGAATGAAATTTCAGTTAAATGATCAAAGCATATCCAAGAACTGTTTGCAGAGGAGACAGACAGGAGGGAGAGTGAATCTACACCTGCCATGTAGACAGGTTAGGAAGGGATTCTGCTAACTCTTGCACCTGTAAGGGGGTGTCCAGTCACACCAAGGAGCAGCAATTATAATGTGAAATTAATTTGTGGAACTCAGCAAGGTATCCTTAAATAAGAGCTCTCTGAGATTTGCAAAAGGACGTTGAATTAACAGAGGAGGAGAAAATCTTCATTTGATGGTGTCGAATAATTTGCCCTCTTCTTTCTCTCTTGTTTCTCCTGTTTCAGGCTGTCAGCTGAGTTTAGGAATAAACTGCCCCAGAGGAGAAGATTTTAAAGCTACCAATTTTGAGAGGTTTCTTACCTAGAATGGTGAGGTAGTAGTCAGAAGTGAAGAAACACTAGTGGATTTGAAAAATATTTCAGTTCCCAGTACAGGATGGTCATGGTGTTTCCATTTGCAGTTTGTCAGAGTTAATTTTTCAGAAATTAAACTGTTGACAGAAGTAATTAAGTGAAGTCAGGTACAGCAGCAGTGATGCAATGGTAAGAAGAGGGATTTGTGGGGAGGATGAGGAAACCTGAGCTGTGGATCAGAGGAGGAAAGAGCTGCAGTGCAGAATAAGCAGAGATAGGAAGGGCAAAAGAAGTGTCCTGCCATTTGGCTTGTTTGTATTTTTTCTTGGTTTGTTTTGCCTCTAGAAACCGATGGCTCTTAAACTCACTAGTCTATATATTTACAGAGGGGGCTGAAAATTTACTGAGGTACAGTTTTCTGTTAAGAAATGATGATTTGATGGAATTGAAATGCTCTGTGGGAATGGTTGGTGGGCTGCCCAGCTGCTTTGCTCTGCTCTTGGCTGCTGGCCATCCAGTCTGCTCCCCCAGCTGCCTGTCATGTGGGCCTGCTGCCTTGGCTCTTGGATCCCATTTTAAGTATTTGTACATTCTAACAAATAAAACAGCAAATCACCAATTAGAACACCAATTAGCCATCACTACTTAACCAACCACAGTCTTAATTGGACAGTCATTTCCAGTAATAATTGATTGATCCCTAACTGGCAACCATTAATCAATGATCTTGCATTTCAGTTCTTAGGACAAACCTTTAAAAATTGACATGTTCTTGTTTAAATTTTTGATATATTTGTAAGAATACATAAAATATATACCCCAAAATACGCTATTGAATAACACTTTAATCTTTTAGATGTTACTGATTAATGTAAAAATAAAGTCAAGATCAAAACAGCTAGTGAGGTTTTTTTTCTAAAGCTGATACTCAGAATTTTGTTCCAAATGTGGGATTATGTTCAGTTTGCAGTTAATAGAACAATCTGTTTTTATGGTGGAGCTAATGAAGCCTGGACAATGAGGAGCTGATGTCTGTTGTCCTTTCACACCTCCTGTCCTTCCTTCTCCCACTTAAGCACACACAGACTGAAACTCCTCTGGTTTTCCTAGTGAAGCATCCTGAATGACATCTTGTTTCCTACAGTATCTGTGAGCAGGAAAAGCACATGCTTGGTTTAAAGCTGTGCTACCGGGCTAAGTGTCTTTCTCCAAAGACAAGAGAGTAATTAAGCTCTATGTGCTTCCTGAAAGTTTGCCTTGGCTTGGGGGTTCTTTTTCCTACCCAACAGGTATTTTGAGTGACTTTCCTCCAGTTTTTCAACTTTGAGAAGTCTTGCTTTCTCTAAAACTCATTTGAAGGCAGCAAACAGGTTCAAGAGTTACTCAGCTGGAAAGAACAACATAAAAGCAGCAACAGCATTCTTAGGGGTCTTGGTTAAAAATTAACCTTTGGATTTTTCCATTAAGCAGAGGTCCAGATTCAGCTGGATTTTTGTTACTGCCCAGCATAATGTGGCTTAAGATAGGAGGGGAACAACCATAGAGAGTTTTGTCATGTAATTTTTGTGATTATTTTCCTTTAGTTTTTGCTGGTCTGTTCGTGTGTATTTGAATCTCTTTATAGTCAATCATGCTTTAGTACATTGAGCTTGTCCACTCCCATTTTCTACGGAGTGCCTGAGGTAGAGCAGCTGTGTAATTAATGATGGTGAGGCTTTTTTCCAACACTAGTGATTCTCCAGCAGTGAGAAACTGACAGGGAAATAATGGGGCTACTTGTCAACCCAGTGGGATTCCTATCCTTGCTGGAATGAGTTGGAAAAATGGTGAATCAAGGACAGAAAATTCCATGCTAGTAGCTCTACTTCATAAAATGTTTTGAAGATGATGAATGTAAATGGTGATGATCACTTGCCGTATGAAAGGGAATAAAACATTTCAATAAACTATCCAGATGTCATAGTCCAAAAAAGATGTTTCAGAAATGCTTGTGTGTACACATGAGCCAGCATTAGTTTCTGTATTTTGAAAACATTAGTGAGGAGATGTAATAGTTTTTGTGAGATGTAATAGTTTTTGTGAGGTCAGTATATCTAGATGGGAAAGAGGAAAGCTAAATCCTTTAGTTAGTACGAAATAAGAGCAGTACCCACCAAAGAAAAGCAGAGGTTGAGACCTGCTCAGTGTTTAATTTGCTTTTGCTGATCAATATTTGGGCCTCACCTCAAGGGCATTAGCAAAATAAGGAAGTGCCTACAGGGCAGCATGATGGAGGGAATCTCCCTTCTTCGGTCCATATCTGGTTTTGATAATAACTTTCTCCAAGCCCAAGAACAGTTCATCCTGACATGAGGGAAGTTGTGTAAAGGGAAGAGGAATTCTGCATGGATGAACAAGATGCTCCTGAAAGAACTCAAGCATAAAAAAGAGGCATACGGGAGGCAGAAACAAGAATAGGTGACTCTGCAGAAATATAGAGATCATCCAAGCATCCAGAGATCCCATAAGGAATGCCAAATCTCACAGGGAGATGAATTTGGTGAGGGACGTGAAGACAACAAGAGAGCTTCTGCAAGTGTACCAGCAGCAAAAGGAAGATGAAAGAATATGCAGGCCTGCTTCTAAATAAGGCAAATGATAAAGGATATGGGAAACACTGAGGTACTTCATATTAGCACCTTAAGGGCTTTAGTGGTAGGACTCACCTTCAAGACCCTTGAGACCAGTTGGCAGGTCTGGACCCAGGAAGATTTGCACTTAAAAGATGATCAAATTTGGGAACATTTAAAAAAAATATCTACAAGTCTGTGGGACCTACTGGGATACATCAGTGAGTGCTGAGGGAGCTCATCTCTGTTACTGTGAGACTACTCTCAATTATCCTATTAAGGTCATGGTGGTGGGGAAGGTTCCTGAGGCCTGAAATAAAGGGAATTTCACTCCTGCCCTCAAGAATGACAAGAAGGAAGATCCTGGGAGCTACAGGCCAGTCAGCTTCACCTCCATCCTTGCAAAGGTGGTAGAACAAATTATCCTGAAAACTGTTTCCAGCACATTCCGGGCAGGCAAGTCACTGGAAGTAATCACCATGAATTTATGAAGGTGAAATAATGCTTGATGAACCTGATAGCTGTCTGCAACACAGTGAATGACTTGGTGGAGGGGATGAGAGCCACAGATACTGTTTGTGTTTATTTTAGTAAGGCTTTCCACACTGTCTCCTGTAATATGCTCACAAACTGATGAAATACAGACTAGATAGGTGGTCAGTGTGGTAGATGGAAAACTGGCTCACCCGGGCTCAGAGGATTGTGATCAGCATCTGTCGTGGTCAAACCCCAGATGGCAACTTCAGTACCACACAGCCTCTTGCTCACTCCTTTACCCCTGGTGGGAAGGGAAGAAGAATTGGGGAAAAAAACAAAGGGTAAATGTAGGCTGAGATAAAAACAGTTTATTTAAAGTGAAACAAATTAAACCACAGTAATACTGTAATGGTAAGATTAACAATAATGATGATTTTAACAAAAAAGAGAGAAAGGAAAACCCAAGAAAAACAAGCACTGAACAATACAATTGCTCACCGTGCACTGAGCAGTCTGAGCAGTGACTGACCCCTCCTGGGCAGCCCCTCTGTGTTTATATACTGGACATGGCTTTGTGTGGGTGGCATATCCCTGTGCCCAGTTTAGATCAGCTGTCCCAAGCCTTCTGCCTCCCTGAGACATGGAAAAGTCTTGACTTAGGGTGAGCACCATTCTGTAACAACTGAAACATCTGTGTGTTTACGTTATTCCCATCCTAAATCCAGAGCACAGCGCTGCAGCAGCTGCTAAGAAGAAAATGAACTCTACTCCAGCCAAAATCAGGGCATATCACAAAGTCCAGCTGGAGGCCAGCCATTAGTGGTTTGCCCCATGGGTTGAGAGTGGGACCAGTGCTCTTTAGCACCTTGGGTTAATGACCTGTGTTACAGGGTAGAGTGCACCTTCAGCAGGGCTACAGACAGTACCAAACTGGGGAGAGGTGACACAGCTGTGCTGCTGTTCAGAGGGAGCTGAACAGCCCCCAGGAGCCTCCTGGTGTTTGACAGAGGCCAAGTCCTTTGTCTCTGGAGGAACAACCCAGTGCACCAGCCCAGGCTGGAGAGCAGCTTTGCAGGAAAGGCCCTGGGGGTCCTGGTACATGAGGTGACCACAGCAAAGGCAGCCAGTGGCATCCTGGGCTGCATAAGGAAGAGCATGGGCACCAAGTTGAGGGATGGTTTTCCCTCTCTGCTGAGCCTTGGTGAGCTGCATGCAGAGTTCTGGGTCCGGTGCTGGGCTCCCAAGTAGGATAGAGTGGGGAGATAGTGGAGCAAGTCCAGTAAAGGGCCATGAGGCTGTGTAAAGGCACAGAACATCTCTCATGCAGGGACTGGAGGCTGAGAGAGCTGGGTTTGTCCAGCCTGGAGAAGGCTCAGGGGTGTCTTATCCAGATTTACAAATAAACAAAGCTGGAATCTTCTTCGTGTTGCCTTGTCAAAGAAGGAAAAGCAGCGGGCACAAATAGAAAACACAAAAGTCCTATTAAACACATGAAAATGTATTTATTTGTTTATTTGTGAAGGTGTATGAGCAGTGGAAAAGGTTGCCTAGAGGATTTGTGGGGCCTGTATCCTTGGAGGCAGTCAAAATCCAATTGGACATCATCCTTGGAATGCTCTAGTTGTCCCTTCCTTGCAAAGAGGGTTGGACTAGGTGATCTCCAGAGAGGTGTCTCTTGTGCAAACATTTGATAAATTGCTTTAGTTACAAAGCATTCAGTGTCAAGTATGGCTTTCTGTTTGGAGCTGGGGGGAGTGTTTTTTCATGAAGTCATGTATCATACAAAATAAATTAGAAGCTTTGTGATGGTTAACAGCATTCAGGGAATCTGTAGGGAGAGTATTATATTTGGTTAGATGAATCATCTGTATAAAATGTCTGTCAAGGTGAATTTAATCCTTTGTGTGTTGCACAACACCTTTGCTCACTTGATTCATGTCAGAAAAAATCTCTTTCCTGTTAAAATACTTAAATTATTGAGAATATTTGTACCAAGTGAAAAGTGAAGATGTTTACATCAAGTGAAATATTTTAAGTCAGATGTCCATAGCAACGATCACAATTTAGACATTGCCTGGCTGTTCATGTGAAAAACTTGGAAGTACACTGGTTGATCAGAATTCCCTTTTGCCAATGAACCTGGGTTAATTTATGGATAAAGAAATACATGGTTTGCAAAACTGCATAGATTCCATCATCAGTGAAGATTTGAGTTTAGTTACTGTTATTTTGTCAGCTTGTCATTTTCACAGGGCAGTACTCCCTACAAAGTAGTTGTAACACGGTGTGTTATTCAGGAGGGTTTGAAATAATGAATGTCTGTTGAATTGATTACAGTTTGTGGGTTTCAGTAATTTTCCAGTAGTCTTGTCTTGAGGTACCTGTCCTTCCCTGTGTGTCAAGAAGCTTTTGTTTACAGATAGTGCTGGAAAACCACTTGGAGGATAACAAGGCTCCCACTTCAGCTTGTGCACACAGGTCTTGCATGTGTGTTTGTCCATGAGTAAAAATGTGGGGACAGCAGTGTTTCAGTGGGGCAGCTGTGTTCCCAAGAAGTTGAAAGAGTAATTTTCATTCAGAAGGGAGCTGCAGGGAATGTGAAAATACAGCGCTGCTGGGAAATTGCAAAGGGTAAATGTACTGTCTTTTTCTAAAGAGGAGATAGATAGGATGGCAAAGACAGCATAGTAATTTCAGAGATAGGTACTACTTACAAAGGGAAAAAAACCCTCACAATCTGTAGATGGTGTGGAATTTTTATTTGATTTCTATTTGTTTTTAATTTGGCTTAATTTCTAGTAAGAATTTTTCTGTCATATGAAGAAAAGTAGTTTTTATGAATTAAGAAAGATGGATTTCTTCTGGAATTAGGAGGTGTGTTTTGGCAATATTTACTCTCAGAAAATATCTTCAACAAAATGAGGAGTTACTTCATAGCTATTTAACAAGATATTACATATGACAGAATATATTTGTCACAGGAATAATGATTTTTATATTTCAATTGTTTTCACATGGCTACTGGGATGTAGACACACACCCAGTAACAAATTTTGGAACATTGTGAGTATTGCTGAAGAAACAGAGTTATGCAGACATGTTAGAGATAGCTGTATTTAAAAATCCTGTATAAGTGTGATGATTTTTCAGGTACTATAAAGCTTCCTGAAGATACTGAAGAAGACAAAACTAATGATCCTAATTTGTGATACATACAGAGATCTTAGTATTTTTTGCAGGTGATTGGAACTTGCAGCACATGTAGATAGGTAGCTCTCTTTTTCATGTTTGTACAAATCTAAACACATTTTATTTGAACACTCCCCTCTTTCTCCTGAGCATGTATAATCTTTCTGCTAGAGCCTGTCAGCTCCCAAAGGCCTGGAGCTGTTTATGCACAGGGGCCTAAGTGGAATTTTTTGTTTGGTACAAACTCTCTAGGGAGCTGTTACTATGTATTGAGTAGTGTCAGGAGGAAGAATTAGGCACCATAGTGTCAAAACTTCATCTTTCTTTTTTTTTCTTTTAATTTTAGTAAAGAAACATATTCACACGTTTAAGCAGAAAAACTGTTCTTTTGCTTTGAACAGGTGGCTGAGAGACTCTTGTGACCACAGGATGTGACATAAAATGTAAAACCTCATTTTTTCCTGGTTAGGTTTTCTGAGGAGCAGTGGCCACCTGCCCACGTGTGTCTTATGCAGCCTGGTGTGATGTGGGCTGGGCTCAGGGTTCCACTGGCTCTGGGGCAGCTCAGGAGGGGGCAGTCAGGCCCTGCTGGAGGCAATCTAAATATGTCATCAAAGACTTTTTGATTCCTAGTAGTAAACAAGTGAAAAGCAGTCACTGATATCTCATAAGGGTGCTGAATGTCACCTTTTTTCCATAGTTTTTTCTCAGGCTTCCACTAACCAACTACATGGGAACTTTTTTCTTCCTGTTTTAGTTGTTATATAGTATGGTGGGATACACTCTGATTTCTGTCCAAATATCAACTTCATAATTAAATGAAAGGTTTATTTTACCTACATCTGTCCCTTCTCCATAGAGTCACAAAGAATCACAGAATAGGCAGGGTTGGAGGGGCCTCTGGAGATCATCCAGTCCAACCTCCTGCCAAGGCAGGGCCACCCAGAGCAGGTGACACAGGAACGTGTCCAGGTGGGTCTGGAATGTCTCCAGAGAGGGAGACTCCACACCCTCCCTGAGGAGCTGTTCCAGAGTTCTGCCACCCTCCATGGAAAGAAGTTCTTCCTCATGTTGAGGTGAAACTTCTCATGTTTTAGTTTATGCCCATTGCTCCTTGTCCTGTTGCTGGGCACCATTGAAAAGAGGGCACCATCCTCTGGGCACCCACCTTGGAGATATTTATATCTATGGATAGAAGAACTGGTGCATTTGCCTGTGTGTGTCACTGGTTGAGGACCTGCATGAAAAAGGCTGGCAGGAGGCTGTGATGTTATCTCATGTTTTTATTCACCTTGTACTGACCCGTAGGTGTTGCTTTCTCTCAAGTGAAATATTTACGTGTGACTTTGAAGGTTTCAGTGATGTTTAGGAAGTCATTGTAGGTTTGATAGATATTTTGGTGGGAGCAGTGTAGGTTGAAAGGGCTTTTACTTGTGTACCAGTCTTTTACTTGTGCTAATGCTGTTGTTAATGGGGGTCTGCAAATGAACTTGCCTGGGAAACTGATTTTTTAAATCCTTTTAATCTAGATACTAATAATTCACATCACTTCTGGCATCCAGTTGACTGTAGTACTCTAAAGATGATTGTGTCAGCACAAATGAGAGAGGCAGTGCTAGGGAGTGTTTATGAACCAGCAGTGCTGGGAACTATGGCAAAACCAGTTCCTTTTCATTTTTAAATTGCAAGGACCTGGCTGGATGCTGCCTGGAGACTGCTTTGAGTTTTTAATGTCTTTTTCTACTCTTGACTCTCTAGATGTGCCCATCAAACAGATTTTCATTTGCAAGCATAACTTGTAAGTTAATTCCTGTGTTTATAAAACACCAATTTGGAACAGGGTCTCAACTGTGTGTGGCAGATAAGTGTGTTACTGGTGAAAAACATCTGGACCCAGATGTGGCAGCCACACATTGATAGAGCGAGTCCAGGATGGCTGTTTCTGATCTGAATGTGGGGGTGGCCACTTGCTGACCAGAACAGGTGAATTTTTGTGCCCCTGTATTTGTAGATAAATGTCACTGGTGGGCTGGGCTGATGTGCTTCTGTGGGCTGCACCCTTGCAAGGTGGAGAAAAAGGCTTTATGTGCACTTGGCCTGTAATGCCTTGAGAATAGAACACATGGAATGTTTGGGATCTGTTTCCATCTTCTGCTTCAAAGAGCCTGTAAACCAGTTATTTGAGTTTCGATAGAAGGCCTGTGAGATGGGTGGAGTCTTTCTCATTGCTGAATCTTTTTTTTCCCTTGATCACTTAAACAAGATGAAAAAGTCTTCAATGTGATTGTTCATACCAGATACCTAAAAAGATGTGTACAAATGCATTTTTGCCTTCTGAGTTACCTGTTGACAAAATGTGTATATCACACTCTTTTAGAAAATAAAATTGAAATGTTGCTCAGCATCAAATAGTGCATGTAAGTAGCAGAATGCACGATATCAACTTGACAATTTCCTTAAATTGCATAAGCATGGAAAATGGAAAGAGATATTTGAGCCATCTAGTGGTTGGTATGAAACATTTTAACGTTTTTTGATAGTTCATAGAAAATGTACATTATGTCAGCTTGGAAATAGCATTTCTGATTTATCTGTGTTTTGTAGCATGGCTGTAGAATGAAAAAAACCCAAGCATTCAGCTTCAGATTTGAGGCACGGTCTGTTTGGGTTTGTATTTTCTTTTCTCTCAAGATTCTAGTGCAAAGAGATATCTGATAACATAAAAATTAAATTAGACATTAGTAGCAAAGAATGCATTTTGCTAGCCGGAGATCTTCATGAATTTTTAGGGTTGTTAGAAAGTTCAAGGAAAGGATTGCAGTAAGATAATTTTGTTTTCTACTTCTCACTGAAGAACGTTTGGAGAGAAAAAGAGGCCTTTAAATTCTACCTCAACAGCTATTTATAGCAGGGACTAAACCACAGGAGTAATCTTTACTGGAACACAAGGAATGGTATTCTTTGGGAGAAACTTGTCAAAACTCATAGAGGAAACTGAAAAGTGATTTCTTAAGATAGGGTGTGTTCCTAGTAGACAGAATCTCAAAATTTTAAAAAGGACATTTTGAAGATGAAGATTTGGGTGATGATACACCTTGGTCCTGATCTGCATTAAGCTGTGGTGCCATTTCATGTTGGTTGTTGCCAGTAGGAACTTGACTGCATGTTGAACTTGATGGTATTCTGCAAAAATAGTGAACTTTTATGTGGATCTCACCTTGAATCCTTTGTGTGATGGTATTCTGCAAAATGAACTTTATGTGGATCTCACCTTGAATCCTTTGTGGGAAAGTACAGCCATACATTGGGACACTCTGATGTCTTCCAGCCCTTCTGAGTCCTGTCCATGTTCAAATGCAGTTTAAAATATACTTTTTAACCTTAGCTTCTTAAATATTAATAATATCAACAAACAGTTGATACATGGTGGTACACGTGGTTAGAGAGATAGTATTTCAGAACAGATAAATTCATGATCCCTACTGACATTTCAGAATTTGCCCCTTCGCATTTGAAGTGAAGTATCACAGGTACAAATATTAAATCTTGCCCTGTTTTTTATTGAGAAGAGAGTGGCAGCTTAAGATATTTTTAAGGTCAGTCTCAAATGACTTAAGGCCAAAGGACAATGAGAGAAAAATGGGAAAACCACACACAGAACAGTGATGGTTTGTTTGTAGTGCTGTGAGGACCATTTGAAAGCTTTATGTGAACTTGATACATAAATTACGTTTTGACAAATTGCTTGCATCTTGGTTCTGTTGTTGCCTTGCAAGTTGGTTGTTGTTAACCCTTAACCTCAAAATATCAGGGAGATTTTTCTGAATCTCTTTCTTGGACTGTGAATTCTAATAGATTTCATAAGAGGGAGTCAAATTCTTTGCGAATTGAAGAGTTTTTAGTTGTCTGGCACATTTTTGTTTGAATTTTGCAGTGTGCCGATGAAGGATTTTTCTGATCACTGTTGTTCTCAGTCTCTACAATGATCTGAACTTTGCTGAGATGTGAAATACCAGAGAGGACACTGGACAGTCCTATTAAGTTCTGTCTGAAAAATGAGCTGGCCTGAAGATAGTGAAGGCTCCTGGCAGGCTGTATTTTGTAGACTTCCATGTTGCATCCATGAAAATCTACCTTATTTCTGTATTTAAAATGACTTTTCAGTCGGGGCATTATGTGTGCTCAGCTTTTGAGCTTGCCTTCTTCCTGATCTTCCTGTTGCCAGAGCACACTTAGAACATGTAAAAAACACGGAGTATGCAATTGGAGATCTTTTATCTTTATGATGTCCATGTTGTGCTTTTGTTCCATTAAACAGGAATGTGGGTTTACGGTAGTAATAAAGTGTCCTCTTGTATTGTTTATGTACTTCCCTCTCCACTCCTCCTGTTAACTTCTTCCAGGGCTCTGATTGCTGTAGTGTCTGGTCATAGCACAGCATTTTCCTGGAAGCTGTCCATTGCTGAAGCTATGATCCAGCTGCATTCATGAAAGGATCTTTTGACATTTCCCCTGGTTTTAATTTGCATTTAGAAGATGCAAATGAGGGATAATGAAATTGTCATATTGGATCCTGTTTCTGATGAATGCTGCTCTTTGAATTGTCTTCTGGTTACCAGTTATTTTATAGGAAAAACTTGATTATAACTTTTATATTTGGATTGGGTTTAAGTCATAATTAGTATTGCTTTTATGGAACTCCTTAGAAATTTGACTTGTTAAAGAACTGCATACAAGTGGCAGAGAGATAATCTTGAAGTGCAGTCTTCAACAATTGAAATTGCAGCTGTTGTCCATGTGTCAGAGTTTTGGGATGCATACCTGGTCTTTCAGAATCAGAATTATATATGAGAAAGGCCTGAAAATGTGTCTTAGGCAGCATGTACAATGTCTCCTGTAAATAATGGAATTGTTCTGCTCCATAAAAAACGAATGTGCTGTAGCATAACTTTGCAAAAGAAAAAGCAATTTGTTTATTTCTCCTAATTTAGGAAATATGTAATAATTATTTGTGGAACTGGATAGTTAAGCATCCATTAAATATTGTTAGCAATTTCTCTTTAGAAGTAAGTCATAGTTTATATGAAAAGAAAACGGAGGGAAAATGGATTTCCAGAAGGGGAATGGTTTTTGTTGTTTTGCTTTGGTTTTTACCTTTTGCAGATAGGGGGATAGGAAATAGAAATTGGATTTATGGTGAAGAAATACGATTGTTGTAGGTTTGAAGTTGATGGTCTGTATATTTTGGTATTCAGAAAAGTGAAATCTCCTTAAGCATATTTTCAGATGCATTTAATTAGTGTTCTACATTAGATACTGAAATTAGAGTGTGTAGCTTTGTTGTCTTTTATGTGAGTATAAATTATTGTGACTACAAAATGCTGCTTGGTCATAAACTATTTTATTTTCATTATATTAAATTGCCAAAGATTTCTACTCCATCATTTCCTTCCCTGCTGTTGAACAAATAGAACAGAGCACATCAGTTTCTCTGATGTAGAAGTACTTGAATATTGTAGTTACTCTTCTACCAAAATAGCCCTTTTTTTTTTGTGACCATGGAGAGCCACTGGTTGTTTTTTTTTAGTGTCTGCCTATCTTTTCCTTGCTTCTTTTGGGCTCTTCCTGTTCAAGGCAGATTTTAAATATATTTGTCTTATAATGGAAATAGAATATCAAAAGATGGATAAAATACTGGAAACTCACTCTTATCTGGGTTTTAAACATTGTTTCTTTCCTTTACAGAATGCTGCCTTTTTATATGGCCTTGGTTTGGTCTACTTCCATTACAATGCCTTTCAATGGTAAGTTGGAATAAGCTGACAGTGTCAGTATTGTGTGGTGTCCCATCAATGTGTGATTATTTCACCCTCAGTTCAGTGTGAATGTAAAACAGTTTAATTTTGATTTTATTACAGATATGATGTTTGCAGGTGTTACTGTCCTGGGTCAGTATCTGTCTTACTGTAACTGGGGGCAGCCACAACAGTTCCATGAACAGGAAAGCACTTCAGGAGAAGAATTTGTGCTCCCTTTAACATGATTCAGCTGGGGGTGGAGCAGAATGACTCGACAGGCTTTTGGGAATTGTTGTCATTGAGAATCTGTAGCCTGAGTTTGTTGGAAAGCCTGTTATAAAAAGCCTTCTTGGAAGAGAGGTGGTAAATGGAGCTTGTTTTCATTTTGCTTGGTAGGCAGAAATTTTGATAGAGCTGCATTAGGTGAGGGGTTTGGATGTGAGAAACAATAAGCTCAGATGGAATCAGTGTTTCAATCTGATGTAAAAACTCAGGGTTAAAGGAGTTTTAATTTCTGTCAGGGCTTTGAGACCTGAGCGGGCTTTTGCTGAGGGCGGGGGGAGGGTTGGGTTTCAGTTGGGATTTTGGTTTTACTTTATCAATGATGACAGTGGTGAATGGAATTGGCTCAATCACTGGGGTTCTGTTGAATGGCCCTCAGACTTCTATTGGTGTTTAATCCTGTGGAAACAGAGTTAATTCGTGGGGAAAAAGTCAGAAAGGTGCAGTGTTTAGGTCGATGGGTTTTTACACTCAGTGTGGAGACTGTTAGTACAGAAGGTGTGACTTCACTACGTGATTGCTAAAAGTTCCACTGTTTTACTAAGCTAAGCATGATTGCAATGAGTGACCACTGAACTGATGGTTGGGAACAATGAAGCAGGATTTCTCCCCCCACCTCTCCTTAAATTGTTCCTAAGAAAAAATATTTATATTTACCTCGGGATAATGTACATAAACTTTTGTTCTTCAAATTAAAATAGGTTGGTTAAATCATGAGCTCAAAACATAGATTATTTTATCTTGCAGCTTACTGCCTTCTTTGTTGATAGTGGTGAAATGAATGCCATTCATTTGTTGTATTGTACAAGGCATGCAATTCTGTTGCATTCTAATTAACAAGAGAAGAGTAGAAAAATTTTCAGAAAGCTTGAGAATCTGCTGTTTTAAGATTGTGATGAGACTTGGTTGAATTTTACCAAGTTTCAGAACATTCTAGTTGTTAGGCAGTCTTGTCTTCATCATTTAGCATTCAAAAGTATTTTGTGCACCATTTCTTACAAGTTGTATCGTGTTACAGTTTGCACTGTGAAAATGGTTGATAAACTGTAAGATAAATAAGACAAAGCAGTTAGATTTAGAGTAATTAATTTTTTTAAAAGCCACCTGTTCAACATTTGCCATCATTGGATCATGTTTAGTGTTTCTAAATCAGAGCTTTGAATTAATTAAGATTTTTCTTCACTTGCTGACAACACAAGTGTAAGCTGATGTCCTAACTTACAGAGCTGCACATAGAGCTTATATTAAGGTTGAGTAGAATAATTGTATTTTCCATTTCATTCATACAACAAAGTTGTGTATAGTGTGGTGCTACGGACATTTTGTATCAGTATTGGGTAGAGTTTTTAAAGGAAGAAAATCCAGTGTAGGTAAAATCGTACACTTTTTTGTGCAGTTCTGATTTTTAATCCCTTTGACTGCCTTTCTTCCCCCTTCTCTGATTTCTTGGGGACAAGAGCAGAGGGATATGGGGTTATTGGTGTTCAGGTGTGACGAAACCACAATAGACTTAGAGATGTTAGCAAGTCATTTACAATAGGTGTTCTTTGAAGACCTTAATCCTCCACAGAACTCTCAGAGATTGCCAGGAGAGTCCTCTTTTAGAGTGAAACGCTAATCTGTCTTCCTGCTGCATTTATTCCATCTGTTTGTGCTCATAGAGGACATGGATCTCGATATTTCTAGCAGGCAGAGGAGACCTCAAGACTGTTTAAAGAGGTTTATTTATTCTGATTCATCCATGAACTGTTTTTTTTTTAACACCATTGCTTCAAATATTCTTTTAACAAGAAGGAAGTACGTAGTCCTCCTGAAAGGAAGGGGTGAGAAGTACTTGAGGTTTTTTCATTTCTCATATAAACAGGGATAATAAAAAAGGCAGGTGGGAATAAGATCAGCTTTAGAATTATTATTCATATATTTTATATTATTTTTAAAGTTTTCCAGCTTTAATAAAAGGATGTGTTGGATTGGCTCCAAGATGCATAATGCAGTTCACTGTAATTCAATATTGTACATATTTTTGTATACTAGAGCAGCACTGCAGCATTATCTTAAGTACAGATCTTAGCTGGTACATCATTTTATGTTGGTGATTCTGTTTCACTGTTCATGTAAGAATTGAAAGTCCTCAACATAGATATGAATGTTGTAATAGTGTGATCAGAGCAAACCTATTTCACACAATTATTACGGTAAGATGTACCATAAGGTATTATTTCCATAAATTGAATCAAGTACAGTAGAACACCTCTTAAAGGATGTGAAATTTTGACACTCCCTTCTTTTACACCATTTATCTTCAAGTAGTAAGTGGTTGTTTCATTTTTACTGTTGTTTCCCTGTTTCTCACGTAGAGTAGAAAACCAGTAGAATGAGATATTCACATAACTTTAATAATTTCTTGCCCTCCCTAGTTGTGTTTTAGATTGAACATTATTAAAAAATTTCAACACTTTGTCCAAAGTTACCCTTCATTTCTGTGAAATAACCAGCACCTAGGTGTAGTGGCTTGGATACCTAATTTTTTCTCCACTTCAGTGAGGCTTCTGAGCCTGATGGGTTTATCATCTGCTGATTTCACTGGCGTCCATCAAGACGAAAAGATGGAGCCCAGGCTCTGACATTGTGTCCTAAAATGGATCATTCCCTTTGGATCCAGTGTACTTAGTAACTGTGGTGCCCCAAGGCCAGCCTGCAGTGCCTTCAGTGACCTTGCAAATTGCTGGACAAGGTCTGTGAGAAAGGCTCTGGATTCCTCAGAAACACCTGACAGGAGACTGAGATCAGTCACCCTTACTGCCCCATTTGGGCTCTTTGCCCTGAGGCTCCTCAGTTTAGGGATTCCTTACCAGCTGTAGAAGTTGAGTTTTATGGAAAGCTCAGTCCATCAGCACTGACCCTGGAAAAAGCCAAAGACCTGCAAGAGATGATCCAGACCTTTTTCCTCACTTCTGTCATGACTAAAGACTGCTGTGGAAAACCAGTCATTCCTGAGTGGAACTCCCTGACCCCTCTACTCCCTGATCCTTCCCAAAGCAGAAGCACTGTCATCATCTATTAAATATCTAGATATAAAGAGATCTAAAACCACCATCTCTGCTTCTGACTGGATTCCTCCACACAGAAAGTCAAGTATGTGGTGGGGTGTGTAGGAATGCACACTGCCAAGTGGAGACCTTTAAGAATTTAAACATACAGTCTGTAAATGCTGCTTTGTCAAGTATTTCTCAGGTTTCAGGAGCCAGGTCTATTATATGTTTTTTCAGGTGTATAAAATATACATGTAGAGTACACATGCTCGTAGCAATTAACCAGTAACCAAGTTAGCAGTTAAGTCTCTTTCATTATCTTGCTGTGAATTCATAGCAAACTGCTCTTGGATTGATGAAAACTCTGCTAATGCTATGAAAAAAACTACTCCCAGCTACTGTTGTAGAGAAATGTTTAAAGACTGTGCTGCTCAAAATATTTTGCCATTCAGCCGTTGCAGTCCTCTGGACAGAAGAGTTGTAGCTACAACTGTAAAAGTGTTTCATAAACTGCAGTGTCCTGACTACTGCTGTGTATGTACATTTTCTTTATGTTCAAACTATGATTATGAGTTTCAAATAGAAATTTGTCCATGATAGCCTCACATCAGTTTCATTAGTAAGGCTGTGAAATGATGTGAGGTTTAGAATAGGTGGTCAAAAAATTGAAAGAGGGTAAGAATAAAAAAAAAAAAAAAAGGAAGTTGCACTCCAACTGCATCAAGTGACATATTAGAATAATGTTAGGTTCTTTTATTTTGTACGCTCACTCTGATTTTCATGGGTTTTGTTTGAAATGTACAAAAGTGATAACTTCTGAATAGTTAAATTGATGCTCTTTTATTACATTTTTTTGCCTAGTACAAAGCTGATTTTATTCACAGCCTATTCAAGCAAAACCATCCAATAAAAGTCTTATGAGAGTTCACTAAATGTTTAATATAATCATCTATTAATTATTATTCACCTGGTTTCTTCACTTTCATAATGGTAGGCATTGTTGTATAGATTAGTGGGTGGGACAATAGCTGCAGTATTGATTCTGGTAGGCTTGATTTGGAGATGTCATTTTTATTTTTCCTGAGTTGCTGTAGCAGTGCTGTGTAAAATGAAAGTCCAGAGATGCTTTTCGTTCTCTGTTTTCCAGTGTCTGTTTTCCAGTCCTGCTTTCCCATTTTGTTAAGTATTGGAATAGCCTTTCCTGCCTGTTAAGAGAGATGCCCTCATTTTTGGAGAAAATACTTTTTAAATGTCACTAAATTCTAGTAGACAATTCTAGTAGATTCAGCCTGCATTGTGTCTCACCACGCAGGTGTCAGTATCATCAGAGAACAAAAGGAAAGTCATCTCTTGCTGAATTCAGATGACTGTGATTTATTTCCTCAGTTTGAGAGCTCCTGGCCTTTATTTCATAATTTTTCCTTTGGACTGCTGTATGTTTAGTCTGCTGAAGGAGTGAGATGAGAAGTTCTGTCTGTGCATGAGGGGCAGTTAATTAGTGGAGGAGACTCCCAATCAACTTGAGGAAGGCTCTGTGCCATCACCCCTGAAGGAAGCTGTTGGACTCATCCAGCTGTTGGGTTGTATCTGCACTTCTGGTTTTGGTCAAGCCATAGAAGAGCTTTGAGGGAAAACATCTGGATTACTTGGATGCCTTGGATCCTCCAGACACACATATTTCTGGTTGTAGGCTTGGACAGAGAACAGAAATGGGATTAGAGATGTTTGAGAGTAAACAAAGATCTGTACAAGAATCAAGTGACTCCTGCTGTGTCTGGAAGGCCCAACTCTGGAATGGGTGTCAGTGCTGCTGCAGATGTTCTCCTGTTTGATAGAAAGGGAGTGAGTCTGGAGCTCTGGGCATGGCAGTGGAAAACAGGCAGAGGCTTTTGCTGTAGTCCATGTTCTTGATGTGTCCTGTAATTGTGAGCACGTTGCTATTTTGTTTAAATGTTTCCTGCAGGCAAAATTACATCAATATTAATTTAGCTGTGATGTAAAATTGCTTGTCTGTCTGTAAGAGTTAATAAGTAAATGTCTTCTCAGGGCTTGAGTATTTTATTCTATAAAAATTCTACTGAGTATTTAAATGAGGTTGTAGTTATTGAATTAGACATGAGTACCTACCACTGGTAAAAAACATTGAAAATGCTCTTTCAGATCACTTCATTGGGGAAATTGTGATGATCCCCCTTTTCACAGTAGTGGAAGTAGTTTCTATTTTTTATTATTCATGCTTGTCATCCTGGAAAGACTACAAATTGTAAAACCAATCTGGAATTAACACTAGATTTAAGTAGAAGGTAAAATATAATTTTCAGTTAGTTTAGTCTGTGCAGAGGTAAACCTTACTCAAAGCTTGGAGAGGGGCTCTCGGTAGCCAGCAGCTTCTGAGCCAAATGTGACACAGTCTTTCATGTTGTCTACTGATGGTAATTTATGGGTTTTTAAGTGTTGTGCTCCTCTGAAAGACAGGGGTAGGCAGCATTCTTGATTTTTTGAATGAAGGACAGTATACATTCAAACTAAATTTGAAAACTGTCCTGGAAAGATTTTTATTATGCTTGTGGCTTTGTTTTACTCCATTGCTCAACAGGGGCAATGATTAATATTTCCTGTTCAGTAAGCAAGAGACTCCAGAAATATTTTTGTTGCACTCAGGTTCTCTTAAACTTGTTTAGAAATCCACTTATTGATCTTTTCAATGGGGACATGACATAGGGGAAATATGGAAATATTGTTTTCTGACCAAGTAAGGGATGGCTAAATGAGGAACATGAATTTTACAGAGTGTTAGCCTGGTCACACTCTGGGATGTGCTATAGAACTGCTGTGTCTTTATTCCTGGTTTTTGTCTCCCCTTTGACTGGAATTATAGACAGTGGTTTTCTTCCTTTTTGGGATTTAAGATACTGTCTTTGAACAAGATACAGGTAATGGATTTTAAATACCAGCGGCTAACATGCCTAGTGCCCATACTAGAGTACAAGAAATGCAAATACACAATAATAGAATCTATCTTCTGGCATAGCAAGAGCCTGCCTTAAAATAGGTGCTGATCTTTAGTGATCAGCCCAGTCTTTGGCCTTTCAGTTTGATCACTGATTTTGTAGATGATGAAGATGAGCACACTGTTATGAGACAAGGATCTTTGTTTGTTACGAATTCAGTGTAGATATGAGGTGTGTGATTCACCACCACCATCAGATTTCAGGGAAATTTATATGAGATGTGAGAGAGCTTAGCTCTGGTGCAGATTTGTCCCTTCAGCGCTTCACTCGCTCATTTTCCCTGTGCTGGTAGAAAAGTAGGGTACTGGGTAAGGAGAGCCTTCCTGAAGGATTGTAATAGAGGAAGCTTCAGTTCCATGATAAAAATTTAATACTTTTTTTAAGCCTATCTGCTCCCAAGTTCTTTTTAAAGATGTCAGATAATGCTTCAGGTATATACAGTTGCATTGTCTAGAGGAAGTTCTGTGCCATTGGTTTGCTTTGTCATCAATGAGAAAAAACCTGTAAGAATTTTAGAGCAGAAGTGTTTTTGCTGAAGGATTCAAAAATGATAATTTATGTGTCTTGTGAGTAAAAAAGTCTGTGAAATATATTTGTTGAGTTTTGCATTGCATCTGCTAACTAACCTTTTGTCCTTATAAATAATACTGCACTTGGAGAGTAGGAATTAAATCAATGTGCCTAAAGAGAGTGATTTTAAGCACTGTAGTTAATCCCTGTCCCATGTCCCTGTGCTGCTCCACAGTGGGTCCAGTTCTCTACACAGACTGCTCTGTCACCTGCCCACTTGGCATCGACCTGTGGGGTTTCCTGGGACAGCAGAGGGATTGTGTTCTCTGGCTTGTGAGCTCAAATCCGCCCTGACTGAGGCTGCTTCTGATTTCTCTTGTTGTGTGACCAGTGGTGGATGGGAAGGGATTTTGTTTCAATCTGTCACTGGGTTTCAGGCAACAATGAGACTTAGCTTCTTTCTTAATTCCTCTGTGACTTTTGTTCTGTTATCTTTTAGTTGCATTTCAGCTGTCCTAGTTTTATGCAGGGGCCTGAGAGGCAAAACAGTCCTGTTTAGTCACTTTTTTCTGCTCCAAGATGGAGTTGTTAGATGGCATTTCTGTTTTATCTGGTATGGTGCCATCATGAGCAGGGACAAGTGAGAGAGGATTTGAAGGTAAGGAAATAGAATCAGAGCCATCTTCACGTATCATGGGAATATGAAAGGAAGGTTACTGTGTGAAGAGGTGGCAGGCTTTTTATGTCTGCATTCAGAAGTAGTGGAGCAACTGGTATTATTTGAGTCCTTGCATGGCACTGGTGCCAGGAAAGGGAGAAGAAAGGGGAAAAAGCAGCAGGTAGGTGCAGTGGGAGGAGATGTGTGTGGTCTCTCCAATGTGTGTTCAGCTGCTGCCTGGGGGTCTGCACTACTGGAATCAAAAGCAACCTGGCTGTTGTAAGTGAACTTGCACTAATTTTGTAACTAATTTGTGAGTCATCCTCTCTGAAATATCAGATATGTTGGTGTATTTCATGCAGCAAATTAGTTTCTCTAAATTAATAGAAAAGATTAGACTTTCAAATACATGAAGATAATCTGGAGTTCAAGATTACCCAGTCCTTGAAGAATCAAAAGCCATGCACCAAAAGCGTTACATGTAAACCATTATTTTGGTATGTTCTTCTGTAACAATACTTTCTGATCCACTTTGTTAGCCATATAAAAAACATTGATTATAGAGTAATACTTTGGTAAAAAATAATCTTTTGAATCTGTGTTTTCCTTTCAGGGCAATTAAAGCATTTCAGGAGGCGCTTTATGTTGATCCCAGCTTTTGTCGAGCCAAGGAAATTCATTTGCGACTTGGGCTTATGTTCAAAGTGAACACAGACTATGAGTCTAGTTTAAAGGTAGGTTGAAGTCCTTTCAAATTGAATTAACATTTCTTAAAAGTCGTGTGTTGCATCTTAAAGCTGCAAGGAATGCATAAGCACAGAACAGTCACAGACCACCTGCTACAGAAATTGAAGTGCTTTAATGTGAAGTATCTCAGTCTAAACAGGAGGATAGGTTTGAGGTGTGTGAGGTGCTACACTCCAGATGAAAAATTGGGTGTAGGGCTCTTGTTAAAATAGTGAACTTTGGGGGAGACTGAGGTTGTACTGAAAGATCAGGGAAAAAAAAATAGCAGCTTGGATTATTTGATTTTTTTATTTTTGTATTTCTTTTTTTTCCCTTAGTTTCTCTGTTGTAAGCTGGAAGTTCTTGGAATTAGTGTACTAGAAAGTTTTTATGCAAAATGATCTCTTTTTTAATATAATTGTTACTTTTATAGCAGTTAATTATTCTTTCATTTCCTGGCTTGAGAGTCATCTTCTAAGGCAACAGTTTCTGGCTAATCAATTGGAAGTGGTTTATGGTAACACATCACTTTGTTTCTTTTGTACTTTTTCAAATTCCTTACTATTTACGTTCTTTTCTGGTCTCTGATTGTAATCTGTCATTTTATCTCCCTCCATTCAGCACATTTGCCCATGTTTTTCCTCTTTCCATTTTCTACTTTACCCACATGTCCTTTCCTTCCTGGCCTCTAAATTTAGGTGTTACGTGTCTTGAAAAAGGAAGTGTTCTTTTAATGGAGTTTCGTGTGGTGGGAAATCCACCTGCAGGGCTGAGAATTTTGTAATTAAGTGTAATTTACAAACACATTTCTGCATATTAATCTTTCCTAAAAATTACTGAAAACAATAAGTGTTTTGTTTTCAAGAATCTTATGGCTTCCTTTTCTTGGTGGATTGTTTTCTTGGGTTCTTAGAATCTTATTGTCCAAGATTTGAAAGAGTAGAGTGTTGCTCTCAATTTTTCCTCTCAGTTTTTGTGATAGAGGGAAGCAGTTCTCTCCCCAGGCTTCCCTTTTCATCCAGAGCCCAAGGTTTCACCTACAGAGATTGGTGGAGTTGGAAATTGTGCAGAGGAGTAGAAAAGGTTCCCTGCAATGAATGGTGAAAGAGAGCAAGGAGAGATAGAGGTTGAGAAGGGTGATGATGTGTGAGCTTGAGTGATCCTATTTCCTTACACTTTGGCACAGATTTGATATGTTGTGATATATATAGGATAAAAGAAGTGCTGAAGTACATTTTGGTTTTATTTTTAAAGAAGCTGGGAGAAAAGATTAAATTTACAAGGAGATGGTCATCTTCTAATCAAATATTAGAAGAAACTCAATGATTTCAAAGGGTCTTTTCTAACCTAGTTGATGATACTATTTTAATTTTTGATATAAATTAATCAAGAAATAGATAATCTTCTGCTGTGCCATAAAATTTGCAATTCTGTCAGTGAATCAGGTGTTTAAATAAATATTATGATAACTCAATCTAAATAATTTTTTTGTGTTTGATGTTCACAATTTTGCAAAACAAGTCAGTCACTTACCATGAGGATTTTGAGTATACCAAACTTCAAGTTTTCAAAACACCAACTACAAATGGGAAAAACACCAAAGTAGTATTTGGAAAACAGAAAGAAATTAATCTTTTTTAATGCAAAATTATCATGAATCCATTGCTTTTGTGTGGCATGTGGTTAAATCACTTAGGAAAACAAATGGCCACAAACAAAGCAGGTTACCCTGGGGCAGAGGGATGGTCTTCAGAGGATGGTGAAATGAACATGATGGGTGTTTGCATTAAAGATGATTCCATGTTTTTCTTAAAGCAATACAACTGCAGCTTGCTCCTAAAAGTTTGTCTCATTTTCCACTTCACAGTCCTGATTGCCTCATTCAGCACTCAGCCACATTGAATCAAGTAATTTTTCTTTTTTTTTTTGCTTTTCCCCATTTGCAGACTGAGGTGGATCAGAAGTCTGAGCCAGCTCAGCTTGAGATTGTCCAGTTGGTACATCCAGTGCAAGGTTGATGGCATAGGAAGGAGGGGACAGAGCTGTCTTATCCTCTTCTGGTTCAAAATGTAATGAGAAACTGCTCTGGAATTACCAACTGAGACAGAAGCAGAGTTCCTGGTTTGCTTCCTTTGCTATGGAGGCTGCAATCCTTAGTAAAAAATGACAGTGAGGAACAAAAGAAAAGACCCAGTGCAACTTGGTCTTGAGCACTTTGAGTTGCTTCCAGTTCAGCTCAGCTGTGGATTTAAGGTCCAGTCCAAGGACTTAACTGCTTTGTTTGAAAACTAAGTGCTACTGATTGAAACTTAGCAGTTTAAACATCACAATGTGTCAGTTGAGGAGAAAACTAAGTAGGACAGGACTGTAGCTTCTTTAAAAGCCAGTCTTTAAAAAAAAAAAAACACCTTAAACCAGAAAGTGTGATGGGAATATGAGAGACAAGTCAGAAGATGTTTCCTTATTGAAGAGAATGAAGTGCTGGTGCACTGGTTATGCTCAAGCATGGGGAGAGTAAAATGGGGAAGGGATGTGAGGAAAGACTGTGAAGAGATGTTTTCACACAATGTCTGTCTCATTCTCTGAGACACAGAGTATCTCATATTTGAACAGAAGAAAGATAATAAACCCAAAGCAATGAAAAGACAGAGTTGTCTTGTTGTGCGTTTTTTGGTTTTGTGGACCTTTTTAAACAGATCCAGGATTTTAGAGGGTAATTGAGGGGGTTGGGATCCAGCCTGCCTGTGACTGGCCTTGAGCACAGACCCTTTTCCTGGGGCTCTTTGCCCAGTTTGAGCTCCCCGTTCACACGGAGGCAGAAAGTGGAAGGAACTTTTTGTCTGGTACTCGCTTGTGACTGCGCTGGATTTCACAGATTGTACCAACGTTGCATTGAAGTACTTTGAAATATCGTAATGTTTTTGATGGTATTTAAACATTCATGTTAAGTCTGTAATTGCTAAGAATAAACCATTGCCAACAGATGAGTCATTGTCAGTAAGAGTCAATGTCAGTAAGAGTCTTCAGGCAAAGGGGGAAGATGGAAGTCTGAAGGTCATATATTCCATGTTTTTCACAATTTTAGAGCATTAACATAAATCATCTGTATTTTATGTAAGCAATTTAGGCACAAAATTAATTTTTACTATTTTAAGATGTTGATGATCAAGATAATTGCTAGAGTGCTGTTTAACAAGCATAAAATCAACTCAGTGTTTTTTCAGAATCAATTACTGGTTTTGCCTGTTCTGCAGTTAAGACTTGCAAATTACTATGAGAATCCTTGACTTTCTCTTTTACCCCACTGCCATAAACCCTTGCAGCACCAATGCTGTTGGAAATTAGTTGGCCTTCAGGCTTACATAAGGAAAAAATAGAAGTGTCCCTTCTGGTTGAAAAGAAAACAGTCTTTGTGTAACCTGGCAGATGGGGCAGTGTTACCTTCAGAGGTGAGACATGAAAGCTGAATTTGCCTCATTCATCAGAAAAGTACAATTAATTCCAAAATTAACTGGCAGTGGCTTGAGGGATGGATTTCTTTTTATTAATTGATGACCATAGCAACAACATGCTACTAAGGTTTACCTCACAGCCCAGCTTTTTCAATTTACTATGTCCTGCTGCCCCTTTCCTGTTCACCATTTCCTACAAATGACACAAGGAATGTTGTGGTCAATGGTGGTGGCTGTGGTGGCACTGTGACAATCTGAAAGGAGAATAAAGCAAGATCTCTAGGAGTGTGATAAATCTTTTTATTCATTGGGTAAATGTAGTTGGAAAAAAATATTAATGCTTCTGAGTATGTGCCACATTATTTCTGACATGTCATTCACTGTCATGGTCATTTTCCTTTTTATTGGATATATTTTGAGTATTTTTTAATTTGGCCTCCTTTTATCATAGGTGCATGTAATCATCTTGTCTTCCATGTGTGTTTCAGTTCTTCTTTTGAGTACTGTTGAATCTTAAACAATTTCTAGAAAATATGTGGGAATGAAAGATTTCAAAGAGAATTTTGGGGGACATTACTGTATGACCTACTGCTCCAGAGCCTTTTTGAGATGTGGGAGCTGAGCACCAGGTGACAGCTATGGAAAACCAGTCTCCCTTCTGGTGCTCATCGTGCTTGGTGGTGTTGAAGTGTTTTAGTGCAGATTTAGAGCTCATGATCCTGAAAGCCCTTTGAATGCAGAATTCATACTTTAGGAAAAAAAAATCTTTGTTTTCTGTATTTATTAGATTGATAATATTGAGGGAATAGAGGGGGCCAAGGGGCAGATTTTCTGAGGGTTTGGTTTTATGAGGGGAAGCTTTATTTGCCTTTTTTTTGGAGATTTGTGGTGGGGGAATTGTGTGGATTTTGTTGGCTCTTGTGTGGTTTGTGGGATGGGATTTTTTTAATGAGTGGTCAGTAGGAATGCTGGACATGAGAGGTTGGTTTATAGCAAACAAAGCAATGTTTTGCTTTGGGAATTTTGTTTTGTTTTATTACAAGTGCACTCTGTATCCACTAACAAAATCTTTAGAAGAATGAGAACTCAATTTCTCATGTTTTCAATTATCTGCCTTCTAGTAGAAATACTGATCCTGTCTTTCACTTACAGAAATTTTTCCTCCTTTATACACAAAACAGTTATTCCAGTAGTTTGCTTCAGGCTTATGCTTTCATCTTGCCCATAAATCATCAATTTAAATATAATTTTAATTTTTTAATTATTCTTCTAAAGATTCTCATTTGTCAGTAATGTTAAGACATGCTGCTTATATTAGGATAAGAAAAAGGCTGCAAAAGAATTAAAATGTGCATGAATTGTATGAATATGCATGAAATATAAAGAAGTTAAATACTGATGTATTGATGAACAGCTTGAAGTACTTATTTATAGTCAGTCAGACACTTTTCTACCACTTATTCAAATATTTCTCCTGTATATATATACTTATGAAAGATATTTTTAGCTAGTGCAGCTTTTATATGCCAGCACATAACTGTTATAGACAAGTCATTCATTTTTTATGTTCATTCTCTGGGTAATAAGTAAACAAGTATTTAGGAAAGTGAAAATTTGTGATTTCAAGCCTGCATGTGCTGTTTTACCACCTAGTTATCTTTCTCATATGGGCTTCAATTAGTAATTTTTAAGTTTAAACATCGTACATTGAAGCCTTATGTATTTTAATTATTAAAAATAACTAGTCAAAATACATGTGATTATGAGAAGTTTTAGTTTCTTATGTCTAGTTTTATGTCTTTAATGTTCCTCTTTTATGAGGAACAGGTGCTTTTTTAGGTAAAAAACAAGGTAAAAGGTTTGGGCTCTTGTGAGTTGGATATCCGAGATTTCAAGTGCTTCACACAAAAAAGCATTTTATGGAAAGCAAAATGAAATGAATCAAAAGATAATTTCAATAAAATTGTAAGTGGATGGAAAGTGGCATTTGGGATTGAAATGTCTCTCTTAGTCTTTGTAGTTTGCATATGTCAGTGGTGGAAAGACACGTACAAGAAGTAAATCCATGGCAGTTTTTTAGTGCATCATGGCACTGTAATGAAATTGCAGGAGAGTTATTCATTGTGACTGGTTTTGACAGTGGATAATGATACCACAGTGTCTGGCCTACAGAGTGTTCTCTTTTGTTCTGTCTTACCTAGTTTCACTCGGGTTTTTGACTTAATTCCTGTAAAAGAGAATTACAGGTGTAGTTTAAAAATGTCATGATTACAGTGAGGAGTAAGTGAAATTCTGAAACTGAATTACCGTGCTGTGTGGCATCTTTGCTCATTTGGGAGGTGAGGAAGAGCACACTATGGGAAGTGGAGTAGGCGATTCAGAAGTTGAGCATTCAGTCTAAGGATGTTGGTGCTGAGTGGGGCAACCCTGGATGTATGGACACACTGGGAAATGATATGGTGGAGAGGAGATGGTATGGTGGCCACCCTGTGGAGAGGGGCCAGTCCTAGTCGATGGCAAGTTGAACATGAGCCAGCAGGGCATGTTCATGGCAGCCAGGAGGGACATCCCTGTCCTGAGGGACATGAGGCCAGCATGGCCAGCTGGGCAAGGGAGGAGGTTATCCCACCCTGCTCTGCACTGGGGCAGCCTAACCTTGAGTGCTGGGGACAGTTTTGGGTGCCACAATGGAAAAAAGACATGAAGCTATTGGAGAGTAGCCAAAGGCAATAAAGATGGTCAAGGCCTTGAGGAGGAGCCATATGAAGGTGAGGGCACTTGGTCTGTTCAGCCTGGAGGAGACTGAGGGGAGACCTCACTGCAGGTACGGCTTCTTCATGAAGGGAAGAGCAGGGGCAGGCACTGATCTCTGCTCTGTGGTGACAGTGACAGGACCCGAGGAAATGGAACAGCCTGAAGCTGTGTCAGGGCAGGTTTAGGTTGGATATTAAGAAAAGGTCCTTCCCCCAGAGGGTGGCTGGGCACTGACCAGGCTCCCCAGGGCAGTGGTCACAGCACCGGCCTGGCAGAGCTCAAGGACTGTTTGGTCATTGCTCTCGGGTACATGATGTGACTCTCGTGGATGATTCTGTGCAGAGCCAGGAGTTGGACTCAGTGATCCCTGTGGGTCCTTTCCAACTCGGGATATTTAGTGATTCTGGTGCACTTCACTCATGCACCTTCTCTTTAAGAGGCATCTCCCTCAGGACAGATGCAGTTTTATCAGGTGTAGCTGCAGGATTGGCATTCAGGGCACGCAGAAATACTCACAGTATATGTATACAGGTTGCCGGCAAGGCCTGAGCTGTGCTTCCCGTGCCGCCTGGGCAGCTGTGGGGGCTGGAGGCTGAGTCCTGGAACGACCCCAGCTCGGGGCGGAGCAGCGCCGTGGCCGTGCGGGTGCTGCGGCAGTGGCGGCAGACTGGCAGTCACTCTGGTGCTGCTGGCAGTCTGTCAGGCTGTTAGCACAGCCGTGGCTGGATTCTGATGTGGCAGAAAGAATGCATAAAAGGTGGAGGCGAACGTGAGTGTTGAGATAGCTTTGTGAAAATCGCAGATATTGGTCAGGAAATTGAGATGCAGCCCTTATTTGGCTTGCAGGAACACAGCTTGTATGATCTTTCTGTTTAAAAATATTTTTTCTCTTAGAGCTTGTCAGAACGAGATTTTTCGGAGCACACTGCTGCTATTCAGTGTATACGTATATGTGGCCTTTGTTCCTTCTGCCCTCCAGCAGGTTTTTTTTTCTCCCCTATCTGTAAGTTGGCTTTTTTTGAATGTTGGACAAAAGTACCCGAGTGTTTACACTACACAAACCTTTATCTTTAAAGCTGAATTTGTTCTGAGCTCAGAAAGCAGGGGAGAGCAGCAGGATGAGCTGCTGCAGCAGCACATGGAGCGTGTCCTCTCCTGACCCTCTCCCCTGGTCCCAGAGATGCCTGGCAAATGGAGGCTTGGCACTCTGCCCCGGCTGGTTACACAAGGCTCTCCGTGTCCTACTTATCTGAACAAAAGCTGCTCTGAGCAACACGGGCATCACACCTAGGTCACACAGGCAGAAAAAGCCATCTCCTGACAGAATTTTACTGAGTCATGATGGAGCTTTCCTTCATGGTAAGTCGGTGAGGATTGTCAGGTTTCAGATGATGGCTTGCCATGCTTGCTGAATAAACGCAGAGCCGAGTGCTATTAAACTTGCTGATGTCACCCTGGAGAGGAGGAGGGAGTAGAATCACTACGCTGAGGTCTCAGGTTTGGATGTAAACAGAGACAGTACTGAGAATCTTGCACTGAAAAGAAAAGGGTTCGTTTTGCTTTTGTCATTTATTGATTAAAGAAACAACAAAACCTTGGGCTCTTGCCTGTTACATTGTAAAGCATCGGTGTTAATTCTATGAGAGAAAGCATGTGTGGTTACCGAAATCAGTGTCAGATTACTGTGACTTTACTACCAGACCTAGTGCTTTCATCAGTTCTCTTTATATGGAATCCACTGTACCTGTCATCCTTGGAAAGGTTATCTTCGGAATTGTTTCCACAATCAGAGGCAAGTCAAGGACTCCAGAGGAGATGGAATGGGCTGTAGATAACTCTGCAATTACAGACCTACAAATGAAGGTGATTTAGGGCTGGGCTGATCCTAAAGGTCTTTTCTAACCTAAACGATTCTGTGATTGCGCCTTGAGCCGCAGCCCTTGAGGAGAGCCTGTTAGTTTTTAACATTCAGAACACTGCCTTCTAGGTAAATCCTCTTACTGGGGATTTGAATTTCTATAGACTGCTGTCTGCCTTGAGGTATTGTGTGTCGTCTCTGAGCTGCAGCGGCCTCTCCTGCATAACAACTATTCCACACAGCAGTAGCCAGCTCAGTGCTGCAATATTTGAGAGGGGTGCAGATGTTTGCCAGCCGCTGCTGTTGGTTGCAGAAATGGAAGTTGGAAATTACTACTATTTTTTTAATTTCTTGGTGCTGGTTATTGTGATTAGTGGATCTGCATTTGGCTGACCAGGTCGATGTGTTAGAATGCGTGCATGGGGGTTTTTTTGTCTGATTTTGAGTACTTAACGGGGAGCTATGTATTATTTATCCGGCAAGAGGTGTAGGTTTGCTCGTGTGTGTGCATTTCAGAGGTTCTTGGTTTGAAAGGTTCTGGGGTTTCTGTGTATTGCTTTTAATTGTGATAACTGTCTAGTGCAAACGGTGTGTTTTTCTGTAGTTACTGGCTTTGGTTTATCAATTGCTTTACCGTTTGTGGATTAGTGAATAGTGCAAGTAGAAATCTACCACACTAAGAAAATTCTCATAATGTGGATTTTTGAATTTCAAAAGTTGATTACTGTAGCAGTGAATATTTAATTTTTAGGAGGCATTGCTGAGAATATTTCTGCTTTTTTTTACTGTATAGCTCTTGATACTGTTGGCATACTTACATGTTAAAATGGTTAGATATTCTTACATGGTTACCTGCTTTCTCTCGGTGAGTCTCACTGCAATAACCCTTCAGAAGAACTGCTACAGAACAGTTGTCAATCTTTTTTCTTTAGATCTGCTTAATTTTTATAATAGCATTGCTAGGTGAGAGCAAATCTGTTCCATTCTGCTTTATCTTTCCATAGTAATTGTGATGGTGCAAGATGACAGATCTGTACACGCAGGATTTTGTACCTTTTAGATCGGTAACACTCAGTTGTACAGGCCAGAGCCTGTTTTTTTTTTTTTCCTTTTGGCAGGCAAAATGTAATTTAAGATAGAGCATTTTATTTTTATTTAGGGTTTTTTTTTTTAAAGTTGTCTGCTTAGTACAATCACTATGGTAACAGACTGAAGGATGTCTCTGGGGCACTCAACCTGCATTGCAATGTAAGTGAGGGGAGACTGTAAGTGTCTGCTTGCTGAGCAGTAGGGAAAGGAACAGACACAGCAGAGAAATAAGCTAATAATTAATATTTGTAAGCTATTATTAAATGCTTGTACTAAGGTTAAAAAGTTATTTTACAGTGTGGATCAGTTGGTTTTTGTGTTCTCTCCTGGGGGGGATATTACTAAAATGTTCATTATAAATCATGAATTTGTGTTGTTATTCAGCTTGCGTTTGGTTCATTTTTTAAATGCTGATCTATGTTACAAATGATGTTGATGAAGTGAGTGAGGAGGAAGCTGCACCAGTGTATGTCAGAGCTTATGGAAGTGTCAGCATTCTTCTTATGTCTTGTTATGGATAATACAATAATTTGTCCCTATTAAAATTAGGGTTGTTTGGAAATGTGATGGTCTGATAAAATCTTACAGATCTTAGGGATGTGTTTTGTATAGACATGCTGTACTCAAGGAGTTATTATGACCATGAGGAAAGTTAAGTAGCATCTAATAGCTCTGAGTACACAATACTGGAAGTGTGTTGCACATATCCATTGATACAGACATTTTCTTCCCAGCTAGAGCAGTAGGCTCCCAGTGCCACCTAGTTTGGCATCCTGAATAGTTTGATCAAAATTACCATTTTTATGCTAAGAAAAGAAAGTATACTAAAGCATCAGTCATGTTTTGTGTATTAGAAATCACTTGACACTGTATTTTGTAAATAACTGTATTTATTTACAGTTGTATTTCATAGGGTAGCTCTTAGGCTCTTGTATTCCTAGGCCTTATTCTCTGTTGAACTAATAAGTCAATCAGAATTTCACACAGTGTGAGGATTTTCTCAAAAGTTTATGGAAGAGCTCAGGCACTGGAGTTTCTGTGCCTGTTCCATTCATTTTTATACACTTGTGTCTCAAACTAAATAGTGATCAGTGGATTAACATGACACTTGCAGACTTCATTGCTCTGCTTTTGTGACCCTCTTTATCGATGAGTGAAAGACTTACCTCAGAACCTAAAATGTTTTAAAAGGTATTTTTTGTATTCCTTAAAGAAAAGTGATTAAAATTAAACAACCTTTACTGTTTAACTGAAGTTTTCTCAACATCTGGAGGAGAGGATGTGAGAACCTATGAACTCCTTATGAACTCATGTTTTAATGTAGAGGTATTCATATTAAATGCTTTTTGAGTTCAAATTTTAAAAACTTAAAATCACTCAGTTTGTAGGAAGAGTGTTCTGTTTTTCTAGGTAGATTGAGTGCTTAAGTATTTATCTCATGAAGTTAAGAGCTGGTGTGTCTGCAGTCCCAATTGTGTATATAAAAACTTGATCTTCCAATTTTGACCATTCATTTGATGCCTTCATCCTTTCAGATGCATTCCCAGTTGTTTTGTGAAGATCTGTTGCCATCTTACATTCCTAGAAGCATTGCAGTGTTTGCAATAAAAAAAATTTACTTTCCTCTAGTAAGCAGTTGAACAGAAATTGAAAATTGGGTTTTTTTTAAGACAAGTGGTAGAATGCAGTATTGATTTTCAAGTACAAAATTGATTTACTCTTAGTAGTTTGCCCAAGTGTTAGTATTACTTTGTTCGAAAAGCAAATAATTCTTTTTTTCTTTCCAGCATTTTCAGTTAGCTTTGATTGACTGCAATCCCTGCACTTTGTCTAACGCTGAAAGTAAGTAACCAAGAAGTATTTATTTTGTTGTGGATTTTTTTAAAGTCTTATGCTTGCAACTGTATGAATTTTTAATGAACCAGGTCTTCAAAATCAAAAGAATTGGTACTGAGAGAGGGAGACTACAAAACCTGACTCCCTCTCTCAGTGGAGACAGATGTTCCAGTGGAATTGTGGACTGTTTTATTAAGTGGAATAAGTAAAAAATGAGACTTAGCTTATTCATTTCTCTGAAGGCTTGAATTCTGGAGCAAACTTAACTATTTGACTGCTTTTTATTTATTTACAAACCTGGGGCTTGTGCTATGGCACACATTTAATAGCAGTTATTTAAAACTTTTGTCACCTTGATAATCTGTAAATTTTCAGTAATTAATTTCATACCATTTAAATGCATAGATCCAAAATTCAGCATCAATCTTACTGTAGAAATAAGAAAAAACCCTCATATTTGATTTTTTTGGGTTTGTTTTTTGATGTCAACTGTGTATTAGTCTGTATTTGAACACGTTAACCTTTAGTGCAGTGTGATCTGTCATAGGCACAATGTACTTAACAGAGTGTCCTGCAGGTATTTATCCATAGTGAAATTGTATGCAAGAATAAATGTGTGTTTCTCCATGTTTTGGAGTCTGTAAGAATTAAAAGGCAGAGAGTTGTGAAGGAAATTATTCATTCAGTGTTTAAGGTACCTCCATGCTTGAGCTGAAGTTGTTATTCATGTTGAGCTTAAGTTACCACTCAAATCTCGCTTCAGAGGCATTGGATAAAATATTTAAAAGCATTTCTTTGAAAACTGGATGGAATTGTGAATCTTGTATCAGCAAGGTAGTGAAAGGGAGTTTGTTCACATGGCTGAAACCAGTGGCTGTATCAAGGAGCCAGCTGTGCTTCAAGGCTGTCTTCAAAGCTTTGTCACTTATCAGGAACAGGCACAGATAATTTGGTAAAAATTTGCAGAATTAGTCAATAGGCTTTTACTGCTTTTCTACCAGACATGTGATTCTTTATTTGTGTTTCATGTTTGCTCATATTCTTTCTCACTAACTTTATCGGTTTTCACTAAATCTCTGAATTTCTGTAAGGTTTTCCTAACCCTTCCCCTGCAGTCCCCTCCGCCCCCAGATTTGTGTAGAGGGGTGTAAAGGCTTCACTGCCTGACAAACCCAAAGGATGACAGTGTGGAGGATTGAGAGGGGCTTGGGCAGGTCCCACTGTGCTGTTCTGGGAAGGAGAACTGAACCCCCTGCCCCAGGGTGTTGGGTACCCTCACTAAATGCTCCATTTAATCCTCCCCCTTGCATTTCTGAGGGTGAGTAGCAGCATTACACTGAGTGTGTTCCCAGCAGAAATGTTGGAGTAATAAGCATTTCTTCTTCCTATTTAGGCAGTCTCTAATGTGACACCTTCAATTTTCCTTTCCCTCCAAGGCATCACTTCATTTTGGAGCTTCACACTGAAAAAGGGTTTTGTTAGGAGGGGAAAAAGTAAGGGAGGGATTTTTTTAGATAATGAACTCTTGAAACAAAAGCAGGGCTTTTCCTTCATCGGTGCAGAGTGAAGTTTGATGATGCAGTGAACATAATGGGTGTGTTATGTGTTCTTTAGCAAGGAACACAAAAAGTTTATTAAAGTTTTAGATGATGCATTTCATTCTGACCTGGTTTCCAAAGTGCACTCAGCTTCCTTCTTTATAGTGGAGGACAAAGCAGTGCACAAAGGGAGATTTTTTTTTCCCCTCCCTTACGACCCAGAGTGAAGCCCTGAACTCCATATTACCTGTATGTATGGTAATTTGGTGTCACACTGTTCTGTAGCTTCAAGGGAGAGAAATCTGTGTAATTGAAATAAATTGAGCTTGGCTCAAACACAGGTATTTTCTTACTTGTAATGCTCATGAACATGGAGCAAAAGTCTGTCTCGAAGGAACTTTTCTTTCCTCATCAAAGCAGAATGAGCATTGCATTCATCTCAATTAGCTTTAGCTATCTACCAGTCCATGGATAGTCCAGGTTAGCAGCTCTCAAGTCTTTTTTGTGATGATTTGAGCAGCATGAGGGTAATTTTCCCTCTGCTTTTACCCTTGAACAACTTCAATTTTTCTTTCTCCAGCCAGCAATCTTCTTGCCTGCACAGGCTATTGGTAATATTATGGCATTTTGAACAATTTGTGTGAGGAATTGAAAATGCTTAACAGTAACAATCAGAGTATCACTGTAATTAACACTTCTGGTTCAGTTTAACAAGGGAAAGACAATTCATAAAAAGGAAGAAAAAACACTTGAATTTAAGGTCCCATATAAAACTGGCAGTGTGTAACATAATATTCTGTAACCCAGCTACTCTATTTGTTAGCAGCTGAATGAAAGTATTTATTTCTAGCTTGGTTATGTACAGAAAATATTACCTGTGTTCTCTTACCTCAGCTTCAAGAGATTTTATTACTAAGTTTACTGAAAGGTTAATGGACTCTCTGTTTCAAAATACAAATAAAGTCCATGGACTGCTTTTCTCAATATCTGTGCTTTGTTAGGATATTCATTTTCTGTCAGGTCTGGTTTATTAAGTGTAAAATAGCAATGTAAAAAAATACTCTTTTGATATCTTCAAAACGTAATTGGTATTGGGTTTGCATTGATAAATTTGAAATATTGTTTATCCCTCATTTCAAAACATTGTAATTGCTATTGTTCATTAAAACTAACAATTTTGATTTTCCCACTCTTACAGTTCAGTTTCACATTGCCCACTTATATGAAATCCAGGTAAGCTTTAAGCTCATTTTCATAAAGTGTGGTTGAGTTTTGAATTATGTGATGTAATCAGTCTGTGGAATTCAGATTATAGATGCCTTAGTAAAGTTAGACTAAAGTATTGAATCACTCAAGAAACTTGATTTGCTTTGGCTAAATTAAAAATATTTTGTGGATTGTCATGGTATAATGTGGAATAGCTATCTTAATAAACATATATTTATGTTTAAATACATAACTGAGTGCAAAAAAAAAAAATTCCACAATACAACTTTCAGGAAAATTGTTTTTTGAGATTCTATTTATATTTAAAATGTTATATGTAGATTTACAAATATGAAGTTTCTCAGTTCACACACACACACACAAATATATATATTGTTTCTCATATACACACACAGAATCAATTCCAACCAGTTGCCCATGTGCCTTTTAAGTATATGTGGTATATTTGACAAGAAATTTTCAAATTTATATGCAATTTAAAAGTTTTTAAATTTTCAGATTAAACTGATGCATGTGGCATTAGGGAACAGCAGGGGAACAGCAAATAAAGCTGTGTTACTAATTCTGTGTCAAATCCTACCACAGGGCTTTTCAGGTGAATCTTTTGGGAAATTACAGAACACTTAATGAGCTTCCAGAATATAAGTCAATTGAAACCAAGTGGCTACTGAGATAGCTATGGTGTATTTGAGAATTGACTGACTGGTTACATAATGTAGATGTTGTGCCCTTTTACCACATTTGTAGGTATCATATGACTGAGGAAGGGATGTGACATGAAAACAAAACTTGTAAATGAAATGGATGACAGACAAACTATATTTTCAGTCATTTAGAAAGTAAGTGCTGTCTTTTGATGGCACAGTGAAAAATGGCCTTAAGTATTTCTAGATAAATAAAAGATATAAATCTGATGAACAGAATATTTTTCCTTTGAGTGCTTTTGGTGCAAAAAATCTCCCATCCCAATGCACCATTAAGCAACTTCATGGATTGTGTTGTGGTTCTTACTTGACTACCATCCAGATTCCATTCAACACATGAGTTCTGTTTTACTCCAGCAGATCAGAAGGAAATTAAACACCCCAGGTCACCCTGCCAGGTGTCCTGTGTAAGTGTGTGACCAGTGTTAGCTGTGCTTATGATGTGCTTTCTGGCTGACAATTACAGGCAGCAGGAACTTCGTTTTCATGCAAGTCAGAGCAAAAAAGTTTTGGTGCATTCTGCTGTTAGGTTTGGTTTGTCTCCCAGTTCTGATTGGGAGGGATATCTTGTCTTCTGGAATTTGACAAACTGACAACTGAAAGTCCTGGCTTCATTCTGGATATTACCTCTGACACAATCAGAGAGGTTTTGGAGACAGGCTGGTTGCTCGGATTTTTTTTACAGGACAGTGAAACTGTTTTTTGAACCGCTTAATATTAATGAAAAAGTTAATTCATTCCTTAACTAAGTACCACAGTACTGCACTTGAAATGATGGATTTCCAGGCTCTGGACAAGAGACAAGCCTGGTGCTGATGAGAATTAGCAGTGGTTTTTATGCTGTTTAATGTTGGGTTCTAATATTTCACCTCTGGAAGTGAGATGGCTGGTATGGTGTCTAAAGAAAGATGCTGGATTGGGTTCTCCTCCCCTTTTCCATTTCTAAGACCATTCATGATGCAGCCAAACATCAAGGAGTTTGGAATTAGCATAGAGATATAAAGTTCTTCCCTGTGAGGGTGGTGAGGTCCTGGGCAGGTTGCCCAGAGAAGCTGTGGCTGCTCTGTCCCTGGAAGTGTCCAAGGCCAAGTCAGACAGAGCTCTGAGCCACCTCATCTGGTGAAAGTTGTCCCTGTTCATGGCAGGGGGTTGGAATTAGATGATCTTTTAGGTACTTTCCAACCCAAACCATTCTGATTCCATGAAATAAAACCAAATGTAAACATTGTGACAGGTTTTGTTAGTATTTTAAGGCATGTAGGTAATTTAATTTCTAAATGGTAAATACTACAACAAGTAACAAAAGTAAAAAATACTCTAGGTCTGGAAAATATGCTCTATTTTAAAAGGCCTTTCTGAAACCTCTTGAGCCTGTAAATATATTTTTCAAAGTGTGAATATTAGGCACTAATATTTACCTAATTTGACATCTGGATTGCTGCCTCTGCTTTCATGCTCTACAGTGAGCTTCCGTTCATTTGCTTAACATTCATAGTCATAAACTACAAATTTTGTTCCCAATGCTAAATTTAAAATATTTTCCTGATTGTTTTTCTTTTGCTGGACATGGATATTTTATTTATTTATATTATTTGTTTTCTTACCAGTTGTCTACATTTCATGAACACCAATTAAAAATCTTTTCTACCAACTTCCCCTTGTTCCATTTGAAAGTATGTAATTGCTGCTTTAATTTTTCTTCCTGACTAGAATAAGGATTTTAAATCACCAGAGTTTTCCTTTGTGATTTTGAGATTTCAAGAACTTGATAACATTTTTAAATTCTCGTAGGTATTTGTTTAGAGTTTTCTTCCCAGTTTTCCCTTCAAAACACCAGTACTGATTACTGTGTACTCCTTGCTTAAAAAATTAATTAAGCCACAGTCATTTGCATTTAGGTGGCCCCATTTATTTTAATGCATCCTTCATCTGTTTGCCAGAATGAAGCCTAATGCTGAATTATCTAAAAGCAAATTTGTGGAAGAGGAGGCACAGAACAGTTGAACATTTAAAATCCGTTCACTTTTAAGCAGCTGTTGTTAGGGAATGCAAAGATAAATGCTGATGTTATTACCAAATAATTCATCAAATAATCATTTAGAAGTCTTAACCTTTAATATACACAAAACAGCTCATACAGTTCACAGAAGTCAATAAAGACCCCAATCCCAACCTGGAAATATGTTTTCTGCACCAACACCTGTTTGTATAGGGAATTGAAAATTGAATGTTTCCAACAGTAGGCACACCTAAACTACACAGCAGATAATAAGATGTTGTACCTTTATTATCTAGGCATAAACCTTTTAATTCTGCATGTGGTGGGACTCTTACCAGGACTACAAGTATCTTGAAAGAGGCAGTTCAAATACACCAAAGGAAGGAAAGAGGCAAAATTTTACCAGCCACCAATTACTGATGATCTGTGTTTTTGTTAACAAATTTCCTGGGAGGAATTTGTGTGGGGTTTTCTCAGATGTAAATTCACATTCAAGTGTTCCCCTTAAAAGCAGAACATTCATTGTAGTGTAAGAAGCGTAGTGCATGCATGAGGAGTGGACAAAATTTAATAATTTGCAAATTTCCCTCAATTATTTTAAGTAGCCAGTTTCTATGACATACTATATTTATGGAAATTATTCTCTTACCATATATATACGTCACTCATTAAAGCTTTCATATGCACTGTATGCAAAAAAAAAAAAATCTGGATTTTTTTGTCAATGTGTTTGTGTGCTGTCAGTGCTGTGAAATCGTTGCTATTGGTGATCTGTTGTAAGCTCTATGATTAATCCATTTACTTTTTTCCTTTTGCAGAGAAAGTATCACTCTGCAAAGGAAGCTTATGAACAGCTTTTGCAGATCGAAAACCTTCCTGCACAAGTAAAAGCAACTGTCTTACAGCAGTTAGGTATGTAAAATTAACTTTCATTTTCCTCTGTGTTTCGTTTTTGCCATCTTTGCCTTCAGCAGTGTTTTTTAAGGCTCCATTTCCAAAGCGAGTCTTAGACACACTGCACATGGTACGTGAGATTTTCATCCAAATAGAACATGTAGCAGTAGATAATCAGGTAAATAAGAGAGGAGGAAAGTATTTTTATTAAACTTAAAAAATTAAAAAGCTCTTGTGTGTTAGATTTTGGGCAGTGAGAGGGTGGTCTTCCAGAGAAAGAGGGCAGCAGTTGAAATTCTGTGTTCTCTGTTCTGCCTCTGTTAACATCCCTTGAAAATGGCCAGGCGAAATGCAGTAAACCTAAATACTCTGTGTCAGACTAGAAGAACATGGCAACTGAAAAATTTACCTTTTCTCTCTCTCTAATCACACTATGTAAACCAGCTTCTGTAGCTAAAAGGTTTATCATCAGGTTCCATTAAAAAAAAAAAAACCACATAAAAAGTGAAAAGGAATATTTTTTAATTGTCATTTTCTATGTTTATAGAAAGCTGTTAAATAATTTTTGGACAAGAATTTCTAAAAAGTGGATAGAATAAAATGCTTTTGTCCTCTATACCATATAAAAGTATTTCCAGAATATTTTGTTAAAATGCTTCAACCCAGTATGGAACTTCTTCATTCACCTCCATGTTCTTCATCTAATTTATTATTCTAAATATTAATTTAGCCTGCTTATCCCCATTTTTATTTTTTTCTCTCTTCACATAGTGGTCATTTTTGTAACTGGCATTAAGTTATGGCCAGAGTGCTTTCTTTTTCTGTGATGCAGGTTGTGTATGGATTTGGAGTGGGGTAATTTGTGCTCTGTGACAAAAATGTCAAAATCAGTGGGCTAATTTTGAGTCATCTCTGAAATCTCAAGTGAAACTGCTGGAGGAGTTTGCTGCAGGACTCTGGGTGTTGCTCTTTTTGCTGTCACAGGACAGTGTTGCTTACATCTCAGTCAGCCCTTTGAATTTTTTTTTTTTTTAGCTTGGTATTATGTCACCTAGTATAAATTGTCAGCAGTTTCATCCAGAAAGGCTGTGCATCTGATCAGTGGAAGACAGGCTTCTCAAAAGAGCTGACCAGCTCTTTTTCATCTGTTTGATGTATGTTGCCACAATAGAAGCAAAGGCACATGGTTGTACTAATAAAATCCTGCCACAGGTCTCTGTGCTAGCAGTAAGAGCAGTGACTTTGAGAATTATCTGCTGTCTGAAAACTGGATTAACTCTCTTTATTCAATCAGCATAGGTCACCCAGTTTTGTTGTGTGGGTAGCTTCTATGTGGAGAAAGGGATAGAGTGGTCTTAACTGGAACATTGAAGGAATAATGCCTTTTCCTTTGCTCTTCTCTGTTAACAGTGGTATTTATCAGTCTGGTGTTTATCACAGATTTAGTCTTTAGCAGCTGGTAATAAAAACACCTCCTCAGGAAGCACATTCCGGGTGGTATACTGCTGCTTAGAAAAAATAATAGAAAATACCTGCCATCTGCCAGAATGCTACTTGCAAAACCCAGTCAAAACATATTTGTATTTGTATATTCAAACTTTTTTTTTTCACTTCGACAGAAAAAAAAAATCAGTTTCAAAATAGCTTTTCTTTATTTTCCTTTGCTAGTTAATGTTTATTGAGCCAGATTGGAATTTAGGCAAGTTCAGATATCTTGTGAGAAGATTACTAATCTTTGCTCCTGTTGCTGGTTTCCAAAGCTGTGACTGTGGAGGAGAACCCTGTGATTCCCAGATAAACACATACCCAGTTAAGCTGATGAATGCTGACTAGTTCAGGTAGATACCACAGTAAGATCTGTACAAGTGGATAAGAGCAGTTTGTTCCTTCCTTGGCTGTTCCATTTGCTTTCCAGACAGCAATTCTCTTCACCACTTTGCCCAAAATGACATTAAATTAATGAGACTGAAGATCAAGTCTGTCCCAGTATTCTTTCTCCAGTTGTACTCAGCTTTGCACAAGGAAGAGTGTAAGAACAACATAAACATCTGCTTAGAGTTCTCAAAGTGCCCTCCCAATGATTTTTGGCTAAGGGCATTCTTAGATGGTGTCTATGTAATTGGATGAGACATCTGAGGTACTGAAATGGGGGAGAAGTTCATGTCTGCAGAGACACACACATATACTAAAGAAAAAGTGTAAGAGTCATTGATGAGCAGGAGAAAAAGACTCATGAGCTGGGCTAGCACATCAGAGGGATTTGTTCCAAATCTGTTCCAAATGAGATTGCAAAGATCTGCAAAAGAGCATGGAACATTTGTGAAGTATGGCCAAGGTCTGTGGTTTGGTTTATCATATTAAAAATGTCCCAGCAGTGGAAAAGTAGTCAGTTATGCTGGTTGAGAATTTGAGATAGAGGTAAGTCTTGCACGTGGGAAACTGCACAGCTTAGGGGTTTTCCATCACCTTCTTTATGTACTTTCTTCATTTTATGCTCAAGAACAGATCCAGTTTCCTCTGTCTGTGCTATTCCAGTGGAAAAGTTTTGTTTGCTCTCCCTTTCTTGCTTTCTGCCTTTTTCATACACTCCCTGTGCAGGAGGATAAAACTGGGAAGCAACCCTTGTTTCAGCAGAGAAACCAGATAGGGATTGCTGGTTCTCATTTCTGTCTTCTAGAAATAGACTTGTTCTTTTATCAGTGAACCTCAGTAAAGATCTCACAAAGATACAACGTGTTATCTTTCAATCCAGCAAGGTTCTGATGAAACAGAAAATAGGCACACAGCATTTCTAAAGATAGAGGAAATTGTTTAATGTCTTTTTTTTACCCTTGTTCATAATCCCTGAACTATTATCTTTATCTCAGGCTTTGTCTGCAGCAGCACCTGGTACATATATCCTAAATGTACTCAGGTGAATTCCAAGCTCAGAGAAGCCTTTTTTTCTTACAGCATGAGTATTTTCTGTATGCTGAAGAACTTCAGAGGCTTGAGATTTGATCAGAATTGTAGCTTGTTTATTAATTTAATGACACAAAGTTGTGTCATTAAATTAATAACTGACTGCAAGAATCAGTGGGGTTTTTTATCTTTTTTTTTTTTTTTCTGATTGGTAGATTTCTTTTTACTTGATCAGTTTCCAGTCAAGATTAAGTACTTTTTTCAGTACTGTAGCACTTCGTTCCTTACCTGACATTTCTTGCAGTCCATGAAATATTTGAACTTCTGCCTGTGACCACAATTTTCAAGTGACATTTCTTAGACCACCTCAGGCAAATGTTGTTCAGTACCTGCAATTTTGTTTTCGACTGTCTTTGTTAAAGTTTGCATTCTATTTGCAGAAATGTGGTGTCTGTTAACAAAGTGTGAGCCCATGGAATAAAAAAAAAAGCTCTATAGAACAGGTAGAATAAAAATCATAAAAGAAAGTGTAATTACAGAGAGCGAGGTGAGCCTGCAAATACTCATCAGTTCTCAGTCTTGGCTGTCAGTTTAGTTTGACTTAATCAAAAAGCACAAATTTAGGGTGCTGGAAGTTTAGCTCTCAGGGGTTTTAAATGGACAGGCAGTACAGGTGTGTGCTCAGCTCTGCCATTAACCAGAACTTTATACAAACCTTGGGTATTTTATGAAATCAGTGTCATAGTGTTCCACAAGAGGTTGTTTACAGGTGTGACAGGGACAGTCTTTTGTCACATTTTACAAATGTTCTCTGAAAAGCAGTGTCTTGTTAAGACAAACACATGGCAGTTGAGCAAACATCAAGACATTGCTGAGCACTGTGGTATGCTGTGATTGCAGCAAGCCAGCTGCTAGCCACAAAAGATTTCCTTGTTTGTACTCATTGTATGAACAGCAGTGAGATAGTTTTTGTGGCTCTTGAAGGAATTCCATCTGAGCATAGAGGCAGATGAGGAGCAGCTGGAGAAGGTGGTGAAGGTGCTTTGTCTGAAGTGGTAACCAAGCCTTGCATCAGTGCTAGAGCAGAGATGTGTTTTAATAGCATGTAAAAAATTATTGGGGAGGATGGCTTGTGGGAGGCCTTTCAAGTGGAGATGAATAATTTGTCTAATGTAATGAAAGAAGAAAAGGCATCTGAAAGAATATGACGTGTGCTTAGATGAATTTGTTATGTAGATGAGAGGTGATGGCATTTGTCAAGGTGAATGGAAAGTATGTTGTATTAATCAGGAGGAAATGACAATGTAAGATTCAAGTGGAGGTGCAAAAATTCTGTAGATGTAGATGTGGGACAAATACAAGGATTTAGAAGAAAAAGAGTAAACAACATAATATGTAGGTGTTACACATGTTAGATATAGATAGACATAGATAGATGTAAGTATGTATGTATAGAAAACATAATTGCTTTGCATGACAGGGAGAATGGTGGCATTTTTCAGTGTCAGGGAAGGTGTCTGTGTTCAGAGGAGGAGTTGGAGATTGAGCAGTTCATAATTGTGCTCTTAATCTCTTAGAACATTATTTAAACCCAAAAAAGTGCTTTAAAAGTACATGAAAGTAATTTTAACTTTGGGTCTTTTTTATCCTGTAATTTTGGTATAGAACTTTAAAAGTTCTTAAAACTTTGTAATATATGTAAGTGGTTTCATTGCTTGATATTCTCATTTTTAAAGACACCGATGCTGCAAAGTCCTGCTGTGCCATAGTATTAAATGATCTTGGGGAATTTCACTTCTCCCATTTGTGGATTTGTTTTTTTAGGCTGGATGCATCACACCGTGGATCAGCTTGGAGACAAGGCAACCAAGGAAAGCTATGCTATACAGTATCTCCAGAAATCTCTAGAAGCAGATCCAAATTCTGGTCAATCCTGGTATTTCCTTGGAAGGTGAGAAAAGGCTTTATAGACACTGTAACTATACTGGTAAATTTTTTTGAGGATACTCATTATTGTATCTTACACTGTTTTTCTACTTAATCCTGTCAGAGGAAAAATGAAGGAAAGTGTGTATATATCTACTGAAGTCTTACGTTTTCTGGGGAGTTTATGAAAAGTGCTAACATATTTGGGATAAATAAAGATTAGAAGTTGAAATTAAGTATGTTACCCAAGTGGCTTTGATTTTTTTGTATTTATTATTCAGTCTACACATTTCCAGTAATATGAATATATCCGGCCTGGTTTTACCTGGTTTCTCTTCTTTTTTTGTAAATCTTCTGTGAATGTTGTTACTTTTCTTCATACCTTTTTCATAATTCTTTCTCTCTTTATTTTCTCAGAATCTCCCTCCTAATCTCAGTTTTTGCACTGAAGTACAAATACTTGCCTAGGCAGACATCCGTTTTAAAAGGGCATACACAGCAATATATAGCTCAGACTGATCCATTCTAATGTCTGTTTAAGTGTTCAGTTAATTTTGTAGCCTTTGACCACATTTTTTACTTGAGAAATAACATTTCCAGATGTAAATCATACAAATTTGATGAGGTTTTCTGGTTTCCTTTTTTAAAAAATTGAGTACGTCACTTAAGCCAGCAGTAACTATTGAAATACTCAGGTTTTGGAGAAAGCTTTGACAGCAGTTCAAGTCCATATGTGAACACATCAGTTCTGTTGAGGAATACATTAAAAAACAACGAGGCAAAAATAAAATTAATATCCTAACCTCAGTGTCTTCCAGCTGACATTCTTGGGGATTCTGGTCACATACAGCTGGAACCTATTTTTGATTTTGTCATGTTAATAATATTTCTCCAGCTGTTCCTGTAAGACAGAGATTTCCAGCCAGCACTGAGTGTGTGGGGTAGAGGGGCAGGGCAAGTGTGGAGGGAAAAGGGAAAATGAGCCAGGGATCATCTTGTGCATCCACTGGGCTGAAACCCTGTTTTTACTTCAGTAGTCCCATTCCAGGTACCTGGAGCAAGTTGAGTTCTCAGGCAGGATAGAGCTGGAGTTTTCCTCCACATGTGCAGCTGCTGTGCTCTGCTCTCAGGTGGTCAGGGTGAATGAAGCCCAGGACCTGCAGACAAGGGGCAGAATTCAGGAAATGGGGTGGAAAATTTAGTGGGAGCATCTGTTTTCCTTTACAGGGAGGAGTAGAGCAAAAATGTGTGCCCCATTTCTCCAGTCCATACTCTGGCAAGAGGAGAAGAACAGAGTTGTGGGGTTGTGCATTCACTCTTTTTTCCCCTCCTCATGTAATCCCTTGTGCTATTCCTTCCTCTGCTGGTTGTTCAAACCAGGTAACAAGTTGGTTAAAGCTATCTTTCAAAATACATCACCACCTCCTTTCTCTCCCACTGGAAAAGCTCTATCTGCCAGAGTTTTGTGGAGGCCTAATGTTAGTGCTCCCTAATGAGAGGCTTTATGTGTGTGATACACAGGCAGAGTGATATGTGTCTCTTGGACACTGGGTTAGATTGTCATTAAAACAATCTCCTAAAACATTGTATTCAGACTTAATGGATGATCTTAGGCAAAGTAATGCTATATTTTATTGTATATCTTTTGAGTGTGCCTCAAAAATACTTGAAAGAGTGTAGCTTGTTTGACAAACCTTTGCCTGTACTGTTCTGCTTGGTTTTTATTATTTACTAGAATAAACATTCTGTTGTTACTTATGTGTTTTGAAAGTTGTCAAATTTTTTTTCCAACAGGGAAAGTTGTTACAAACAATACAGGACATAGTTGTTATTGATTAAACTAGTAAATATATAGAGATGCATATTTGATCTTGGCTTTATTTGCAGCTTTTAATTTTAGAACTGTAGGTATTGTTTCCTGTGGTAAAATTGTAGTTCTCCTTAATGCCAGAATACCTTTGAATTTGTACATGAGGAATTAAAGTAAGACATGTAAAAAAATACAGAATCACACAGCCTTTTACAAAATTTGGTGCTCTGTATGTGCAGTACAGCTAACTGGTTTGTTGGTTACTTAAATATTGAGATGCAAGAAAGGCACATAAAAGGCCTCCCAGGCAGTCAGGGACCATTCTGAGTTAGTCAGTATCTCTCAATAATTCTGTTTTGTAGAACATTAAATTTTATAACCATTTGTTTGATGAAATAGGTAACTCAATTGTTTCACTCTAATGCTATCTATCTGTAGATAAATACTGCTTTTATTGACTGATAAGATATCACAAGTGAAAGAAATACAAGTCTGTCAAATGTGGGATGATTGTTTTCCTTACAAGGGTAGTAATCCAGGGTTTAAGTCATTTTGGGGTGCTTAAATAAATAATTAGTAATACTTGTTGTGATGTTGGAGTCTGCTTGTGCCTGGCATTCAGAAACAGCAAATGTTGAGTGTGTATTTGCATGACTTAACATTGATCAGATCAGTCTTGGTAAGCCATGCTCAGTGATTACCTTCCATAAATACTACCAAAGTTCTTTTTTTCTTCTCCCAGGTGCTATTCAAGTATTGGGAAAGTTCAGGATGCCTTTATATCTTATAGGCAATCTATTGATAAATCAGAAGCAAGTGCAGATACATGGTGTTCAATAGGGTAAGAATGATACGGTGTAATACAATGATATAATTCCATGCTAATAGATATAAATAAAGAATATCAGCTTTTTAACTCTTTTGTGAACTCAGAGAGACTGTAAAGTCGTTTTTTATTTATACACCCATATTGTCAGACTTGTCTGATTTGAAGTTTAAATAATGAATTAATATTTGCTTTCTCAATATTTTAAAATACTGAATATGTTACGTATATGAGTTTTGCATGTTAAAGTTTTATACTCTTATAACTGTGGCTTATATAATGCCAAGATTTATTAAGGGGTTGTGGGAGGGATGTGTATATTTGAGTTGCTTCTGTCTTGACTTTGTTATTAATTCTCAACTTCACTAATCTTTCTATTCAGTGTGCTGTACCAACAGCAAAATCAGCCTATGGATGCTTTACAGGCCTATATCTGTGCTGTACAATTGGACCATGGCCATGCTGCAGCCTGGATGGACCTAGGCACACTCTATGAGTCCTGCAACCAGCCTCAGGATGCCATTAAATGCTACTTAAATGCAACTAGGAGCAAAAATTGTAGTAATACCTCTGCACTTGCAGCACGGATAAAGTATTTACAGGTAAAACTAATGTTTTAAGCAGGGGAAATACTCTACAAACACACAGCAGAGGGGAGGGGAGAAGTCACACACGAGTTTAACTTGCAGTTGTTTGTGGTGTGTTTAACCTGTTTTCATGTGTACTGTAAGCATATCATAGCCTGTAATATTTTATTTCTTCATTTTTAAGTGGAACTTAATTCCTTATAAACCCTATTTTGCACATTTAATCAAAGCATACTGTTTTACATCATTTTGCTTTTTTCTTTGTATTTGTCTACATTTTTAAGTTCTCATAACATATAGTGAGAATACGCAACACATTATCTTTCACTCTTGTTTGCAATTTCAGAAAAAAGGAATTATGAGACCTCTGAATCCAGAGCTCATCTTTGTTCTGATTCTCACAAAGGTTTATATTCTGGTTACCCTCTTTATACCTAGCACCTTTCTAAACCCCAAAATTTTAAATCTATCCTCTCTTTAAGACATAATTAGCTACAGCATTTAGGAAGATTTCATGGACTTGCTCTTACTAAAGTAGGCTTGTGTTAAATTTGCTTTTTACATAATTTTTCCTAGGCTCAGTTGTGTAACCTTCCACAAGGTAGTCTACAGAATAAAACTAAATTACTTCCTAGTATTGAGGAGGCATGGAGCCTACCAATCCCCGCAGAGCTTACCTCCAGGCAGGGTGCCATGAACACAGCACAGCAGGTGAGAAGTTGGGTTATGTTCTGCAGGTGCCCAGCTTTAAGGGTTCTTTACAATCGGTAGTGGTCAAGCTGATTTTATTGAGCACAGGATTGGCTTTTATTAAAAGAAGCCTTTTGATTTATTTGCAGAGGGATATTAGATCAAGGAGCTCCCTATAATGTGGGAGAAATATGGGGGTACCAATTTAGAACCTTTGTGGATTTTCATGATTTTAAAAGATTTCATCTTAAATAGAAGTGCTGCAGTGGTTTAATAATCCCGTGAAAGGTACACATTCCTCCATTGATGACCATATGGAAACTGATTTTTCAGTTATTGAGATCAGCTTCAGAATATCTACTCGGCCCTTTTAATGTATGTGGGCTGTTAAAATTATAAAATTGAAAGGAAAGCATTAAGAATATATAGAACCATATTTTTGTCTTCCTTCTGTGATTCTTAGGCTTGTAAACCTCATCATCCAAATACTGAACCTGTACTAGGCCTCACTCAAACACCAATTTCACAGCAATCCTTGCCACTACACATGATTCCTTCTAGCCAAGTAGATGACCTGACCAGTCCTGCCAAGAGGAAAAGAACATCTAGTCCAACAAAGGTATATATTCCAATGAACTGGAGCCCCCTACCAAAATTATATGGAAATATGCATTGAAATGATGCAGCATGCACAGAATTTGTGCTGTAAATTTTAATCCTTTGGCATCAAGGTGGGGAATGTTTTTAGAAATTTTAAAAAACATTTTTCAGTGGTGTGTTTAATCAGATTCCAGCTCAGACAGGAGGTGCATAAGGGCAGTGCAGATTGGTGGCACTATACTGCAGTTGTAGTTGTGTCAGTGAAGTACAGCTGTAGTCTGATGATTGAGAGGGAGACAATCATGTCATCCTGTCTATTGCCTTTGCTTATATTTAGAATTCAAGTGTTTCATCATCATGTAATAGTGTTATAGTAGATAAAGTATTCAGTTTTAATAGTAGCATACATTTAAGTTAATTGCATAATTTGATTTGCTTGTTTCTCCTTATGGTATTAGGTATAATTAACTTTTTCCTCAGACTACTCTGATACTGTTGAGAATGGTAGAATGAGACTTGGTTATTTTAGCACATTCTTACTATTATATATTTTTATATTATTATCCTTGAAACAATTACTAGTTCTTTCATAAGTAAGATGAAATCTAGATAGTAAAAGAAATTATGTTGGCCCTTTGATAGTCACACATTTTAATGTAACATTTTCTCTCAGAATACTTCAGATGTTTGGAGCAGTGGCCATACAGTGTCACATCCTCCTGTACAGCAACAAATTCATTCTTGGTGCTTGACACCACAGAAATTACAGGTACGTATGGGAGATCTCCAGAAGCTCTGTTAAATATTTTATTTCCTTCTTCCTTTTAAGAAAATAAACCTGGAATGTGTTCTAGTTTCACATTCCTGAAATTCAGGAAAATGTAAAATACTTCCCAAATAATTCCCAGGATGTAGTTCCAGTTCCTCTAATATTTGTGGCCTCTCTGTGTGAGATAAGTTCTAGTAGTAAACTAAATGATCTCTAGCAAGAAACTGAACACTTAGATTGTATGAATTCTAAAATTTATAAAGTAAGAACATACAGTAACTCTTTTTTTTCTTAAGATGTTTTAAAGACAGATATGCAAATTGTCACACTCATGTGCAAAGTGAGTTTTGTGACTTGCTGTAATGTGGGGGATATTGAAAAGAGGCGTAGAGGTATTATTGTAATATCATCCCTTCCTCTGAGGTTGCTTCTTGTATCAAAATGCATAAACAAGTAAGCACATTCTACAAAATAATTACTCAGATGAAACCTGCTGCTGCTTTTCTGTATTTTGTGTCACCTAACACAGTTACATAAAATGCTAGATTTTAGTTTGGAAATCTTATTTTGGGTGGTTTTTTTTGTCAGGAAGTTTTGTTGCCTCTTCAGTTCATTAGAGCATGCAGTGAGCTTCAGCAGGAATTCTGTATATTGAAAATCAGGCCCTGCTGGAAAATTTTACCCGTGCATTGCACATGCTTTGGATGAAAGGGAAAATAGAAGGGAGCAGAGTGCAGAAGCAGAAAGCATTCTCATTAACTGAGCACTGTTCCCCTCAATTCCAATATAGTTCTTCAGCTGTTTCTCTGCCTGAATGATATTGGCTTTATTATACTGTATAATTTTCCCTTCCTCTTTCTCATGCGTCCACACCCCTTTGGTTCTTTCTCAGTCATTCTCTTTGTCTCTCTCTCTCTCTCCCCAAACATTCTCATTATTTCCTCTGCTTATTTTATATTTTACTACTTTTTCCTTTTTTCAGTCACCTTTTTCCAGATCCAATGTCCTCCTGCAAGCAGAACCTCAGTAGGCCTCTCTTGAGTAGACTGAATGTGCTGGCAATAGCTTGACAAGGTTCCAGCACTTATAGAAAGAAAGCCAAAAATGTATGATGCAAGAGGAGAGTGAATAAAAAAGCCTTTATTGCATCTTCAAAGTTGGCCTTTCAAAATTGGCAGCTCAAAGGCTGGATGGACATGGCATGTAAATATACATGCATATATGTGTGTTGTATATATATTATTTATTGCACTCCCCTCCAGAGGGAATTCAGAATGGAAGGTACTGTTAATCCAGGGATTTTGGCATGAACCATCTTCATCTGCTTTTTAAGTCATACCACTTAGCAGCAGCAGACTTACTGGTAGAATAATGCAGGGTGCTGAGTATTTTAAAATGAGTACAGAGATCAGATTTTTGGTAATAGATACCTAAATTTATCAGTTGCAAACAGGATCAATATTGTAACTTAAGATACTGCTCTCACTAATTAAATCATACAATTTTCTGTTTTGGTTTTTTTTTTTTTTTTTACATTTTCAGGAGACATTTTCATGTGTGCCTATAGGTTTAATCCACTTTGTCATGAAAAGCATTAATAAAATTAATACAATACAAAATTAGCACAGTACAAAAAAGTGTTAAAATATACATAATTATGATAAGAATTATATATAATCATACTTGAATGTAATTTTCTTTTATGGTACCAGCACACTTAATTTTAGTGTGGCTGTAATAATTATACACTGAAATAATTTACAGAGTCTCTTTAGTTTTAGTAACTAGTAATAAGGTTTGTTTACAAGAGAGTGCATAGAAAGATGTTTGAGTCTGCAACAGAAATCTTGATTATTTTCAGCTTTACAAGTCTTGTCTTTGTGAATACTTTTTAGTATTATGCAAGAAAGTTACTAAAACTCCTATGCAATTTTAATGATTATGAACCACACTGCTGTTTTTTTAGCACTTGGAACAGCTGCGTGCAAACCGAAATAATCTAAATCCAGCACAGAAACTTATGCTGGAACAGCTGGAGAGTCAGTTTGTCTTGATGCAGCAACACCAGCAGGTGAGAAGAAAAATATTTTTCTTATCTACACCACTTTTGTCAGTAACGGAGACTGTTGTGTTTCTAGAATTCTGAAGAATTTCTGTTGTAGAGTTCTCGTGCCCTTTGCTGCATTCTGTTAATGTTTTTGGGATAAAGGATAGTTGTGGATTAGTGGTTGAAACATGAGTTCAGCTGTGTTTTATTATAGGACAGCTGGTTAATATAAAAGTTTTCAAGCCACACTTTCAAAGTAAAGTGAATGGACATATCTAAAAGCAGTCCTGCTTGGAAATACTTGGCTGTGGTAACAGCATTTCTCTTGTCCTGTCATTGTTCACTTCTCTCTCCCTCTCTGTCCAGTAAAAACACTCAGACTGAAGGGCCAATAAAAAATACGTGCTGATAGCTTTACTTAAAATTTACTCAGCATTTTAGTGACTCTGACAGTCATCTTGGTTCTCAAAAACAACTGTGAAGATCTTAAAATGAGCATAAAATCGGAACTGAGCAGTGCAGTAAAGTACACAAGCCTTGTATGAGCCTTCCTTTCTCAGTTCTGCAGCCAATGTTGTTGTGCTTTGTTCATGTTCCATTAGATGAGACAAACAGGAGTTGCACAGGTACGATCTACTGGAATTCCTAACGGGCCAACAGCTGATTCATCACTGCCTACAAACTCCGTCTCTGGCCAGCAGCCGCAGGTTGCTCTGACCAGAGTGCCTAATGTCGCTCAGCGTGGAATCCGTCC